>JAWNPN010000044.1:8910000-9365648 GCA_035047485.1 Drosophila peninsularis | reverse complement strand
CCTCCCCTCCCCCTCCCCTTTCCCCTCCCCTGCGGATGCGTGCGGATGCGGGAGGATGGCTATGACGTAATACCTATGACGTAATGGCTATGACGTAATGCCTATGACGTAATGCCTATGACGTAATACCTATGACGTAATGGCTATGACGTAATGCCTATGACGTAATGCCTATGACGTAATACCTATGACGTAATACCTATGACGTAATACCTATGACGTAATCCCCCCCCCCCCCCCCCCCCCCCCCCCCCCCCCCCCCCCCCCCCCCCCCCCCCCCTCCCCTCCCCACTGCCCACCCACTCCAAATTTGATATTTAGTGTACCTCAATGACAGTATAAAAACCGCTAAAAACCGCTAAAAACCGCTAAAAACCGCTAAAAACCGCTAAAATTAGTATAAAAGGGCAATAAACCTAAAATTCAGAGTTCAAATGGTATCCAAAAAAACCACTCCCCCTTCCCCACTCCCCTCCCCTCTCCCCTTTCCCCTCCCCACCCACTCCCCTCTGCCCTCTCCCCTCCCCACCCACTCCCCTCCCCCTCCCAACCCACTCCCCCTCCCCTGCGGATGCGGATGCGGATATACCCTCTCCCCTCCCCTCCGCTCCCCTCCCCTCCCCACTCCCCTTTGCCCTCCCCCTCCCCACCCACTCCCCCTCCCCTCTCCCCACTCCCCCTCCCCTCACCACCTTCCCCACTCCCTTTTCCCCACTGTGGATGCGGATGCGGATGCGGATGCGGATGCGGATGCGGATACACCCTCCCCACTGCCCACCCCTGACGTAGTACCTATGACGTAATACCTATGACGTAATGGCTATGACGTAATGGCTATGACGTAATACCTATGACGTAATACATATGACTTAATAACTATGACGTAATACTTATGACGTAATACCTATGTAATACCCTCCCCACTTCCCACCCCTTGACGTAATAACTATGACGTAATGGCTATGACGTAATGGCTATGACATAATACCTATGACGTAATACCTATGACGTAATGCCTATGACGTAATACCTATGACGTAATACCTATGACGTAATACCTATGACGTAATACTTATGACGTAATACATATGACGTAATAACTATGACGTAATACCTATGACGTAATAACTATGACGTAATACTTATGACGTAATACCTATGACGTAATGCGTATGACGTAATACCTATGACGTAATACCTATGACGTAATACCTATGACGTAATGCCTATGACGTAATACCTATGACGTAATACCTATGACGTAATGGCTATGACGTAATGCCTATGACGTAATGCCTATGACGTAATGGCTATGACGTAATGCCTATGACGTAATACCTATGACGTAATGCCTATTACGTAACACCTATGACGTAATGCCTATGACGTAATGGCTATGACGTAATGCCTATGACGTAATGGCTATGACGTAATGCCTATGACGTAATACCTATGACGTAATGCCTATAACGTAACACCTATGACGTAATGCCTATGACGTAATGGCTATGACGTAATAACTATGACGTAATACATATGACGTAATACCCTCCCCACCCCTCTCCCCACCCCTCTGCTCCTCCTCCCTTCCCCACTCCCCTCTGCCCTCTCCCCTCCCCACCCACTCCCCTCTCCCCTCCCAACCCAATCCCCCTCCCCTGCGGATGCGGATGCGGATATACCCTCCCCACTCCCCTCTGCCGTCTCCCCTCCCCACCCCCTGACGTAATACCTATGACCCCGTAATACATATGACGTAATATGCCCTCTCCCCTCCCCACCCACTCCCCTCCCCACTGCCCACCCACTCCAAATTTGATATTTAGTGTACCTCAATGACAGTATAAAAACCGCTAAAAACCGCTAAAAACCGCTAAAAACCGCTAAAAACCGCTAAAAACCGCTAAAATTAGTATAAAAGGGCAATAAACCTAAAATTCAGAGTTCAAATGGTATCCAAAAAAACCACTCCCCCTTCCCCACTCCCCCTCCCCTCTCCCCTTTCCCCTCCCCACCCACTCCCCTCTGCCCTCTTCCCTACCCACACACTTACCTCCCCACACACTCCCCTCCCCCTCCCAACCCACTCCCCCTCCCCTGCGGATGCGGATGCGGATATACCCTCGCCACTCGCAAAAAAACCGCTAAAAACCGCTAAAACCCGCTAAAAACGCTAAAAACCGCTAAAAACCGCCACTCGCCACTCCCCCTCTCCACACTCCCCGCTCCCCCTACCCTCTCCCCTCTCCCCTTTCCCCACCCCTGCGGATGCGGGAGGATGCGGATGTGGAGGCGGATGCGTAGGCGGATGTACCCTCTCCCCTAAAAACCCGCTAAAAACCGCTAAAAACCGCTAAAAACCGCTAAAAACCGCTAAAAACCGCTAAAATTAGTATAAAAGGGCAATAAACCTAAAATTCAGAGTTCAAATGGTATCCAAAAAAAACCACTCCCCCTTCCCCACTCCCCCTCCCCTCTCCCCTTTACCCCACTCTCCCGTCCCCTCCGCTCCTCCTCCCTTCCCCACTCGCCTCTGCCCTCTCCCCTCCACTCGCCACTCGTCACTCGCCACTTGCCACTCGCCACTCGCCACTCGCCACTCGCCACTCGCCACTCGCCACTCGCCACTCGCCACTCGCCACTCGCCACTCGCCACTCGCCACTCGCCACTCGCCACTCGCCACTCGCCACTCGCCACTCGCCACTCGCCACTCGCCACTCGCCACTCGCCACCCACTCCGCCTCCCCACCCACTCCCCTCCCCCACTCCCTTTCCCCTCTCCCCTTTCTCCTTTACCCTCCCTTGCGGATGCGGGAGGGTGCGGATGCGGATGCGGATATACCCTCCCCACTGCCCACCCACTCCCCTCCCCTCCCCCTCCCCACCCACTCCCCTCCCCACTCCCCTCCCCTTTCCCCTTCCCCTGCCATCCCCTGCGGATGCGGGAGGATGCGGATGCGGATGCGGATGCGGATGCGGATATACCCTCCCCACTGCCCACCCACTCCCCTCCCACCCACTCCCCCTCCCCCTCCCCTTTCCCCTCCCCTCCCCTCTCCCCTTTCCCCTCCCCTCCCCCTCCCCTTTCCCCACCCCCATGCGTGCGGATGCGGGAGGATGCGGATGCGGATGCGGATGCGGATGCGGATATACCCTCCCACTGCCCACCCACTCCCCTCCCCTCCCCCACCCACTCCCCTCCCACCCACTCCGCCTCCCCACCCACTCCCTTTCCCCTCTCCCCTTTCCCCTTTACCCTCCCTTGCGGATGCGGGAGGATGCGGATGCGGATGCGGATATACCCTCCCACTGCCCACCCACTCCCCTCCCACCCACTCCCCTCCCCACCCACTCCCCTCCCACCCACT
This sequence comes from Drosophila peninsularis, assembly GCA_035047485.1. NCBI lineage: Eukaryota > Metazoa > Arthropoda > Insecta > Diptera > Drosophilidae > Drosophila > Drosophila peninsularis. The sequence goes on along the minus strand of JAWNPN010000044.1, from coordinate 9,362,279 downwards.
CCCCCTCCCCTTACCCACTCCCTTTCCGGGAGGATGCGGATGCGGATGCGGATGCGGATGCGGATATACCCTCCCCACTGCCCACCCACTCCCCTCCCCTCCCCTCCCCACCCACTCCCCTCCCACCCACTCCCCTCCCCCCCCCTCCCCCTCCCCTTTCCCCTCCCCAGCGGATGCGTGCGGATGCGGGAGGATGCGGATGCGGATGCGGATGCGGATGCGGATATACCCTCCCACTGCCCACCCACTCCCCTACCCTCCCCCTCCCCACCCACTCCCTTTCCAGATGCGATGCGGATGCGGATGCGGATGCGGATATACCCTCCACACTGCCCACCCACTCCCCTCCCCTCCCCTCCCCACCCACTCCCCTCCCACCCACTCCCCTCCCCCCACTCCCCCTCCCCTTTCCCCGCCCCAGCGGATGCGTGCGGATGCGGGAGGATGCGGATGCGGATGCGGATGCGGATGCGGATATACCCTCCCACTGCCCACCCACTCCCCTACCCTCCCCCTCCCCACCCACTCCCCTCCCACCCACTCCCTTTCCAGGATGCGGATGCGGATGCGGATGCGGATATACCCTCCACACTGCCCACCCACTCCCCTCCCACCCACTCCCCCTCCCCACCCACTCCCTTTCCGGGAGGATGCGGATGCGGATGCGGATGCGGATGCGGATATACCCTCCACACTGCCCACCCACTCCCCTCCCCTCCCCTCCCCACCCACTCCCCTCCCACCCACTCCCCTCCCACCCACTCCCCCTCCCCTTTCCCCGCCCCAGCGGATGCGTGCGGATGCGGGAGGATGCGGATGCGGATGCGGATGCGGATGTGGATATACCCTCCCACTGCCCTCCCCTCTCCCCACTCCCCCTACCCTTTCCCCTCCTCTGCGGATGCGGGAGGATGCGGATGCGGATACTGATGAGGATGCGGATGCGGATATACCCTCCCCTCCCCTCTCCCCTCCCCACTTCTCTCCCCACCCCCTTCCCCTTTCCCCTCCCCTTTCCCCTCCCCGTTCCCCTCCCCACCCACTCCCCCTTCCCTCTCCCCACTCCCCCTACCCTTTCCCCTCCTCTGCGGATGCGGGAGTATGCGGATGCGGATGCGGATATACCCTCCCCTCCCCTATCCCCTCCTCACTTAATACCCATGACGTAATACATATGACGTAATACCTGTGACGTAATACCCATGACGTAATACATATGACGTAATAACTATGACGTAATACATATGACGTAATACCCTCCCCTCCCCTCTCCCCTCCCCTCCGCTCCCCTCCCCACTCCCCTCCCCTCCCCCTCCCCTTTCCCTACCCTTTCCCTCCCCTCCCCCCACCACTGTGACGTAATACTTATGACGTAATACCTATGACGTAATAGACTATGACGTAATACCTATGACGTAATACCTATGACGTAATAACTATGACGTAATACCTATGACGTAATGCCTATGACGTATACCTATGACGTAATACCTATGACGTAATGCCTATGACGTAATAACTATGACGTAATACCTATGACGTAATACTTATGACGTAATACCTATGACGTAATACATATGACGTAATAACTATGACGTAATACCTATAACGTAATACCTATGACGTAATAACTATGACGTAATACATATGACGTAATAACTATGACGTAATGGCTATGACATAATGGCTATGACGTAATACTTATGACGTAATACCTATGACGTAATACCTATGACGTAATACCTATGACGTAATGCCTATGACGTAATACCTATGACGTAATACCTATGACGTAATACCTATGACGTAATAACTATGACGTAATAACTATGACGTAATACCTATAACGTAATACCTATGACGTAATACCTATGACGTAATACCTGTGACGTAATACCTATGACGTTATACCTATGACGTAATACCTGTGACGTAATACCTATGACGTAACACTTATGACGTAATACCTATGACGTAACACTTATGACGTAATACCTATGACGTAATACCCATGACGTAATACATATGACGTAATACCTAAGACGTAATACATATGACGTAATACCCTCCCCTCCCCTCTTCCCTCCCCTCCGCTCCCTTCCCTCCCCACTCCCCTCTCCCCTTTCCCCACTCCCCCTTCCCCTCTCCCCCTCCCCTTTCCCCCCCTCGGATTCGGGAGTATGCGGATGCGGATGCGGATGCGGATATACCCTCCCCCCTATCCCCTCCCCACTTCTACTATGACGTAATAGCTATGACGTAATACCTATGACGTAATACCTATGACGTAATACCTATGACGTAATACCTATGACGTAATACTTATGACGTAATACCTATGACGTAATAGCTATGACGTAATAGCTATGACGTAATACTTATGACGTAATACCTATGACGTAATACCTATGACGTAATACCTATGACGTAATACTTATGACGTAATACCTGTGACGTAATACCCATGACGTAATACCTATGACGTAATAACTATGACGTAATAACTATGACGTAATAACTATGACGTAATAACTATGACGTAATAACTATGACGTTAAAACTATGACGTAATACCTGTGACGTAATACCTATGACGTAATACATATGACGTAATACCTATGACGTAATACTTATGACGTATACCTATGACGTAATACCTATGATGTAATACATATGACGTAATAACTATGACGTAATACATATGACGTAATACCCTCCCCTCCCCTCCCCTCCCCTTTCCCCTCCCCTCCCCCTACCCTTTGCCCTCCCCTCCCCCCACCCCTGTGACGTAATACTTATGACGTAATACCTATGACGTAATAGCTATGACGTAATACTTATGACGTAATACATATGACGTAATAACTATGACGTAATACTTATGACGTAATACCTGTGACGTAATACCCATGACGTAATACCTATGACGTAATAACTATGACGTAATACCTATGACGTAATACCTATGACGTAATACCTATGACGTAATACATATGACGTAATACCTATGACGTAATACTTATGACGTAATACCTATGACGTAATAACTATGACGTAATACATATGACGTAATAACTATGACGTAATACCTATGACGTAATAACTATGACGTAATACATATGACGTAATACCTATGACGTAATACCTATGACGTAATAAATCTGACGTAATACTTATGACGTAATACCTATGACGTAATATCTATGACGTAATACATATGACGTAATGCCTATGACGTAATACCTATGACGTAATACCTATGACGTAATAGCTATGACGTAATACTAATGACGCAATACCTATGACGTAATACTTATGACGTAATACTTATGACGTAATAACTATGACGTAATAACTATGACGTAATACCTATAACGTAATAACTATGACGTAATACCCTCCCCTCCCCTCTCCCCTCCCCTCCGCTACCTCCCCTCCCCACTCCCCTCCCTACCCCCCTCCCCTTTCCCCTACCCTTTGCCCTCCCCTCCCCCACCCCTGTGACGTAATACTTATGACGTTATACCTGTGACGTAATAGCTATGACGTAATACCTATGACGTAATACCTATGACGTAATACCTATGACGTAATACCTGTGACGTAATACATATGACGTAATACATATGACGTAATAACTATGACGTAATAACTATGACGTAATACCTATGACGTAATAAATATGACGTAATAACTAAGACGTAATACTTATGACGTAATACCTATGACGTAATACCTATGACGTAATACATATGACGTAATAACTATGACGTAATACATATGACGTAATAACTATGACGTAATACTTATGACGTAATACCTATGACGTAATAACTATGACGTAATACTTATGACGTAATACCTGTGACGTAATACCCATGACGTAATACATATGACGTAATACCTATGACGTAATAACTATGACGTAATACATATTTCGTAATACATATGACGTAATACCCTCCCCTCCCCTCTCCCCTCCCCTCCGCTTCCTCCCCTCCCCACTCCCCACTCCCCTCTCCCCTTTCCCCACTCCCCCTTCCCCACTCCCCCTCCCCTTTCCCCACCCCTGTGACGTAATACTTATGATGTAATACATGTGACGTAATACCCATGACGTAATACATATGACGTAATAACTATGACGTAATAACTATGACGTTATAGATATGACGTAATAAATATGACGTAATACTTATGACGTAATACCTATGACGTAATAAATATGACGTAATACCTGTGACGTAATACCCATGACGTAATACATATGACGTAATAACTATGACGTAATAACTATGACGTAATACCTATGACGTAATAAATATGACGTAATAAATAAGACGTAATACTTATGACGTAATACCTGTGACGTAATACCCATGACGTAATACATATGACGTAATAACTATGACGTAATACATATGACGTAATACCCTCCCCTCCCCTCTCCCCTCCCCTCCGCTCCCCTCCCCACTCCCCTCCCCTCCCCCGTCCCCTTTCCCTACCCTTTGCCCTCCCCTCCCCCCACCACTGTGACGTAATACTTATGACGTAATACCTGTGACGTAATAGATATGACGTAATACATAAGACGTAATACCTATGACGTAAAAAATATGACGTAATACTTATGACGTAATGCCCATGACGTATACCTGTGACGTAATACCCATGACGTAATACATGTGACGTAATAACTATGACGTAATAAATATGACGTAATACTTATGACGTAATAAAAATGACGTAATAGATATGACGTAATAGATATGACGTAATACTTATGACGTAATACCTATGACGTAATAAATATGACGTAATACTTATGACGTAATAACTATGACGTAATAGATATGACGTAATAGATATGACGTCATACTTATGACGTAATACCTATGACGTAATAAATATGACGTAATACCTATGACGTAATGCCTATGACGTAATACCTGTGACGTAATACCCATGACGTAATACATATGACGTAATAACTATGACGTAATAACTATGACGTAATACCTATGACGTAATAACTATGACGTTATAACTATGACGTAATACCTGTGACGTAATACCCATGACGTTATAACTATGACGTAATACCTGTGACGTAATACCCATGACGTAATACATATGACGTAATAACTATGACGTAATACTTATGACGTTATACCTATGACGTAATAACTATGACGTAATACATATGACGTAATAACTATGACGTAATACATATGACGTAATACCCTCCCCTCCCCTCTTCCCTCCCCTCCGCTCCCTTCCCTCCCCACTCCCCTCTCCCCTTTCCCCACTCCCCCTTCCCCTCTCCCCCTCCCCTTTCCCCCCCCCCCTGCGGATTCGGGAGTATGCGGATGCGGATGCGGATGCGGATATACCCTCCCCCCCCTATCCCCTCCCCACTTCTACTATGACGTAATAGATATGACGTAATAGATATGACGTAATACTTATGACGTAATACCTATGACGTAATAAATATGACGTAATACTTATGACGTAATAACTATGACGTAATAGATATGACGTAATAGATATGACGTAATACTTATGACGTAATACCTATGACGTAATAAATATGACGTAATAAATATGACGTAATACTTATGACGTAATACCTGTGACGTAATACCCATGACGTAATACATATGACGTAATAACTATGACGTAATAACTATGACGTAATAACTATGACGTAATAACTATGACGTTAAAACTATGACGTAATACCTGTGACGTAATACCCATGACGTAATACATATGACGTAATAACTATGACGTAATACTTATGACGTTTACCTATGACATAATAACTATGATGTAATACATATGACGTAATAACTATGACGTAATACATATGACGTAATACCCTCCCCTCCCCTCCCCCTCCCCTTTCCCCTCCCCTCCCCCTACCCTTTGCCCTCCCCTCCCCCCACCCCTGTGACGTAATACTTATGACGTAATACCTGTGACGTAATAGATATGACGTAATACTTATGACGTAATACCTATGACGTAATAAATATGACGTAATACTTATGACGTAATACCTGTGACGTAATACCCATGACGTAATACATATGACGTAATAACTATGACGTAATACCTATGACGTAATAACTATGACGTAATAGATATGACGTAATACTTATGACGTAATACCTATGACGTAATACTTATGACGTAATACTTATGACGTAATAACTATGACGTAATACATATGACGTAATAACTATGACGTAATACCTATGACGTAATAACTATGACGTAATAGATATGACGTAATACTTATGACGTAATACCTATGACGTAATAAATCTGACGTAATACTTATGACGTAATACCTGTGACGTAATATCCATGACGTAATACATATGACGTAATAACTATGACGTAATACCTATGACGTAATAACTATGACGTAATAGATATGACGTAATACTAATGACGCAATACCTATGACGTAATACTTATGACGTAATACTTATGACGTAATAACTATGACGTAATAACTATGACGTAATACCTATAACGTAATAACTATGACGTAATACCCTCCCCTCCCCTCTCCCCTCCCCTCCGCTACCTCCCCTCCCCACTCCCCTCCCTACCCCCCTCCCCTTTCCCCTACCCTTTGCCCTCCCCTCCCCCACCCCTGTGACGTAATACTTATGACGTTATACCTGTGACGTAATAGATATGACGTAATACTTATGACGTAATACCTATGACGTAATAAATATGACGTAATACCTGTGACGTAATACCCATGACGTAATACATATGACGTAATAACTATGACGTAATAACTATGACGTAATACCTATGACGTAATAAATATGACGTAATAAATAAGACGTAATACTTATGACGTAATACCTGTGACGTAATACCCATGACGTAATACATATGACGTAATAACTATGACGTAATACATATGACGTAATAGATATGACGTAATACTTATGACGTAATACCTATGACGTAATAACTATGACGTAATACATATGTCGTAATACTTATGACGTAATACCTGTGACGTAATACCCATGACGTAATACATATGACGTAATACCTATGACGTAATAACTATGACGTAATACATATTTCGTAATACATATGACGTAATACCCTCCCCTCCCCTCTCCCCTCCCCTCCGCTTCCTCCCCTCCCCACTCCCCACTCCCCTCTCCCCTTTCCCCACTCCCCCTTCCCCACTCCCCCTCCCCTTTCCCCACCCCTGTGACGTAATACTTATGATGTAATACATGTGACGTAATACCCATGACGTAATACATATGACGTAATAACTATGACGTAATAACTATGACGTTATAGATATGACGTAATAAATATGACGTAATACTTATGACGTAATACCTATGACGTAATAAATATGACGTAATACCTGTGACGTAATACCCATGACGTAATACATATGACGTAATAACTATGACGTAATAACTATGACGTAATACCTATGACGTAATAAATATGACGTAATAAATAAGACGTAATACTTATGACGTAATACCTGTGACGTAATACCCATGACGTAATACATATGACGTAATAACTATGACGTAATACATATGACGTAATAGATATGACGTAATACTTATGACGTAATACCTATGACGTAATAACTATGACGTAATACATATGTCGTAATACTTATGACGTAATACCTATGACGTAATACCTGTGACGTAATACCCATGACGTAATACATATGACGTAATACCTATGACGTAATAACTATGACGTAATACATATGTCGTAATACATATGACGTAATACCCTCCCCTCCCCTCTCCCCTCCCCTCCGCTTCCTCCCCTCCCCACTCCCCACTCCCCTCTCCCCTTTCCCCACTCCCCCTTCCCCACTCCCCCTCCCCTTTCCCCACCCCTGTGACGTAATACTTATGATGTAATACATGTGACGTAATACCCATGACGTAATACATATGACGTAATAACTATGACGTAATAACTATGACGTTATAGATATGACGTAATAAATATGACGTAATACTTATGACGTAATACCTATGACGTAATACCTGTGACGTTATACCCATGACGTAATACATATGACGTAATAACTATGACGTAATAACTATGACGTAATACCTATGACGTAATAACTATGACGTAATACATATGACGTAATACCCTCCCCTCCCCTCCGCTCCCTCCCCTCCCCACTCCCCTCTGCCCTTTCCCCACTCCCCCTTCCCCTCTCCCCCTCCCCTTTCCCCACCCCATGCGGATGCGGGAGGATGCGGATGCGGATGCGGATGCGGATGCGGATGCGGATATACCCTCCCACCCCTTCCCCACTCCCCACTCCCCCCACGTAATAGATATGACGTAATACTTATGACGTAATACCTATGACGTAATACTTATGACGTAATACCTGTGACGTAATACCCATGACGTAATACATATGACGTAATAACTATGACGTAATAACTATGAAGTAATACCTATGACGTAATAACTATGACGTAATACCCTCCCCTCCCCTCTCCCCTCCCCTCTGCTCCCTCCCCTCCCCCACTCCCCCTTCCCCACTCCCCCTCCCCTTTCCCCTCCCCTCTCCCCGCCCCATTGCCCACCCACTCCCCACCCACTCGCCCTTCCCCTCTCCCCCTCCCCTTTCCCCTCCCTGCGGATGCGGGAGTATGCGGATGCGGATATACCCTCCCCTCCCCTCTCCCCTCCCCACTTCGCTCCCCTCCCCCTTCCCCTTTCCCCTCCCCTCTCCCCACTCCCGCTACCCTTTCCCCTCCTCTGCGGATGCGGGAGGATGCGGATGCGGATGCGGATGCGGATATACCCTCCCCTCCCATCTCCCCACCCCACTGCCCACTCCCCTCCCCTCCCCCTCCCCTGTGACGTAATACTTATGACGTAATACTTATGACGTAATACCTGTGACGTAATAGATATGACGTAATACTTATGACGTAATACCTATGACGTAATAAATATGACGTAATAAATATGACGTAATACCTGTGACGTAATAACTATGACGTAATAGATATGACGTAATACTTATGACGTAATACCTATGACGTAATACTTATGACGTAATACCTGTGACGTAATACCCATGACGTAATACATATGACGTAATAACTATGAGGTAATACCTATGACGTAATAACTATGACGTAATAGATATGACGTAATACCTATGACGTAATACCCTCCCCTCCCTCTCCCCTCCCCTCTCCCCTCCCCTCTCCCCTCCCCTGCGGATGCGGATGCGGATGCGGATATACCCTCCCTCCCCTCTCCCCTCCCCACTGCCCACTCACTCCCCCTTCCCCTTTCCCCTCCCCTCACCCTCCCCACCCACTCCCCCTTCCCCTCTCCCCCTCCCTTTCCCACCCCCCCCCCCCCCTGCGGATGCGTGAGTATGCGGATGCGGATGAGGATGAGGATGCGGATGCGGATGCGGATATACCCTCCCCTCCCCTCTCCCCTCCTCACTTCTCTCCCCACCCCCTTCCCCTTTCCCCTCCCCTTTCCCCTCCCCGTTCCCCTCCCCAACCACTCCCCCTCCTCTCACCCACTCCTCCTACCCTTTCCCCTCCTCTGCGGATGCGGGAGGATGCGGATGCGGATATACCCTCCCCTCCCCTGTGACGTAATACCTGTGATGTAATAGATATGACGTAATACCTGTGACGTAATACCCATGACGTAATACATATGACGTAATACCTATGACGTAATAACTATGACGTAATACATATGACGTAATACCCTCCCCTCCCCTCTCCCCTCCCCTCCGCTCCCCTCCCCACCCCACTCCACTTTCCCCTCCCCTACCCTACCCTTTGCCCTCCCCTCCCCCCACCCCTGTGACGTAATACTTATGACGTAATACATGTGACGTAATACCCATGACGTAATACATATGACGTAATAACTATGACGTAATACCTATGACGTAATAACTATGACGTTATAGATATGACGTAACAGATATGACGTAATACATATGACGTAATACCCTCCCATCCCCTCCGCTCCCTCCCCTCCCCACTCCCCTCTGCCCTTTCCGCTCCCCTTTCCCAACCCCTGCGGATGCGGGAGGATGCGGATGCGGATGCGGATGCGGATGCGGATGCGGATGCGGATGCGGATATACCCTCCCACCCCTTCCCCACTCCCCACTCCCCCCACGTAATAGATATGACGTAATACCTATGACGTAATACCTATGACGTAATACTTATGACGTAATACGTGTGACGTAATACCCATGACGTAATACATATGACGTAATAACTATGACGTAATAACTATGACGTAATACCTATGACGTAATAACTATGACGTAATAGATATGACGTAATACTTATGACGTAATACCCTCCCCTCCCCTCTCCCCTCCCCTCTCCCCTCCAATCTCCCCTCCCCTCTCCCCTCCCCTGCGGATGCGGATGCGGATGCGGATATACCGTCCCCTCCCCTCTCCCCGCCCCATTGCCCACCCACTCCCCACCCACTCCCCCTTCCCCTCTCCCCCTCCCCTTTCCCCACCCTGCGGATGCGGGAGTATGCGGATGCGGATGCGGATGCGGATATACCCTCCCCTCCCCTCTCCCCGCCCCATTGCCCACCCACTCCCCACTTCGCTCCCCTCCCCTCTCCCCTCCCCTCTCCCCACTCCCGCTACCCTTTCCCCCTCCTCTGCGGATGCGGGAGGATGCGGATGCGGATGCGGATTCGGATGCGGATATACCAACCCCTCCCCTCTCCCCATCCCACTGCCCACTCCCCTCCCCTCCCCCTCCCCTGTGACGTAATAGATATGACGTAATACTTATGACGTAATACCTATGACGTAATAACTATGACGTAATACATATGTCGTAATACTTATGACGTAATACCTATGACGTAATACCTGTGACGTAATACCCATGACGTAATACATATGACGTAATACCTATGACGTAATAACTATGACGTAATACATATGTCGTAATACATATGACGTAATACCCTCCCCTCCCCTCTCCCCTCCCCTCCGCTCCCTCCCCTCCCCACTCCCCTCTCCCCTTTCCCCATTCCCCCTTCCCCACTCCCCCCTCCCCTTTCCCCACCCCATTGCCCACCCACTCCCCACTTCTCTCCCCTCCCCTCTCCCCACTCCCGCTACCCTTTCCCCTCCTCTGCGGATGCGGGAGGATGCGGATGCGGATGCGGATTCGGATGCGGATATACCAACCCCTCCCCTCTCCCCATCCCACTGCCCACTCCCCTCCCCTCCCCCTCCCCTGTGACGTAATAGATATGACGTAATACTTATGACGTAATACCTATGACGTAATAACTATGACGTAATACCTATGACGTAATACCTATGACGTAATACTTATGACGTAATACCTGTGACGTAATACCCATGACGTAATACATATGACGTAATAACTATGACGTAATAACTATGAAGTAATACCTATGACGTAATAACTATGACGTAATACATATGACGTAATACCCTCCCCTCCCCTCCGCTCCCTCCCCTCCCCACTCCCCTATGACCTTTCCGCTCCCCTTTCCCCACCCCTGCGGATGCGGGAGGATGCGGATGCGGATGCGGATGCGGATGCGGATGCGGATATACCCTCCCACCCCTTCCCCACTCCCCACTCCCCCCACGTAATAGATATGACGTAATACTTATGACGGAATACCTATGACGTAATACTTATGACGTAATACCTGTGACGTAATACCCATGACGTAATACATATGACGTAATAACTATGACGTAATAACTATGAAGTAATACCTATGACGTAATAACTATGACGTAATACCCTCCCCTCCCTTCTCCCCTCCCCTCCGCTCCCTCCCCTCCCCCACTCCCCCTTCCCCACTCCCCCTCCCCTTTCCCCTCCCCTCTCCCCACCCCATTGCCCACCCACTCCCCACCCACTCGCCCTTCCCCTATCCCCCTCCCCTTTCCCCTCCCTGCGGATGCGGGAGTATGCGGATGCGGATATACCCTCCCCTCCCCTCTCCCCTCCCCACTTCGCTCCCCTCCCCCTTCCCCTTTCCCCTCCCCTCTCCCCACTCCCGCTACCCTTTCCCCTCCTCTGCGGATGCGGGAGGATGCGGATGCGGATGCGGATGCGGATGCGGATGCGGATATACCCTCCCCTCCCCTCTCCCCACCCCACTGCCCACTCCCCTCCCCTCCCCCTCCCCTGTGACGTAATACTTATGACGTAATACTTATGACGTAATACCTTTGACGTAATAGATATGACGTAATACTTATGACGTAATACCTATGACGTAATAAATATGACGTAATAAATATGACGTAATACCTGTGACGTAATAACTATGACGTAATAGATATGACGTAATACTTATGACGTAATACCTATGACGTAATACTTATGACGTAATACCTGTGACGTAATACCCATGACGTAATACATATGACGTAATAACTATGAGGTAATACCTATGACGTAATAACTATGACGTAATAGATATGACGTAATACCTATGACGTAATACCCTCCCCTCCCCTCTCCCCTTCCCTCCGCTCCCTTCCCTCCCCACTCCCCACTGCCCCTTCCCCTCCCCTCCCCCTCCCCTTTCCCCTCCCCTGCGGAAGCGGGAGGATGCGGATGCGGATGCGGATGCGGATATACCCTCCCTCCCCTCTCCCCTCCCCACTGCCCACTCACTCCCCCTTCCCCTTTCCCCTCCCCTCACCCTCCCCACCCACTCCCCCTTCCCCTCTCCCCCTACCTTTCCCCCCCCCCCCTGTGGATGCGTGAGTATGCGGATGCGGATGAGGATGCGGATGCGGATGCGGATATACCCTCCCCTCCCCTCTCCCCTCCTCACTTCTCTCCCCACCCCCCTTCCCCTTTCCCCTCCCCTTTCCCCTCCCCGTTCCCCTCCCCAACCACTCCCCCTCCCCTCACCCACTCCTCCTACCCTTTCCCCTCCTCTGCGGATGCGGGAGGATGCGGATATACCCTCCCCTCCCCTGTGACGTAATACCTGTGATGTAATAGATATGACGTAATACCTGTGACGTAATACCCATGACGTAATACATATGACGTAATACCTATGACGTAATAACTATGACGTAATACATATGACGTAATACCCTCCCCTCCCCTCTCCCCTCCCCTCCGCTCCCCTCCCCACCCCACTCCCCTTTCCCCTCCCCCTACCCTACCCTTTGCCCTCCCCTCCCCCCACCCCTGTGACGTAATACTTATGACGTAATACATGTGACGTAATACCCATGACGTAATACATATGACGTAATAACTATGACGTAATACCTATGACGTAATAACTATGACGTAATACCTATGACGTAATAACTATGACGTTATAGATATGACGTAATAGATATGACGTAATACATATGACGTTATACCTATGACGTAATAACTATGACGTAATAGATATGACGTAATACTTATGACGTAATACCCTCCCCTCCCCTCTCCCCTCCCCTGCGGATGCGGATGCGGATGCGGATATACCGTCCCCTCCCCTCTCCCCGCCCCATTGCCCACCCACTCCCCCTTCCCCTCTCCCCCTCCCCTTTCCCCACCCTGAGGATGCGGGAGTATGCGGATGCGGATGCGTATGCGGATATACCCTCCCCTCCCCTCTCCCCGCCCCATTGCCCACCCACTCCCCACTTCGCTCCCCTCCCCTCTCCCCTCCCCTCTCCCCACTCCCGCTACCCTTTCCCCTCCTCTGCGGATGCGGGAGGATGCGGATGCGGATGCGGATGCGGATGCGGATATACCATCCCCTCCCCTCTCCCCATCCCACTGCCCACTCCCCTCCCCTCCCCCTCCCCTGTGACGTAATAGATATGACGTAATACTTATGACGTAATACCTATGACGTAATAACTATGACGTAATACATATGATGTAATAACTATGACGTAATAACTATGACGTAATAGATATGACGTAATACTTATGACGTAATACCTATGACGTAATACTTATGACGTAATACCTGTGACGTAATACCCATGACGTAATACATATGACGTAATAACTATGACGTAATAACTATGACGTAATACCTATGACGTAATAACTATGACGTAATAGATATGACGTAATACTTATGACGTAATACCCTCCCCTCCCCTCTCCCCTCTCCCCTCTCCCCTCTCCCCTCCCCTCTCCCCTCCCCTGCGGATGCGGATGCGGATATACCGTCCCCTCCCCTCTCCCCACCCCACTGCCCACTCCCCTCCCCTCCCCCTCCCCTGTGACGTAATACTTATGACGTAATACTTATGACGTAATACCTGTGACGTAATAGATATGACGTAATACTTATGACGTAATACCCTCCCCTCCCCTCTCCCTCTCCCTCCCCTCTCCCCTCCCCTCCGCTCCCTCCCCTCCCCACTCCCGCTACCCTTTCCCCTCCTCTGCGGATGCGGGAGGATGCGGATGCGGATGCGGATATACCCTCCCCTCCCCTCTGCCCATCCCACTGCCCACTCACTCCCCTCCACTCCCCCCTCCCCTTTCCCCTCCGCTTTCCCCTCCCCACCCACTCTCCCTTCCCCTCTCCCCCTCCCCTTCCCCCCCAGCGGATGCGGGAGTATGCGGGAGTATGCGGGAGTATGCGGGAGTATGCGGATGCGGATGCGGATGCGGATATACCCTCCCCTCCCCTCTCCCCTCCCCACTTCGCTCCCCACCCCCCTCCCCTCCCCCTCCCCTTTCCCCTCCCCTTTCCCAGCAGCCTGAGGCTGCCATTTGCTGAGCAACAGCCTGAGGCGCTGCCATTGGCTGAGCAGCAGGCAGAGGCGCTGCCATTGGCTGAGATCAGCCTGAGGCGCTGCCATTGGCTGAGCAGGAGGCAGAGGCGCTGCCATTGGCTGAGCAGCAGGCAGAGGCGCTGCCATTGGCTGAGCAACAGGCAGAGGCGATGCCATTGGCTGAGATCAGCCTGAGGCGCTGCCATTGGCTGAGCAACAGCCAGAGGCGCTACCATTGGCTGAGCAACAGCCTGAGGCGTTGCCATTGGCTGAGCAGCAGGCAGAGGCGCTGCCATTGGCTGAGATCAGCCTGAGGCACTGCCATTGGCTGAGCAGCAGGCAGAGGCGCTGCCATTGGCTGAGCAACAGCCAGAGGCGCTGCCATTGGCTGAGATCAGCCTGAGGCGCTGCCATT
The DNA here is from genome assembly GCA_035047485.1 of Drosophila peninsularis. NCBI lineage: Eukaryota > Metazoa > Arthropoda > Insecta > Diptera > Drosophilidae > Drosophila > Drosophila peninsularis. Next base: position 9,347,034 of record JAWNPN010000044.1, on the reverse strand, counting down.
GGATGAGCAACAGCCTGAGGCGCTGCCATTGGCTGAGATCAGCCTGAGGCGCTGAAATTGGATGAGCAACAGCCTGAGGCGGTGCCATTGGCTGAGCAGCAGGCAGAGGCGCTGCCATTGGCTGAGATCAGCCTGAGGCGCTGCCATTGGCTGAACAGCAGGCAGAGGCGCTGCCATTGGCTGAGATCAGCCTGAGGCGCTGCCATTGGCTGAGCAGCAGGCAGAGGCGCTGCCATTGGCTGAGCAGCAGACAGAGGCGCTGCCATTGGCTGAGCAACAGGCAGAGGCGCTGCCATTGCCTGAGATCAGCCTGAGGCGCTGCCATTGGCTGAGTAGCAGACAGAGGCGCTGCCATTGGCTGAGCAACAGGCAGAGGCGCTGCCATTGGCTGAGATCAGATTGAGGCGCTGCCATTGGCTGAGCAACAGGCAGAGGCGCTGCCATTGGCTGAGCAGCAGGCAGAGGCGCTGCCATTGGCTGAGCAGCAGGCAGAGGCGATGCCATTGGCTGAGATCAGCCTGAGGCGCTGAAATTGGATGAGCAACAGCCTGAGGCGGTGCCATTGGCTGAGATCAGCCTGAGGCGCTGCCATTGGCTGAGCAGCAGACAGAGGCGCTGCCATTGGCAGAGCAACAGGCAGAGGCGCTGCCATTGCCTGAGATCAGCCTGAGGCGCTGCCATTGGCTGAGTAGCAGACAGAGGCGCTGCCATTGGCTGAGCAGCAGGCAGAGGCGCTGCCATTGGCTGAGCAGCAGCCTGAGGAGCTACCATTTGCTGAGCAACAGCCTGAGGCGCTGCCATTGGCTGCCTGAGGCGCTGCCATTGGCTGAGCAACAGGCAGAAGCGCTGCCATTGTCTGAGCAACAGCCAGAGGCGCTGCCATTGGCTGAGCAACAGCCAGAGGCGTTGCCATTGGCTGAGATCAGCCTGAGGCGCTGCCATTGGATGAGCAACAGCCTGAGGCGCTGCTATTGGCTGGGGAACAGGACGAGGCGCTGAGCAGAAGGCAGAGGCGCTGCCATTGGCTGAGCAACAGGCAGAGGCGCTGTCATTGGCTGAACAGCAGGCAGAGGCACTGCCATTGTCTGAGATCAGCCTGAGGCGCTGCCATTGGCTGAGATCAGCCTGAGGCGCTGCCATTGGCTGAGCAACAGCCTGAGGCGCTGCCATTGGCTGAGTAACAGGTAGAGGCGCTGCCATTGGCTAAGCAACAGCCCGAGGCGCTGCCATTGGCTGAGCAGCATGCAGAGGCGCTGCCATTGGCTGAACAGGAGGCAGAGGCGCTGCCATTGGCTGAGCAGAAGGCAGAGGCGCTGCCATTGGCTGAGATCAGCCTGAGGCGCTGCCATTGGCTGAGATCAGCCTGAGGCGCTGCCATTGGCTGAGCAGCAGGCAGAGGCGCTGCCATTGGCTGAGATCAGACTGAGGCGCTGCCATTGGCTGAGCAGCAGCCTGAGGCGCTGCCATTGGCTGAGTAACAGGCAGAGGCGCTGCCATTGGCTAAGCAACAGCCTGAGGCGCTGCCATTGGCTGAGATCAGCCTGAGGCGCTGCCATTGGCTGAGCAGCAGGCAGGGGCGCTGCCATTGGCTGAGCAGCAGGCTGAGGCGCTGTCATTGGCTGAGCAACAGCCTGAGGCGCTGCCATTGGCTGAGCAACAGCCTGAGGCGCTGCCATTGGCTGAGCAGCAGGCAGAGGCGCTGCCATTGGCTGAGCAGCAGGCAGAGGCGCTGCCATTGGCTGAGATCAGCCTGAGGCGCTGCCATTGGCTGAGATCAGCCTGAGGCGCTGCCATTGGCTGAGCAACAGCCTGAGGCGCTGCCATTGGCTGAGTAACAGGTAGAGGCGCTGCCATTGGCTGAGCAGCATGCAGAGGCGCTGCCATTGGCTGAACAGGAGGCAGAGGCGCTGCCATTGGCTGAGCAGAAGGCAGAGGCGCTGCCATTGGCTGAGATCAGCCTGAGGCGCTGCCATTGGCTGAGCAGCAGGCAGAGGCGCTGCCATTGGCTGAGATCAACCTGAGGCGCTGCCATTGGCTGAGCAACAGCCTGAGGCGCTGCCATTGGCTGAGATCAGCCTGAGGCGCTGCCATTGGCTGAGATCAGCCTGAGGCGCTGCCATTGGCTGAGATCAGCCTGAGGCGCTGCCATTGGCTGAGCAGCAGGCAGAGGCGCTGCCATTGGCTGAACAGGGGGCAGAGGCGCTGCCATTGGCTGAGCAGAAGGCAGAGGCGCTGCCATTGGCTGAGATCAGCCTGAGGCGCTGCCATTGGCTGAGATCAGCCTGAGGCGCTGCCATTGGCTGAGCAGCAGGCAGAGGCGCTGCCATTGGCTGAGATCAGACTGAGGCGCTGCCATTGGCTGAGCAGCAGCCTGAGGCGCTGCCATTGGCTGAGTAACAGGCAGATGCGCTGCCATTGGCTAAGCAACAGCCTGAGGCGCTGCCATTGGCTGAGATCAGCCTGAGGCGCTGCCATTGGCTGAACAACAGGCAGAGGCGCTGCCGTTGGCTGAGATCAGCCTGAGGCGCTGCCATTGGCTGAGATCAGCCTGAGGCGCTGCCATTGGCTGAGCAGAAGGCAGAGGCGCTGCCATTGGCTGAGATCAGACTGAGGCGCTGCCATTGGCTGAGCAGCAGGCTGAGGCGCTGTCATTGGCTGAGCAACAGCCTGAGGCGCTGCCATTGGCTGAGCAACAGCCTGAGGCGCTGCCATTGGCTGAGCAGCATGCAGAGGCGCTGCCATTGGCTGAGCAGGAGGCAGAGGCGCTGCCATTGGCTGAGATCAGCCTGAGGCGCTGCCATTGGCTGAGATCAGCCTGAGGCGCTGCCATTGGCTGAGATCAGCCTGAGTCGCTGCCATTGGCTGAACAACAGGCAGAGGCGCTGCCGTTGGCTGAGATCAGCCTGAGGCGCTGCCATTGGCTGAGCAGCAGACAGAGGCGCTGCCATTGGCTGAGCACTAGGCAGAGGCGCTGCCATTGGCTGAGATCAGCCTGAGGCGCTGCCATTGGCTGAGTCACAGGCAGAGGCGCTGCCATTGGCTGAAGAGCAGGCAGAGGCGCTGCCATTGGCTGAGCAACAGCCTGAGGCGCTGCCATTGGCTGAGCAACAGGCAGAGGCATTGCCATTGGCTGAGATCAGCCTGAGGCGCTGCCATTGGCTGAGATCAGCCTGAGGCGCTGCCATTGGCTGAGCAACAGCCTGAGGCGCTGCCATTGGCTGAGCAACAGGCAGAGGCACTGCCATTGGCTGAGATCAGCCTGAGGCGCTGCCATTGGCTGAGCAGCAGGCAGAGGCGCTGCCATTGGCTGAGATCAGCCTGAGGTTCTGCCATTGGTTGAACAGCAGACAGAGGCGCTGCCATTGGCTGAGATCAGCCTGAGGCGCTGCCATTGGCTGAGCAACAGGCAGCGGCGCTGCCATTGGCTAAGCAGCAGGCGCAGAGGCGCTGCCATTGGCTGAGATCAGCCTGAGGCGCTGCCATTGGCTGAGCACCAGGCAGAGGCGCTGCCATTGGCTGAGATCAGTCTGAGGCGCTGCCATTGGCTGAGCAACAGGCAGAGGCGCTGCCATTGGCTAAGCAGCAGGCAGAGGCGTTGCCATTGGCAGAGATCAGCCTGAGGCGCTGCCATTGGCTGCGATCAGCCTGAGGCGCTGCCATTGGCTGAGATCAGCCTGAGGCGCTGCCATTGGCTGAGCAACAGCCTGAGGCGCTGCCATTGGCTGAGCAACAGGCAGAGGCACTGCCATTGGCTGAACAGCAGGCAGAGGCGCTACCATTGGCTGTGATCAGCCTGAGGCGCTGCCATTGGCTGAGTAACAGCCTGAGGCGCTGCCATTGGCTGAGCAACAGGCACAGGCGCTGCCCTTGGCTGAGATCAGCCTGAGGCGCTGCCATTGGCTGAGCAACAGGCAGAGGCGCTGCCATTGGCTGAGCAGCAGGCAGAGGCGCTGCCATTGGCTGAGCAGCAGGCAGAGGCGCTGCCATTGGCTGAGCAGCAGGCAGAGGCGCTGCCATTGGCTGAGATCAGCCTGAGGCGCTGCCATTGGCTGAGCAACAGCCTGAGGCGCTGCCATTGGCTGAGTAACAGGTAGAGGCGCTGCCATTGGCTAAGCAACAGCCCGAGGCGCTGCCATTGGCTGAGCAGCATGCAGAGGCGCTGCCATTGGCTGAACAGGAGGCAGAGGCGCTGCCATTGGCTGAGCAGAAGGCAGAGGCGCTGCCATTGGCTGAGATCAGCCTGAGGCGCTGCCATTGGCTGAGCAGCAGGCAGAGGCGCTGCCATTGGCTGAGATCAACCTGAGGCGCTGCCATTGGCTGAGCAACAGCCTGAGGCGCTGCCATTGGCTGAGATCAGCCTGAGGCGCTGCCATTGGCTGAGATCAGCCTGAGGCGCTGCCATTGGCTGAGCAGCAGGCAGAGGCGCTGCCATTGGCTGAGCAGCAGGCAGAGGCGCTGCCATTGGCTGAGCAGGAGGCAGAGGCGCTGCCATTGGCTGAGCAGAAGGCAGAGGCGCTGCCATTGGCTGAGATCAGCCTGAGGCGCTGCCATTGGCTGAGATCAGCCTGAGGCGCTGCCATTGGCTGAGCAGCAGGCAGAGGCGCTGCCATTGGCTGAGATCAGACTGAGGCGCTGCCATTGGCTGAGCAGCAGCCTGAGGCGCTGCCATTGGCTGAGTAACAGGCAGAGGCGCTGCCATTGGCTAAGCAACAGCCTGAGGCGCTGCCATTGGCTGAGATCAGCCTGAGGCGCTGCCATTGGCTGAACAGCAGGCAGAGGCGCTGCCATTGGCTGAGCAGGAGGCAGAGGCGCTGCCATTGGCTGAGCAGAAGGCAGAGGCGCTGCCATTGGCTGAGATCAGCCTGAGGCGCTGCCATTGGCTGAGATCAGCCTGAGGCGCTGTCATTGGCTGAGCAGCAGCCTGAGGCGCTACCATTTGCTGAGCAACAGCCTGAGGCGCTGCCATTGGCTGAGATCAGCCTGAGGCGCTGCCATTGGCTGAGATCAGCCTGAGGCGCTGCCATTGGCTGACAGCAGACAGAGGCGCTGCCATTGGCTGAGCAACAGGCAGAGGCGCTGCCATTGGCTGAGATCAGCCGGCAGTGGCGCTGCCATTGGCTGAGATCAGCCTGAGGCGCTGTCATTGGCTGAGATCAGCCTGAGGCGCTGCCATTGGCTGAGATCAGCCTGAGGCGCTGCCATTGGCTGAGATCAGCCTGAGGCGCTGCCATTGGCTGAGCAGCAGGCAGAGGCGCTGCCATTGGCTGAACAGGAGGCAGAGGCGCTGCCATTGGCTGAGCAGAAGGCAGAGGCGCTGCCATTGGCTGAGATCAGCCTGAGGCGCTGCCATTGGCTGAGATCAGCCTGAGGCGCTGCCATTGGCTGAGCAGCAGGCAGAGGCGCTGCCATTGGCTGAGCAGCAGCCTGAGGCGCTGCCATTGGCTGAGTAACAGGCAGATGCGCTGCCATTGGCTAAGCAACAGCCTGAGGCGCTGCCATTGGCTGAGATCAGCCTGAGGCGCTGCCATTGGCTGAACAACAGGCAGAGGCGCTGCCGTTGGCTGAGATCAGCCTGAGGCGCTGCCATTGGCTGAGATCAGCCTGAGGCGCTGCCATTGGCTGAGCAGAAGGCAGAGGCGCTGCCATTGGCTGAGATCAGACTGAGGCGCTGCCATTGGCTGAGCAGCAGGCTGAGGCGCTGTCATTGGCTGAGCAACAGCCTGAGGCGCTGCCATTGGCTGAGCAACAGCCTGAGGCGCTGCCATTGGCTGAGCAGCATGCAGAGGCGCTGCCATTGGCTGAGCAGGAGGCAGAGGCGCTGCCATTGGCTGAGATCAGCCTGAGGCGCTGCCATTGGCTGAGATCAGCCTGAGGCGCTGCCATTGGCTGAGATCAGCCTGAGTCGCTGCCATTGGCTGAACAACAGGCAGAGGCGCTGCCGTTGGCTGAGATCAGCCTGAGGCGCTGCCATTGGCTGAGCAGCAGACAGAGGCGCTGCCATTGGCTGAGCACTAGGCAGAGGCGCTGCCATTGGCTGAGATCAGCCTGAGGCGCTGCCATTGGCTGAGTCACAGGCAGAGGCGCTGCCATTGGCTGAAGAGCAGGCAGAGGCGCTGCCATTGGCTGAGCAACAGCCTGAGGCGCTGCCATTGGCTGAGCAACAGGCAGAGGCATTGCCATTGGCTGAGATCAGCCTGAGGCGCTGCCATTGGCTGAGATCAGCCTGAGGCGCTGCCATTGGCTGAGCAACAGCCTGAGGCGCTGCCATTGGCTGAGCAACAGGCAGAGGCACTGCCATTGGCTGAGATCAGCCTGAGGCGCTGCCATTGGCTGAGCAGCAGGCAGAGGCGCTGCCATTGGCTGAGATCAGCCTGAGGTTCTGCCATTGGTTGAACAGCAGACAGAGGCGCTGCCATTGGCTGAGATCAGCCTGAGGCGCTGCCATTGGCTGAGCAACAGGCAGCGGCGCTGCCATTGGCTAAGCAGCAGGCGCAGAGGCGCTGCCATTGGCTGAGATCAGCCTGAGGCGCTGCCATTGGCTGAGCACCAGGCAGAGGCGCTGCCATTGGCTGAGATCAGTCTGAGGCGCTGCCATTGGCTGAGCAACAGGCAGAGGCGCTGCCATTGGCTAAGCAGCAGGCAGAGGCGTTGCCATTGGCAGAGATCAGCCTGAGGCGCTGCCATTGGCTGCGATCAGCCTGAGGCGCTGCCATTGGCTGAGATCAGCCTGAGGCGCTGCCATTGGCTGAGCAACAGCCTGAGGCGCTGCCATTGGCTGAGCAACAGGCAGAGGCACTGCCATTGGCTGAACAGCAGGCAGAGGCGCTACCATTGGCTGTGATCAGCCTGAGGCGCTGCCATTGGCTGAGTAACAGCCTGAGGCGCTGCCATTGGCTGAGCAACAGGCACAGGCGCTGCCCTTGGCTGAGATCAGCCTGAGGCGCTGCCATTGGCTGAGCAACAGGCAGAGGCGCTGCCATTGGCTGAGCAGCAGGCAGAGGCGCTGCCATTGGCTGAGCAGCAGGCAGAGGCGCTGCCATTGGCTGAGCAGCAGGCAGAGGCGCTGCCATTGGCTGAGATCAGCCTGAGGCGCTGCCATTGGCTGAGCAACAGCCTGAGGCGCTGCCATTGGCTGAGTAACAGGTAGAGGCGCTGCCATTGGCTAAGCAACAGCCCGAGGCGCTGCCATTGGCTGAGCAGCATGCAGAGGCGCTGCCATTGGCTGAACAGGAGGCAGAGGCGCTGCCATTGGCTGAGCAGAAGGCAGAGGCGCTGCCATTGGCTGAGATCAGCCTGAGGCGCTGCCATTGGCTGAGCAGCAGGCAGAGGCGCTGCCATTGGCTGAGATCAACCTGAGGCGCTGCCATTGGCTGAGCAACAGCCTGAGGCGCTGCCATTGGCTGAGATCAGCCTGAGGCGCTGCCATTGGCTGAGATCAGCCTGAGGCGCTGCCATTGGCTGAGCAGCAGGCAGAGGCGCTGCCATTGGCTGAGCAGCAGGCAGAGGCGCTGCCATTGGCTGAGCAGGAGGCAGAGGCGCTGCCATTGGCTGAGCAGAAGGCAGAGGCGCTGCCATTGGCTGAGATCAGCCTGAGGCGCTGCCATTGGCTGAGATCAGCCTGAGGCGCTGCCATTGGCTGAGCAGCAGGCAGAGGCGCTGCCATTGGCTGAGATCAGACTGAGGCGCTGCCATTGGCTGAGCAGCAGCCTGAGGCGCTGCCATTGGCTGAGTAACAGGCAGAGGCGCTGCCATTGGCTAAGCAACAGCCTGAGGCGCTGCCATTGGCTGAGATCAGCCTGAGGCGCTGCCATTGGCTGAACAGCAGGCAGAGGCGCTGCCATTGGCTGAGCAGAAGGCAGAGGCGCTGCCATTGGCTGAGCAGAAGGCAGAGGCGCTGCCATTGGCTGAGATCAGCCTGAGGCGCTGCCATTGGCTGAGATCAGCCTGAGGCGCTGTCATTGGCTGAGCAGCAGCCTGAGGCGCTACCATTTGCTGAGCAACAGCCTGAGGCGCTGCCATTGGCTGAGATCAGCCTGAGGCGCTGCCATTGGCTGAGATCAGCCTGAGGCGCTGCCATTGGCTGACAGCAGACAGAGGCGCTGCCATTGGCTGAGCAACAGGCAGAGGCGCTGCCATTGGCTGAGATCAGCCTGAGGCGCTGCCATTGGCTGAGCAGCAGGCAGTGGCGCTGCCATTGGCTGAGATCAGCCTGAGGCGCTGTCATTGGCTGAGATCAGCCTGAGGCGCTGCCATTGGCTGAGATCAGCCTGAGGCGCTGCCATTGGCTGAGATCAGCCTGAGGCGCTGCCATTGGCTGAGCAGCAGGCAGAGGCGCTGCCATTGGCTGAACAGGAGGCAGAGGCGCTGCCATTGGCTGAGCAGAAGGCAGAGGCGCTGCCATTGGCTGAGATCAGCCTGAGGCGCTGCCATTGGCTGAGATCAGCCTGAGGCGCTGCCATTGGCTGAGCAGCAGGCAGAGGCGCTGCCATTGGCTGAGATCAGACTGAGGCGCTGCCATTGGCTGAGCAGCAGCCTGAGGCGCTGCCATTGGCTGAGTAACAGGCAGAGGCGCTGCCATTGGCTAAGCAACAGCCTGAGGCGCTGCCATTGGCTGAGATCAGCCTGAGGCGCTGCCATTGGCTGAACAACAGGCAGAGGCGCTGCCGTTGGCTGAGATCAGCCTGAGGCGCTGCCATTGGCTGAGATCAGCCTGAGGCGCTGCCATTGGCTGAGCAGCAGGCAGAGGCGCTGCCATTGGCTGAGATCAGACTGAGGCGCTGCCATTGGCTGAGCAGCAGGCTGAGGCGCTGTCATTGGCTGAGCAACAGCCTGAGGCGCTGCCATTGGCTGAGCAACAGCCTGAGGCGCTGCCATTGGCTGAGCAGCATGCAGAGGCGCTGCCATTGGCTGAGCAGGAGGCAGAGGCGCTGCCATTGGCTGAGATCAGCCTGAGGCGCTGCCATTGGCTGAGATCAGCCTGAGGCGCTGCCATTGGCTGAGATCAGCCTGAGGCGCTGCCATTGGCTGAACAACAGGCAGAGGCGCTGCCGTTGGCTGAGATCAGCCTGAGGCGCTGCCATTGGCTGAGCAGCAGACAGAGGCGCTGCCATTGGCTGAGCACTAGGCAGAGGCGCTGCCATTGGCTGAGATCAGCCTGAGGCGCTGCCATTGGCTGAGTCACAGGCAGAGGCGCTGCCATTGGCTGAAGAGCAGGCAGAGGCGCTGCCATTGGCTGAGCAACAGCCTGAGGCGCTGCCATTGGCTGAGCAACAGGCAGAGGCATTGCCATTGGCTGAGATCAGCCTGAGGCGCTGCCATTGGCTGAGATCAGCCTGAGGCGCTGCCATTGGCTGAGCAACAGCCTGAGGCGCTGCCATTGGCTGAGCAACAGGCAGAGGCACTGCCATTGGCTGAGATCAGCCTGAGGCGCTGCCATTGGCTGAGCAGCAGGCAGAGGCGCTGCCATTGGCTGAGATCAGCCTGAGGTTCTGCCATTGGTTGAACAGCAGACAGAGGCGCTGCCATTGGCTGAGATCAGCCTGAGGCGCTGCCATTGGCTGAGCAACAGGCAGCGGCGCTGCCATTGGCTAAGCAGCAGGCGCAGAGGCGCTGCCATTGGCTGAGATCAGCCTGAGGCGCTGCCATTGGCTGAGCACCAGGCAGAGGCGCTGCCATTGGCTGAGATCAGTCTGAGGCGCTGCCATTGGCTGAGCAACAGGCAGAGGCGCTGCCATTGGCTAAGCAGCAGGCAGAGGCGTTGCCATTGGCAGAGATCAGCCTGAGGCGCTGCCATTGGCTGAGCAACAGCCTGAGGCGCTGCCATTGGCTGAGCAACAGGCAGAGGCACTGCCATTGGCTGAACAGCAGGCAGAGGCGCTACCATTGGCTGTGATCAGCCTGAGGCGCTGCCATTGGCTGAGTAACAGCCTGAGGCGCTGCCATTGGCTGAGCAGCAGGCAGAGGCGCTGCCATTGGCTGAGCAACAGGCAGAGGCGCTGCCATTGGCTGAGATCAGCCTGAGGTGCTGCCATTGGTTGAACAGCAGACAGAAGCGCTGCCATTGGCTGAGATCAGCCTGATGCGCTGCCATTGGCTGAGCAACAGGCAGAGGCGCTGCCATTGGCTAAGCAGCAGGCAGAGGCGCTGCCATTGGCTGAGATCAGCCTGCGGCGCTGCCATTGGCTGAGCAACAGGCAGAGGCGCTGCCATTGGCTGAGCAGCAGGCAGAGGCGCTGCCATTGGCTGAGATCAGCCTGAGGCGCTGCCATTGGCTGAGCAACAGCCTGAGGCGCTGCCATTGGCTGAGCAACAGCCTGAGGCGCTGCCATTGGCTGAGCAACAGCCTGAGGCGCTGCCATTGGCTGAGCAGCAGGCAGAGGCGCTGCCATTGGCTGAGCAGCAGCCTGAGGAGCTACCATTTGCTGAGCAACAGCCTGAGGCGCTGCCATTGGCTGCGATCAGCCTGAGGCGCTGCCATTGGCTGAGATCAGCCTGAGGCGCTGCCATTGGCTGAGCAACAGCCTGAGGCGCTACCATTGGCTGTGATCAGCCTGAGGCGCTGCCATTGGCTGAGCAACAGCCTGAGGCGCTGCCATTGGCTGAGCAACAGTCTGAGGCGCTGCCATTGGCTGAGCAACAGCCTGAGGCGCTGCCATTGGCTGAGCAACAGGCAGGGGCGCTGTCATTGGCTGAGCAACAGCCTGAGGCGCTGCCATTGGCTGAGCAACAGGCAGAGGCACTGCCATTGGCTGAGTAACAGCCTGAGGCGCTGCCATTGGCTGAGCAACAGTCTGAGGCGCTGCCATTGGCTGAGCAACAGCCTGAGGCGCTGCCATTGGCTGAGCAACAGGCTGGGGCGCTGTCATTGGCTGAGCAACAGCCTGAGGCGCTGCCATTGGCTGAGCAACAGGCAGAGGCACTGCCATTGGCTGAGCAACAGGCGCTGCCATTGGCTGAACAGCAGGCAGAGGCGCTACCATTGGCTGAACAGCAGGCAAAGGCGCTGCCATTGGCTGAGATCAGCCTGAGGCGCTGCCATTGGCTGAGATCAGCCTGAGGCGCTGCGATTGGCTGAGCAGCAGGCAGAGGCGCTGCCATTGGCTGAGCAACAGGCAGAGGCGCTGCCATTGGCTGAGATCAGCCTGAGGTGCTGCCATTGGTTGAACAGCAGACAGAAGCGCTGCCATTGGCTGAGATCAGCCTGATGCGCTGCCATTGGCTGAGCAACAGGCAGAGGCGCTGCCATTGGCTAAGCAGCAGGCAGAGGCGCTGCCATTGGCTGAGATCAGCCTGCGGCGCTGCCATTGGCTGAGCAACAGGCAGAGGCGCTGCCATTGGCTGAGCAGCAGGCAGAGGCGCTGCCATTGGCTGAGATCAGCCTGAGGCGCTGCCATTGGCTGAGCAACAGCCTGAGGCGCTGCCATTGGCTGAGCAACAGCCTGAGGCGCTGCCATTGGCTGAGCAACAGCCTGAGGCGCTGCCATTGGCTGAACAGCAGGCAGAGGCGCTGCCATTGGCTGAGCAGCAGCCTCAGGAGCTACCATTTGCTGAGCAACAGCCTGAGGCGCTGCCATTGGCTGCGATCAGCCTGAGGCGCTGCCATTGGCTGAGATCAGCCTGAGGCGCTGCCATTGGCTGAGCAACAGCCTGAGGCGCTACCATTGGCTGTGATCAGCCTGAGGCGCTGCCATTGGCTGAGCAACAGCCTGAGGCGCTGCCATTGGCTGAGCAACAGTCTGAGGCGCTGCCATTGGCTGAGCAACAGCCTGAGGCGCTGCCATTGGCTGAGCAACAGGCAGGGGCGCTGTCATTGGCTGAGCAACAGCCTGAGGCGCTGCCATTGGCTGAGCAACAGGCAGAGGCACTGCCATTGGCTGAGCAACAGGCAGAGGCACTGCCATTGGCTGAGATCAGCCTGAGGCGCTGCCATTGGCTGAACAGCAGGCAGATGCGCTACCATTGGCTGAACAGCAGGCAAAGGCGCTGCCATTGGCTGAGATCAGCCTGAGGCGCTGCCATTGGCTGAGATCAGCCTGCCATTGGCTGAGATCAGCCTGAGGCACTGCCATTGGCTGAGCAGCAGGCAGAGGCGCTGCCATTGGCTAAGCAACAGCCTGAGGCACTGCCATTGGCTGAGCAGCATGCAGAGGCGCTGCCATTGGCTGAGCAACAGGCAGAGGCGCTGCCATTGGCTGAGCAGCAGGCAGAGGCGCTGCCATTGGCTGAGATTAGCCTGAGGCGCTGCCATTGGCTGAGCAACAGCCTGAGGCGCTGCCATTGGCTGAGTAACTGGCAGAGGCGCTGCCATTGGCTGAGCAACAGCCTGAGGCGCTGCCATTGGCTGAGCAGCAGGCAGAGGCGCTGCCATTGGCTGAGCAGCAGGCAGAGGCGCTGCCATTGGCTGAGATTAGCCTGAGGCGCTGCCATTGGCTGAGCAACAGCCTGAGGCGCTGCCATTGGCTGAGTAACTGGCAGAGGCGCTGCCATTGGCTGAGCAACAGCCTGAGGCGCTGCCATTGGCTGAGCAGCAGGCAGAGGCGCTGCCATTGGCTGAGCAGCAGGCAGAGGCGCTGCCATTGGCTGAGCAGCAGCCTGAGGAGCTACCATTTGCTGAGCAACAGCCTGAGGCGCTGCCATTGGCTGAGATCAGCCTGAGGCGCTGCCATTGGCTGAGCAGCAGCCTGAGGCGCTACCATTTGCTGAGCAACAGCCTGAGGCGCTGCCATTGGCTGAGATCAGCCTGAGGCGCTGCCATTGGCTGAGATCAGCCTGCCATTGGCTGAGCAACAGCCTGAGGCGCTGCCATTGGCTGAGATCAGCCTGAGGCGCTGCTATTGGCTGAGATCACCCTGAGGCGCTGCCATTGGCTGAGCAACAGCCTGAGGCGCTGCCATTGGCTGAGTAACAGGCAGAGGCGCTGCCATTGGCTGAGCAACAGCCTGAGGCGCTACCATTGGCTGAGTAACAGGTAGAGGCGGTGCCATTGGCTGAGCAGCATGCAGAGGCGCTGCCATTGGCTGAACAGCAGGCAGAGGCGCTGCCATTGGCTGAGCAGCAGGTAGAGGCGCTGCCATTGGCTGAGATCAGCCTGAGGCGCTGCCATTGGCTGAGCAACAACCTGAGGCGCTGCCATTGGCTGAACAGCAGGCAGAGGCGCTGCCATTGGCTGAACAGCAGGCAGAGGCGCTACCATTGGCTGAACAGCAGGCAAAGGCGCTGCCATTGGCTGAGATCAGCCTGAGGCGCTGCCATTGGCTGAGATCAGCCTGCCATTGGCTGAGATCAGCCTGAGGCACTGCCATTGGCTGAGCAGCAGGCAGAGGCGCTGCCATTGGCTGAGCAGCAGCCTGAGGAGCTACCATTTGCTGAGCAACAGCCTGAACCGCTGCCATTGGCTGAGCAACAGCCTGAGGCGCTGCCATTGGCTGAGCAGCAGGCAGAGGCGCTGCCATTGGCTGAGCAGCATGCAGAGGCGCTGCCATTGGCTGAGCAGCAGGCAGAGGCGCTGCCATTGGCTGAGATCAGCCTGAGGCGCTGCCATTGGCTGAGATCAGCCTGAGGCGCTGCCATTGGCTGAACAGCAGGCAGAGGCGGTGCCATTGGCTGAGATCACCCTGTGGCGCTGCCATTGGCTGAGATCAGCCTGAGGCGCTGCCATTGGCTGAGCAGCAGGCAGAGGCGCTGCCATTGGCTGAGCAACAGCCTGAGGCGCTGCCGTTTGCTGAGATCAGCCTGAGGCGCTGCCATTGGCTGGGCAGCAGGCAGAGGCGCTGCCATTGGCTGAGCAACAGGCAGAGGCGCTGCCATTGGCTGAGATCAGCCTGAGGCGCTGTCATTGGCTGAGTAACTGGCAGAGGCGCTGCCATTGGCTGAGCAACAGCCTGAGGCGCTGCCATTGGCTGAGCAGCAGGCAGAGGCGCTGCCATTGGCTGAGAGGCAGGCAGAGGCGCTGCCATTGGCTGAGCAGCAGCCTGAGGAGCTACCATTTGCTGAGCAACAGCCTGAGGCGCTGCCATTGGCTGAGATCAGCCTGCCATTGGCTGAGCAACAGCCTGAGGCGCTGCCATTGGCTGAGCAGCAGGCAGAGGCGCTGCCATTGGCTAAGCAACAGCCTGAGGCACTGCCATTGGCTGAGCAGCATGCAGAGGCGCTGCCATTGGCTGAGCAGGAGGCAGAGGCGCTGCCATTGGCTGAAAAGCAGGCAGAGGCGCTGCCATTGGCTGAGATCAGCCTGAGGCGCTGCCATTGGCTGAACAACAGCCTGAGGCGCTGCCATTGGCTGAGATCAGCCTGAGGCGCTGCCATTGGCTGAGATCAGCCTGAGGCGCTGCCATTGGCTGAGCAGCAGGCAGAGGCGCTGCCATTGGCTGAGCAACAGCCTGAGGCGCTGCCGTTTGCTGAGATCAGCCTGAGGCGCTGCCATTGGCTGAGCAGCAGGCAGAGGCGCTGCCATTGGCTGAGCAACAGGCAGAGGCGCTGCCATTGGCTGAGATCAGCCTGAGGCGCTGTCATTGGCTGAGATTAGCCTGAGGCGTTGCCATTGGCTGAACAGCAGGCAGAGGCGCTGCCATTGGCTAAGCAACAGGCGGAGGCGCTGCCATTGGCTGAGCAGCAGATAGAGGCGCTGCCATTGGCTGAGCAGCAGGCAGAGGCACTGCCATTGGCTGAGATCAGCCTGAGGCGCTGCCATTGGCTGAACAGAAGGCAGAGGCGCTGCCATTGGCTGAGCAGCAGGCAGCGGCGCTGCCATTGGCTGAGCAGCAGGCAGAGGTGCTGCCATTGGCAGAGATCAGCCTGAGGCGCTGCCATTGGCTGAGCAACAACCTGAGGCGCTGCCATTGGCTGAGCAGCAGGCAGAGGCGCTGCCATTGGCTGAGCAGCATGCAGAGGCGCTGCCATTGGCTGAGCAGCAGGCAGAGGCGCTGCCATTGGCTGAGCAGCAGACAGAGGCGCTGCCCTTGGCTGAGCAGCAGGCAGAGGCGCTGCCATTGGCTGAGATCAGCCTGAGGCGCTGCCATTGGCTGAACAGCAGGCAGAGGCGGTGCCATTGGCTGAGATCACCCTGTGGCGCTGCCATTGGCTGAGCAGCAGGCAGAGGCGCTGCCATTGGCTGAGCAACAGGCAGAGGCGCTGCCATTGGCTGAGATCAGCCTGAGGCGCTGCCATTGGCTGAGATCAGCCTGAGGCGCTGCCATTGGCTGAGATCAGCCTGAGGCGCTGCCATTGGCTGAGCAGCAGGCAGAGGCGCTGCCATTGGCTGAGCAACAGCCTGAGGCGCTGCCGTCTGCTGAGATCAGCCTGAGGCGCTGCCATTGGCTGAGCAGCAGGCAGAGGCGCTGCCATTGGCTGAGCAACAGGCAGAGGCGCTGCCATTGGCTGAGATCAGCCTGAGGCGCTGTCATTGGCTGAGATTAGCCTGAGGCGTTGCCATTGGCTGAACAGCAGGCAGAGGCGCTGCCATTGGCTGAGATCACCCTGAGGCGCTGCCATTGGCTGAGCAGCAGGCAGAGGCGCTGCCATTGGCTGAGCAGCAGGCAGAGGCGCTGCCATTGGCTGAGCAGCAAGCAGAGGCGCTGCCATTGGCTGAGCAGCAGACAGAGGCGCTGCCCTTGGCTGAGCAGCAGGCAGAGGCGCTGCCATTGGCTGAGATCAGCCTGAGGCGCTACCATTGAGCTGAGCAACAGGCAGATGCGCTGCCATTGGTTGAGATCAGCCTGAGGCGCTGCCATTGGCTGAGCAACAGGCAGATGCTCTGCCATTGGCTGAGCAACAGGCAGAGCCACTGAAACAAAACACATTAAAAAAAAACAAGTAAGAATGCTCTAGTCGAGACGGCTCGACTAGGAGATACCCTGAGCCCTGCGAAGTGCCGATACTTAAAATATTGTATGCTTAGTTTACATATACATATGTTGCCAGCAACACATACACACACACAGACGCTCGCTCAAGCACACGCTCTGTCAACTGCGCAGTTGACGTAGCGACAGCGCTTGGGCTGCAAGACGCCTACGCTATGGTAAATTAAATGTTTAATAACTTTTTTTCAAGCAGGACTTTTTGATTCAAACTTTCAGGGCATGATTATGTTATTCATATGTGTGTATGTGCCGAAGCACAAGTCTCTAGTATTTGAAATGCGTTTTTTGCAAATTTAGGGCGAAGGGGGCGTGGCATCCAAAATCCAAAAATTACAAAATGTCTGCATTCACAACAGGCATCTACACAGTAAATTTCATGTCTCTAGCTCTTACGGTACGTAAAAGAGACGAAAAGTTATCGAAATTTATCGATAAAAAGAGAACGGGAAGAGTTATCGAATTTTTGAAAAAAACTCGTATAGCGTATGGTATTCAGGAGTATACATGTCAAATTTCAGCTCTCTAGCTTCTGTGGTTTACGAGATCGCTGCGTTCACACAGACGGACGGACGGACGGACGGACGGACGGACGGACGGACGGACGGACAGACGGACAGGGCTATTTCAACTCAGCTCATCGAGCTGATCAAGAATATATATACTTTGTATGGTCTGCTACGTCTCCTTCTGCCTGTTACATACATTTTCACAAAAACATTATACCCTGATTTCCCATTTTCAATGGGCTCAGGGTATTAAAACGAAGTCAGCCGACATTCATAAAAATACGCCAAAAACGTCAGAGTTGCGCTCTTCAACCAACCAACTGACCACCCAACGATCCCGAATCAAAACCAAAACCAAGCCAAACACGTCGCTGCGCCGCTACGTGCGATGGCAACCGTTGCAAATGGAGTCGACTGGCTGGACTGCTGTTCAAAGGTAAGCAAATAAGCGCCGAGTATAACCCACGGTGAAATTGATTCGCATCTGTGGAGTCCTCTGCTAAAATGAGCGTATAAAATAAAGGTGAGCAGTGGCTGCGCTACTGCTGCTGCTGCTCCTCAGGACGTTGAAGCGAAACGTGGCATTAAAATCGTAACCCATAAAATGTTATAAAATACAGTACAGATTTTGTTACTTTACCGAGGGTGGGGCACCGTACAGAGCTCAGCGCAGAGTGGAGCAAAAGTTGGTCAAATTATGCACAAGATGCTGAGAGACACATAAAAATAGTCAAATCATTAAATGATGCTGACTTTTAAGTGCCACTTATTGCGAACGATATGACACCAGATTCATGCTGCATTAAGAAGCTTACAAATTTGTTTAGATTTTAAACTTATTTAAATCAACAAAAACCCTCGAATTATGCAAGTTTTTGGCTTCATGAGAGCTTGACTTAATAGCGACGGCCTAGCTGCACTTTAGCATTTGTATATCTGAGCAAACTGAACTGATTTTCGCTTGCAGACACATTCTAAATAATACTTTTTATACCCTGAGCCCATTGAAAATGGGAAATCAGGGTATAATGTTTTTGTGAAAATGTATGTAACAGGCAGAAGGAGACGTCGCAGACCATACAAAGTATATATATTCTTGATCAGCTCGATGAGCTGAGTTGAAATTGTCCGTCTGTCCGTCCGTCCGTCCGTCCGTCCGTCCGTCCGTCCGTCCGTCCGTCCGTCTGTGTGAACGCAGCGATCTCGTAAACCACAGAAGCTAGAGAGCTGAAATTTGACATGTATACTCCTGAATACCATACGCTATACGAGTTTTTTTCAAAAATTCGATAACTCTTTCCGTTCTCTTTTTATCGATAAATTTCGATAACTTTTCGTCTCTTTTACGTACCGTAAGAGCTAGAGACATGAAATTTACTGTGTAGATGCCTGTTGTGAATGCAGACAATTTGTGATTTTTGGATTTTGGATGCCACGCCCCCTTCGCCCTAAATTTGCAAAAAACGCATTTCAAATACTAGAGACTTGTGCTTCGGCACATACACACATATGAATAACATAATCATGCCCTGAAAGTTTGAATCAAAAAGTCCTGCTAGAAAAAAAGTTATTAAACATTAAATTTCCCATAGCCTAGGCGTCTTGCAGCCCAAGCGCTGTCGCTACGTCAACTGCGCAGTTGACAGAGCGTGTGCTTGCGCGTGCGTCTGTGTGTGTATGTGTTGCTGGCAACATATGTATATGTAAACTAAGCATACAATATTTTAAGTATCGGCACTTCGCAGGGCTCAGGGTATCTCCTAGTCGAGCCGTCTCGACTAGAGCATTCTTACTTGTTTAATAAATACTTTGACTGCTCGAACAAATTGGAGTTATGAGAAAGGATTCAGGTATATCAGAAAGCGAATCTAATTGGAATTGTGATATATGTTCCCGCATGTCAGCTAGCTTGGCGACCGTCATTTAATATTTATGTTTTCTCATATTTCAGCTACTTTTATTGTGTGTGACCTGTTTGAAGGTCGCGCCAGCCCACGCGCTCTCATCGCCATCAAATGCCCAAATCGAGAAGGAGAAAACAAAAAACAACAAATGTCGCTCAAGTGTCGCACGATTAGGGCTCTCTCTACGGCGTATGCATCTCTATCTAAATGTCTGCCTGTCAGCTTCAGTTTCACTTTTAAATTCATGCAATGACAGGAACGAAAAATGTCCACAATGCCTGTCAAACAAGCTGCCATCAAAATAACAAAGGTCACAGCTGAAACTTTTCAATTGATTGATTGGATAGGTCTACCTCTATGGCAGCGCCAACAAGTTACCCGGGCCGACCCTTGACTATTCAGCTCACATTTTCAAGGTTAATTAACAGTGCGAGATACTGAGATTAGAGTAAAGGCATGCAGTAAAATTGCTTTGGCCACGTTACAAGTTTCCCTCTGCCCAGAGCTGACCTGCAGTAAAGTTTACGGAATTAAAAAAAGTATGAAAGATAATTAAGCTGGGCTATCGGAGTAAATACAGCAAAGGGGAATTATGAAAAAGTATAGAGAAAGAAAATGCGCGCAGCATTAAATAAGGAATTGTTAGCAAGGGATTCCGGTGGAGCTATACTAGGAATTCCTTTCACTGGGTAATTGCGCTTTGCCTGCCCGGCGGCATGCTTAGGATGAGCCAAGCTCCTTTTTAATTGCAAGGAATCCTTTTGCATGCTGCTTATTGCATTATATTTGCGCTATTGCCGACTAATTGCCGCAATCGATTTTGCATAAACGACATAAGCCAATCGAATTGCTACTTGCAATCACAGCATGAAAATTCCGTGAAAGCTCGTAATGGGATGGAAAAGCAAATGAGAATGCAGCGGATCAAATTGAAAGCAAATTGATTGCATGGAGCACAACGCAACAACAACTTGTTAGCGCTATTAGCGACAACAGCGGCAAATCGACAGTAACACATATACAAACAACAGCAACAACAACAACAACGGCAATGCACAATCAAACACACACATTCACTCAGACTCACGTTTAACGAATGCGGCAGTGACGCATACGAATGGCGCATGTTGCGTATACGCAATTTCTGGCTCGCCAGCCTTGAGGTGTGCCCGAAAAAAAAAAAATCAAAACCAGTTGCACCTGTGCAACGTGTTGATTAGAGCAACTTGCGTGTGCCAACAAATGGTAAGTCAATGCCATGGCTGAAGTTCAGCACACACAACACTCGCAAAGTGTCTAATGGAGACTAATCGATGTGTGTGCAGTGTCGAGTTCAATGTTTTTCGCGGAATCAATATTTGTGGGAACTCACAATAAATTCCAATGGCAGCGCACTGAACTCTTCAGAAATAACGAATAAGAAGGTGTCCTATGACCTTCACATTTCAGTTATTAAAATGATTTCTTTTCATGAAGAGCTTCTCTTTAATTCGGCGAAATATGTATGTATGTGGTATGGCAAAATGTCAGTTGGTGTCTGAGAGCGTGTCTGAATCTTAAATATGCCTAAATATATTCCAGATTGGCATTTGGCAAGTCTGAGCTGTTGCAATTGTATTTTCATTTATTTTGGTCTGCCAACAGCAACTACCTACAAAATATTCGCTTTCAGTGCCGGCAATATTATTAACCATATCAATTGCCTAAGTGCAACACCTTTGCGCATGCGCAACCAAGCGATAGCCAAAAGCTTGGCCTGGTCAACTTATGCGGGCGGGTGGTCACTCATTTGAAATTGCAATCGCAGGCGCCATTAACGCTAGTCGTTGGCTTAGCCGTTACCGTTGCGGCTGCCGCTGCCGTTGCCGGTGCCGTTGCCGTTGCCATCGTAAAAGTGCAAAGTCACGGATGAACGAGTCGACATCTGGCAGTTGGCTGACAGTTCGAGTTGCCGTTGGAGCCGGTGGAACTTTGCTTCAGCGATTCGTTTTAATTGATTTTGTTGTGCCTGGCTGTTGGTCGATTGCAGCAGGAGCGGCAACGCCTGCGCCAGCAGCAACCACAGCCACACTACATGCACCAACCCGACCTACTGCCGATGAGTTGCTAAACTAAATTTGCGCTTGGGCAACTAATTTATCTGAGCATGCTGTGGGGACAGTGGAACCCAATCCATGCCCCGGTATGCAAAAGAGTTGCCAAACATTCGCGGCCAAATTCGTCGGCTCCAAATTGTGGATTTTTGCATCCAGTCACCGCAAACCCAGAGCCACCGCGGCTGGCGATTATTCCACTTGGCAACCTCTCGCTTCATTGCCTGATTTTAGAGCTCTGGCTTGTGCTGGTGTTATTGTAATTGCCGTGGCTTGTACATTTTTTGGCTAATTTTCAAATGCGGCGGTGGCCCAATGGATTTCCATTTCCACTCGCTTGCCATAAACTTTTAGCGGCAAATGTTATTTGGCCACTCCGTGTTGTTGCTGTTGCTGTTGCTATTGCTTTTGATGGTGTTTATGCAATCAAAATTCTTGCTAGCCCCACGGCAAGTATTAACAACAGCAGCAACCGCGGCTCGAATGGCACTTGTGGGTGCAATTGTAATTATCCTAATTTATGTTGTATACTGCTCGCTTTGTGGCAGCTTTCGATTGCACCGCCCAACAACAACAACGGCAACAACCCGGCAATGTCGGATTCTAATGCTGTACAGATTTATTTTAAGTTATCTAGCCACCTGACAATGATCGATAGTATAAGATTTATGCACACGTATTAAAACGTTGACCATTTTTGGATTAGCAATGAGGCGACGGCAGCTCCAACTACAGCGGGACCACAGTTTCGGGCAGTGTTTAGCTTGTGGCTGGCCAACGATTTTGGTTTGGTTTGTGTCTGCCACTATTCGAAATACTTTCCACTGGCCTGGCTGTCGCTTGGCTTTGCCAATAATTAGCCAAAATAAATGGAGCGACGATTTGAAAACAAACTGGTGAATTTCCTGCATTGGTGGAGTATCTGCAATGAAATGAAGTGGCATTAATGCGGTAATCAAGCGAATAAACAAATAAAGAGATAATTAGTTGGTAATTGTGTTTCATTTCGAAATTTAACATGTTTACATTTTCCATTAGCTAAATAATATCCAATTAGGTCAAATGCACACATTGAATAGAAATTAAAATTTACTATTTTAGTAATCTCTTTTTTTCGCATGTTAATCCAGTGTAATGCTTTTTTTAATAAACAAACATATCAAAATCAATCACAGTCAAAGAATGTGTTAATTTAATTACAGTTGTATACATGTGTCCTCTGTAAATATTCCCATAAATATTCATGGCTTAAACGGAACTAGAGAACAAGCACAAATAGCATAAAAAATTAATTCTGTAGAGCATAGCACACATGAGAAAGAATAAGCAGCGCCTCCCACGGCCATTAGTTATTTGCAATGAAAACATTTACTCAGGGCGCCAGTTCGGAGAGTGCATTTCACACACATATTACGAAGCCCAGTTGGAACGCACACGCCCACACACGCCCAATAAAAAAATATAATTCAATAAGAGGCAAACAAGAACAAACAACAAATAAACAAATTAATGTGTTGAGCAAATACGTTAAGAATTATTATCGCAATTGAATTGGGAGCGTGACTCGGGACACGTTATGACGACATTCGCAAACAACTTGACTGCCACCAGGTGTAAATAATAATAAATAAAACAAGTAAGAATGCTCTAGTCGAGACGGCTCGACTAGGAGATACCCTGAGCCCTGCGAAGTGCCGATACTTCAAATATTCTATGCTTACATATACATATATTGCAAGCAACACATACACATACACAGACGCACGCTCAAGCACACGTTCTGCCAACTGCGCAGTTGACGTAGCGACAGCGCATGGGCTGCAAGAGGCTTATGTTGTGGAAATTAAATGTATAATAACTTTTTTTCTAGAAGGACTTTTTTATTCAAACTTTCAGGGCATGATTATGTTAATCATATGTGTCTATGTGCCGAAGCACAAGTCTCTAGTATTTGATATGCGTTTTTTTGCAAATTTAGGGCGAAGGGGGCGTGGCATCCAAAATCCAAAAATTACAAAATGTCTGTATTCACAACAGGAATCTACATAGTGAATTTCAGGTCTCTAGCTCGGTACGTAAATGAGACGAAGAGAACGGGAAGAGTTATCGAATTTTTGAAAAAAAACTCGTATAGAGCGTATGGTATTCAGGAGTATACATCTCAAATTTCAGCTCTCTAGCTTCTGTGGTTTACGAGATCGCTGCGTTCACACAGACGGACGGACGGACGGACGGACAGACGGACAGGGCTATTTCAACTCAGCTCATCGAGCTGATCAAGAATATATATACTTTGTATGGTCTGCTACGTCTCCTTCTGCCTGTTACATACATTTTCACAAAAACATTATACCCTGATTTCCCATTTTCAATGGGCTCAGGGTATTAAAACGAAGTCAGCCGACATTCATAAAAATACGCCAAAAACGTCAGAGTTGCGCTCTTCAACCAACCAACTGACCACCCAACGATCCCGAATCAAAACCAAAACCAAGCCAAACACGTCGCTGCGCCGCTACGTGCGATGGCAACCGTTGCAAATGGAGTCGACTGGCTGGACTGCTGTTCAAAGGTAAGCAAATAAGCGCCGAGTATAACCCACGGTGAAATTGATTCGCATCTGTGGAGTCCTCTGCTAAAATGAGCGTATAAAATAAAGGTGAGCAGTGGCTGCGCTACTGCTGCTGCTGCTCCTCAGGACGTTGAAGCGAAACGTGGCATTAAAATCGTAACCCATAAAATGTTATAAAATACAGTACAGATTTTGTTACTTTACCGAGGGTGGGGCACCGTACAGAGCTCAGCGCAGAGTGGAGCAAAAGTTGGTCAAATTATGCACAAGATGCTGAGAGACACATAAAAATAGTCAAATCATTAAATGATGCTGACTTTTAAGTGCCACTTATTGCGAACGATATGACACCAGATTCATGCTGCATTAAGAAGCTTACAAATTTGTTTAGATTTTAAACTTATTTAAATCAACAAAAACCCTCGAATTATGCAAGTTTTTGGCTTCATGAGAGCTTGACTTAATAGCGACGGCCTAGCTGCACTTTAGCATTTGTATATCTGAGCAAACTGAACTGATTTTCGCTTGCAGACACATTCTAAATAATACTTTTTTAATAAATACTTTGACTGCTCGAACAAATTGGAGTTATGAGAAAGGATTCAGGTATATCAGAAAGCGAATCTAATTGGAATTGTGATATATGTTCCCGCATGTCAGCTAGCTTGGCGACCGTCATTTAATATTTATGTTTTCTCATATTTCAGCTACTTTTATTGTGTGTGACCTGTTTGAAGGTCGCGCCAGCCCACGCGCTCTCATCGCCATCAAATGCCCAAATCGAGAAGGAGAAAACAAAAAACAACAAATGTCGCTCAAGTGTCGCACGATTAGGGCTCTCTCTACGGCGTATGCATCTCTATCTAAATGTCTGCCTGTCAGCTTCAGTTTCACTTTTAAATTCATGCAATGACAGGAACGAAAAATGTCCACAATGCCTGTCAAACAAGCTGCCATCAAAATAACAAAGGTCACAGCTGAAACTTTTCAATTGATTGATTGGATAGGTCTACCTCTATGGCAGCGCCAACAAGTTACCCGGGCCGACCCTTGACTATTCAGCTCACATTTTCAAGGTTAATTAACAGTGCGAGATACTGAGATTAGAGTAAAGGCATGCAGTAAAATTGCTTTGGCCACGTTACAAGTTTCCCTCTGCCCAGAGCTGACCTGCAGTAAAGTTTACGGAATTAAAAAAAGTATGAAAGATAATTAAGCTGGGCTATCGGAGTAAATACAGCAAAGGGGAATTATGAAAAAGTATAGAGAAAGAAAATGCGCGCAGCATTAAATAAGGAATTGTTAGCAAGGGATTCCGGTGGAGCTATACTAGGAATTCCTTTCACTGGGTAATTGCGCTTTGCCTGCCCGGCGGCATGCTTAGGATGAGCCAAGCTCCTTTTTAATTGCAAGGAATCCTTTTGCATGCTGCTTATTGCATTATATTTGCGCTATTGCCGACTAATTGCCGCAATCGATTTTGCATAAACGACATAAGCCAATCGAATTGCTACTTGCAATCACAGCATGAAAATTCCGTGAAAGCTCGTAATGGGATGGAAAAGCAAATGAGAATGCAGCGGATCAAATGGAAAGCAAATTGATTGCATGGAGCACAACGCAACAACAACTTGTTAGCGCTATTAGCGACAACAGCGGCAAATCGACAGTAACACATATACAAACAACAGCAACAACAACAACAACGGCAATGCACAATCAAACACACACATTCACTCAGACTCACGTTTAACGAATGCGGCAGTGACGCATACGAATGGCGCATGTTGCGTATACGCAATTTCTGGCTCGCCAGCCTTGAGGTGTGCCCGAAAAAAAAAATCAAAACCAGTTGCACCTGTGCAACGTGTTGATTAGAGCAACTTGCGTGTGCCAACAAATGGTAAGTCAATGCCATGGCTGAAGTTCAGCACACACAACACTCGCAAAGTGTCTAATGGAGACTAATCGATGTGTGTGCAATGTCGAGTTCAATGTTTTTCGCGGAATCAATATTTGTGGGAACTCACAATAAATTCCAATGGCAGCGCACTGAACTCTTCAGAAATAACGAATAAGAAGGTGTCCTATGACCTTCACATTTCAGTTATTAAAATGATTTCTTTTCATGAAGAGCTTCTCTTTAATTCGGCGAAATATGTATGTATGTGGTATGGCAAAATGTCAGTTGGTGTCTGAGAGCGTGTCTGAATCTTAAATATGCCTAAATATATTCCAGATTGGCATTTGGCAAGTCTGAGCTGTTGCAATTGTATTTTCATTTATTTTGGTCTGCCAACAGCAACTACCTACAAAATATTCGCTTTCAGTGCCGGCAATATTATTAACCATATCAATTGCCTAAGTGCAACACCTTTGCGCATGCGCAACCAAGCGATAGCCAAAAGCTTGGCCTGGTCAACTTATGCGGGCGGGTGGTCACTCATTTGAAATTGCAATCGCAGGCGCCATTAACGCTAGTCGTTGGCTTAGCCGTTACCGTTGCGGCTGCCGCTGCCGTTGCCGGTGCCGTTGCCGTTGCCATCGTAAAAGTGCAAAGTCACGGATGAACGAGTCGACATCTGGCAGTTGGCTGACAGTTCGAGTTGCCGTTGGAGCCGGTGGAACTTTGCTTCAGCGATTCGTTTTAATTGATTTTGTTGTGCCTGGCTGTTGGTCGATTGCAGCAGGAGCGGCAACGCCTGCGCCAGCAGCAACCACAGCCACACTACATGCACCAACCCGACCTACTGCCGATGAGTTGCTAAACTAAATTTGCGCTTGGGCAACTAATTTATCTGAGCATGCTGTGGGGACAGTGGAACCCAATCCATGCCCCGGTATGCAAAAGAGTTGCCAAACATTCGCGGCCAAATTCGTCGGCTCCAAATTGTGGATTTTTGCATCCAGTCACCGCAAACCCAGAGCCACCGCGGCTGGCGATTATTCCACTTGGCAACCTCTCGCTTCATTGCCTGATTTTAGAGCTCTGGCTTGTGCTGGTGTTATTGTAATTGCCGTGGCTTGTACATTTTTTGGCTAATTTTCAAATGCGGCGGTGGCCCAATGGATTTCCATTTCCACTCGCTTGCCATAAACTTTTAGCGGCAAATGTTTTTTGGCCACTCCGTGTTGTTGCTGTTGCTGTTGCTATTGCTTTTGATGGTGTTTATGCAATCAAAATTCTTGCTAGCCCCACGGCAAGTATTAACAACAGCAGCAACCGCGGCTCGAATGGCACTTGTGGGTGCAATTGTAATTATCCTAATTTATGTTGTATACTGCTCGCTTTGTGGCAGCTTTCGATTGCACCGCCCAACAACAACAACGGCAACAACCCGGCAATGTCGGATTCTAATGCTGTACAGATTTATTTTAAATTATCTAGCCACCTGACAATGATCGATAGTATAAGATTTATGCACACGTATTAAAACGTTGACCATTTTTGGATTAGCAATGAGGCGACGGCAGCTCCAACTACAGCGGGACCACAGTTTCGGGCAGTGTTTAGCTTGTGGCTGGCCAACGATTTTGGTTTGGTTTGTGTCTGCCACTATTCGAAATACTTTCCACTGGCCTGGCTGTCGCTTGGCTTTGCCAATAATTAGCCAAAATAAATGGAGCGACGATTTGAAAACAAACTGGTGAATTTCCTGCATTGGTGGAGTATCTGCAATGAAATGAAGTGGCATTAATGCGGTAATCAAGCGAATAAACAAATAAAGAGATAATTAGTTGGTAATTGTGTTTCATTTCGAAATTTAACATGTTTACATTTTCCATTAGCTAAATAATATCCAATTAGGTCAAATGCACACATTGAATAGAAATTAAAATTTACTATTTTAGTAATCTCTTTT
This sequence comes from Drosophila peninsularis, assembly GCA_035047485.1. Lineage (NCBI taxonomy): Eukaryota > Metazoa > Arthropoda > Insecta > Diptera > Drosophilidae > Drosophila > Drosophila peninsularis. The sequence continues at coordinate 9,320,236 of JAWNPN010000044.1, read as the reverse complement.
TTTCGCATGTTAATCCAGTGTAATGCTTTTTTTAATAAACAAACATATCAAAATCAATCACAGTCAAAGAATGTGTTAATTTAATTACAGTTGTATACATGTGTCCTCTGTAAATATTCCCATAAATATTCATGGCTTAAACGGAACTAGAGAACAAGCACAAATAGCATAAAAAATTAATTCTGTAGAGCATAGCACACATGAGAAAGAATAAGCAGCGCCTCCCACGGCCATTAGTTATTTGCAATGAAAACATTTACTCAGGGCGCCAGTTCGGAGAGTGCATTTCACACACATATTACGAAGCCCAGTTGGAACGCACACGCCCACACACGCCCAATAAAAAAATATAATTCAATAAGAGGCAAACAAGAACAAACAACAAATAAACAAATTAATGTGTTGAGCAAATACGTTAAGAATTATTATCGCAATTGAATTGGGAGCGTGACTCGGGACACGTTATGACGACATTCGCAAACAACTTGACTGCCACCAGGTGTAAATAATAATAAATAAAACAAGTAAGAATGCTCTAGTCGAGACGGCTCGACTAGGAGATACCCTGAGCCCTGCGAAGTGCCGATACTTCAAATATTCTATGCTTACATATACATATATTGCAAGCAACACATACACATACACAGACGCACGCTCAAGCACACGTTCTGCCAACTGCGCAGTTGACGTAGCGACAGCGCATGGGCTGCAAGAGGCTTATGTTGTGGAAATTAAATGTATAATAACTTTTTTTCTAGAAGGACTTTTTTATTCAAACTTTCAGGGCATGATTATGTTAATCATATGTGTCTATGTGCCGAAGCACAAGTCTCTAGTATTTGATATGCGTTTTTTTGCAAATTTAGGGCGAAGGGGGCGTGGCATCCAAAATCCAAAAATTACAAAATGTCTGTATTCACAACAGGAATCTACATAGTGAATTTCAGGTCTCTAGCTCTTACGGTACGTAAATGAGACGAAAACTTATCGAAATTTATCGATAAAAAGAGAACGGGAAGAGTTATCGAATTTTTGAAAAAAACTCGTATAGCGTATGGTATTCAGGAGTATACATGTCAAATTTCAGCTCTCTAGCTTCTGTGGTTTACGAGATCGCTGCGTTCACACAGACGGACGGACGGACGGACGGACAGACGGACGGACGGACAGACGGACAGGGCTATTTCAACTCAGCTCAGCGAGCTGATCAAGAATATATATACTTTGTATGGTCTGCGACGTCTCCTTCTGCCTGTTACATACATTTTCACAAAAACATTATACCCTGATTTCCCATTTTCAATGGGCTCAGGGTATAAATATGAGATAAATAACATTTTGAGCATAACATATCACTGTTCTATCGACATATCAGGTGTGGTCCAGACCATACAAATTGAAATGTTCTTGTCAAAGTCTGACAACAAATAAGCTCAATCATTCATGCAATCAATTAATCGAGTACATAAGCGCAGACAACGCCAATGCCAATGATTAATGTCCACATTATGGTGTTTATGGTAATTAATACCACTCGAATGTCAATTTGCGATTTATTTGCACGCACTTTAGAGTTGACAACTCGGGTTTATTCTGTTGTAAAATGAATTTAATTAAGCGCATGATTTTCATATGACAAGCTAATGACTGCATGATGATTTTGATCAGAGTTTCTCTGCCTCTCTTTCTCTGTATCTGTTTCTACCTCTTTCTGACTCCCTATCATTGTTCTCCCTCTCACACACATGCTTATTCATTCCTTTCTACACACTTTATTAAATGTTAGTTAATTCCAATGAGTCAAAGCAAGTGCAGTGGAAACACTGCTCATAAATCGCTGTTTAAATAACTAGTTAGCAAAAACAATTGTTTAATAAAGCGTTCTCGTACTCTATCTCGCACTTGCACTCGTTTTAATTGAAAAGCACTTTGTTGTCAGACCAAGCTTTGACTATTAAGTCAACTGATAACTGCTAAGGAACACCGATGATATGCTCACAGTTGAGTTCCCATCTGGCTTTCACTGTGAGTGCGCCCACAAAGCAGATGCGCCCGCTGCTTTAGACATATCAATTAGCGGTAATCTCGCGGCAATTAAAATTAGTTGCGGCAGAGCGCTGAGTGCTGGGCACACTGACAGTGGCTTTACCATTATTCCGCCAACAGAACATCACATCAAGAGCCAACAGCGTTTAGCCTTCAACGCTCATCATTGTCAGTCCGGTTAAGCATTCGTTACTTCGTCTCCAAGGCGTTAACAGGCAGATGCGGCAGCAGCAGCAACAAATACTCAATTCGCAGTACAATATATAAACTGCATGAAGTGCGTGAAGTCCATAGCAACGGGAAAGCTGCTCAAGTTCAAGTGTGCCACAGCGTTAATGTGAGTGTTGTTCCTTAAAATTTATTCAAGTGATGTTCACGGAACTGAATTCAGTTCTTACTGTTAGAGCCGACGCCACACAGTTTTGACTAAATACCCAATAAGTGCTGAAAACTGGTTTTGTGAGAATAGTTCTGCATCATTGTGAAGTGCATCATTACAAATGTGAAAATCATTCTCAGTGAATCGTCGATAAGTAGCTAAACAAATTTCACATCCGCATACATCATATCGTGATAAGCTAAAAACAAAAATGAATCTTGTCACTTTTTAAATTCAAGATACCCTGCTAACAGTGAAGTTTACCACAGATATGTGGGAATACTATATAATATTGTCAGATATCCTTTCTGCTACTGTATTGGATAAGAGTGTATAGGAGTAAGGACAGCTATAGCTTTGTATATCCAGCCAGATTTCTTATTTGAGTACGGGGTATAATTCAATGGAGCTTGCACATGGCACAGAGATTGACTAGTTTAGCGAGATAAGAACAAACATTACGTAAGGCTTAGTTGTATTCTCATTAATTAATTTTCTGTCTGCTGCGACTGTTCGGTTCATCAGACTTGCTGACTGCCAATTATTTTAGGGGGAACTTTAGCGTTGATAACACAACCCATTCTTGATTAAACGCACAACTGAAAAGATTATTTAGTAGCTCAGTGTTCATTCACTCGACGCTCATTCACGTACTCACACGCTCGCATTTAATAATCGATTCATAATTGGTTCGTTTACCTTTCGCACAAGCTGATGCCCCACAGTTTCCCAGTTGTATACAAGTTGTGTTCTTGAACTAGAGATCAAACGAATCCGATGGCCAAACCAAATTGGAAGCCATAAGGTTGGCAATTATATAACTTTCGACCCGCCGACTGCAACTGCACCCGCCAGCCTCAACAGCAAATATACTAAGCAATGCATATGGGTTCGTATGTGTGTATCTGCTTTTTAATTGACATGTTATCCAATCTCGGTCATAGTCGCTAATTAAAAGGTTTAAGGCTAAAATTAGCATACGAGCCAAAGGCAATTCTAAGTGAGCACCACTACAGATGCACCCGCCAGCAACACGCATAAAAAGGCCGATCCACACATTTGCATACGAGCACATCTCATTTTACACACACACACACATGCACAGAGAGAGACACACTCAAGCTAATTTGCGTGTTTACTGTTCATGAAGCACAAATTCGTGCGGTACGAGATGGCGAAGTGGACCCCAACAGCAAAAAATGTCCATAGGCTTGTGCTCCATGTGAATGTGTTGAATCTATGTGTGGGTGGTTCCGGGGTTGGGTGGACTGTTTTGCTGAGCATGAGCTGCGTGTCGTCATATTATATGGCATCGCATGCCAGCAATTATCCGCATAATCTTGTAATACTAACCTAAACCTAAAATGATGTCGAAAGGCAATTTACTGACAAGTTTTCTTTCGCCTCGCAAGTAGCTTAAATTCACTTAACTAGTAACTTGCGTGTGTATGTCTAAGGTTGTGTGTGTGTGGAGCCAGTGATTATGTATATAAGCAGTAAATACTTTTGACATTTTAACAGCAATGATGAAAATTACGTATACGCACGGTAATACAACTTAGCCTTGCTCCAACTTTTTCCACTGAAATTCTCTAAGAGATTAATGTAAATTGGATTTTATATAAACTCAAAAGAAAATCTAAGTAATATAATTAAAATGAAGGTTTTTTTTACTTGTATTTAATATATGTATATAAACTTGAAGCATTCCTAAGAAGGGCACAAGTTCTCTCTAGGATTGCTCGAACAGATTTATTGCGACAGTTTGTGTTTGTGTGTATACACAAATTCTTTAACTATTCAACAATTGCCACTGTTTATATGCCGTACCCCGTAGGCTGTAGCGCAGCGAAGCACAAAGTTTAACCTGCTTTGGCTGTCTGTTCCGTCCAATTGTTTTGTGAAATTAAATTAAATTGATTGAATTTAGACCCAATTCAAAGCTGAACCCGGACGGAGGTCAAAGCGGAGGTGCCACCATTCACTGACCGTATCAATGTATATGTCAAACATTTCTATGTGTGCATCTACGTGTGTATTTGTGTGAGCTAGTGATAATGACACTAATTTTCCGTACGATATGTTTGTTGCAACGGCTGCAGCTGCCTCTGTCATATGGTTATATTGTATTGTGGACAGCACATGTTGATTGTTGCTCTTGCTATTGCTTGTGCATAACTTGTTTTTATTTTTGTTTAGCTGACATTAGCGCACATTAATACAGCCGGAAGTAGTCGATTTGTAAGCACCCAAATAAGGTTAATGGGTCAAATGGGGACTATGGCAACGCGTTTTGCGCTGGTACAGGTTGAAGCACTTGCAGAAGGTCGAAGACCTATTGATATCGGTAGAGCATTAATATTACTCAAATTTTCCTTGGATTTATGCCCTGTCAGTCAAACTGAATGGAAATAGCATACCGCATAGACACACAAACACACACACACACACACAGAGTAACACAGATCACACAATTTCATCTCTATCTCTATCTCGTCCGTCGCTGACGCCATCTCCTTTTCTTCTCCACTATGCTTTCGAGGGGTTTATTTAAGCGCCGCGCTGTGGGCGTCGGCGTCGTCTCTGCCGTCGTCGTCTTCATTCAATTGTTTGTCGCGCGCCGTGATTGCGTCCAGCTTGACCGGCGCACTGGACAGCCCCAAATGGAGCTGGCAGTTTTAGTAGGCAATGCGCGCGCGACTGATGCGCCCGCACTCAATCTCGTTGCTGGTTGCTCTCGGCTGTCAGATCTCGGTTCGCGCTGCTCAGTGCTCGGTACTCGGTTCTCAATTCTCGGCTCTGGCGGGCCTTTTCATTCTTTTCGGATTTGCGTTGCGGAAAAAATTGCGTTTAATTAAAGTATAGAGGCCAGAGCTGGCCATTCGGCACTATTCGCTGCCGTTTTCATATTGATTAAGCATATTTGAGAAAGTACATTATGAGTCGCCACAGCCCTTTGAAGCTGACGCTTGTGCAGGTGCACGGGGCTCGTCCATCACCAAATCCCCATGGCGCTCGTGGCGAGCGACGCGTGAAGTTGGGGCTGGGGGTTAATCAGCAAACGGGTCGTGTACAGTGGTGTCCCGGTCTAACCTGTTGCAAATTACTCTTACTGATTCCAGTGGTGATGCTGCCATTGACATTGGTCTTGCTGCTGCTACTGCGGCTGGACGGAATGTTGCAGGCGCTGCAACTGAGCGAACAGCGCGTGCGCGATCAACGCAAAGCTGTAGTCTCGGTGCCCGGCTACCTGGATGACTACGATTCACTGCTGCCGGACAGCGAAAGCTACAGTGACCTAATCAATGATGAGTTTCTAATGCCGAACGCCAAGCGGACCTCGCTAAAGTTAATGGCAGCGGAAAAAGTCAAGCGTTGCTTGCCCTATCGTTATGCGAATGGGGAGACGCTGGAGCTAGAGGACCGAAGCATTTTGATGAAAGACGCGCGGACATCCTTTCTTCCCCAGGGTATTCCAATCGGCGCCATGCCAAGCGAGTGCTTCGGCTACGAACTTTCTGATACCGAAAGGAACACGGTTGTTGACGACGAACGCTCCGAATTGGACACCAATCACAAAAAGAGCACACCCAAACGCTATCCGGATAAAAGACATCACATGTCACGGCGGCAGCAGGCAGCAAGGGAGCGACGGGACGCTCAGCAGGAGAAGCACGTGGATGATTTTGAAGCCGAGTTGATCGAGAGCTCGTTGCAATCTTTTTGGAATGAACAGGGCACACGGCAGGATATACGTCAAGCTCAGTCCAGGACCATGCAGCGCTACATGAACAGGAATGTGGATCCATGCGTCGACTTTTACAAGTTTGCCTGCGGCAACTGGGAGAAACTACATCCCATTCCTAAGGATAAAGCGGGCTTCGACACTTTCGAAATGCTGCGCGAGAGTCTGGATTTGGTGCTGCGCAATCTACTGGAGAAGAATCCGCAGACACCAAACTCAGAGATGCGTGTGCGACAAAACGTATTCAAGTTGAACGAACAGGAGCCGGAAACGGATCAAGCATCCGAGTTAAAGGCTGAACGTCTGCGCCGTCACATTGTCCATCGGCGGCATTTGTTCAATCGGGTGCTGGTACGCTATAAGCGGTTTACCAATGGCACCAAGCGTAAAAGGCTCTTTGAGCCAGTACGTGAAAGGAACAAAGAGCAGGATGCACCGACGTCGTCTGTGCTGTACAGTAAGGATACGGACACTGACAGTGACAAGGATAAGTACAGAGAGGAATTGGTGCCAGCACAGGCAAATAACAAGGAATTCTTAAAGCCCAAACACGATGCTCAAGCGAAGGCGAAGAATCTTTACAAGTCGTGCGTGAACAGCGAGCTGCTTAATCGTCGCGGCCTGGAGCCGCTGCACTCGCTCATTCGGCAGCTGGGCGGATGGCCAGTCCTTGATCCTCATTGGCATAGCACCCACTTCAACTGGCAGCAGCTAGCCGCCACGCTGCGCCGCTACAACAACGATATACTCATCGTCCAATGGGTGGGCGCTGATATCAAGAACTCTGAGGAAAATGTCATACAATTTGATCAAACCGGCCTGGGTCTGCCCACACGCGAATACTTCCTACAGCAGAGCAATGCCAAGTACCTGACTGCCTATCAGCGCTACATGTCCGAGGTGATGCACAAACTGGGCGCCAGCAAAGCGGATGCGACACGCACTGCCACCGAACTAATTGCATTCGAGACACGGTTGGCAGCGATTACAGCTCCAGCGGAGCAAAGACTCAACGTGACCAAGGTAAGTGCGTCACAAAATCTACAGCAGCAATGATACTATAACTCTTTCTCTCCGTAGCTCTATAATCGGATGACGCTACAGCAACTGAAGGCGACAGTGCCACAGATTGACTGGACTGTGTATTTGAGCACACTTCAGGGGCGCAATGTAAACGACACGGAACAGGTGGTCATCTATGCGGTGGAATACATGAAGCAGCTGGTCGCACTGCTTGCAGTTACGGAGCCCCGCACAGTGGCCAACTATATGATGTGGCGCTTTGTACGACACCGCATCAACAATGTTGATGATCGCTTCGATGACATCAAACAGAACTTCTATCATGCGCTGTTTGGACGCGAAGAGAGTCCACAGCGGTGGAAGGTGTGCATAGCACAGGTGAACACGAATATGGGCATGGCCGTGGGCTCTATGTTTGTCAGTCGCTATTTCGACGACAACAGCAAGAGGGACACAATGCGGATGACCCACGAACTGCAGCAGGCATTCCGGGAGATACTGAAGACCACTGACTGGCTGGATCAAACGACTAAGCTGCTAGCTGAGGAGAAGGTAAATGCGATGTCCCTCAAGATTGGCTATCCGGATTTCATACTCAATACCGAGGAGCTGAACGAGAAGTATTCTGGCATTGATATACATCCCGATAAATACTTTGAGAACACGCTCAATGTACTGCTGCACACGGCGAAGATGGAGCAGGGCAAGCTGCACGAGCGAGTAAACAAGACCAACTGGCAGACGGCACCGGCTATTGTTAATGCTTACTACAGCCGCAACAAAAATCAGATAATGTTCCCCGCTGGCATACTACAGCCACCCTTCTATCATCGTTATTTCCCCAAATCTCTGAACTTTGGGGGCATCGGCGTGGTCATTGGGCATGAACTGACCCACGGCTTCGACGATAAAGGTCGGCTCTTCGATAGCAATGGCAACATACACAAATGGTGGACAGACTTGTCCATTCGCGGGTTCGACGACCGCGCCCGCTGCATTATTTCCCAGTACGGCAATTACACTGTCGAGGAGGTGGGCATATCTCTCAATGGCGAGAGCACGCAAGGTAAGCCACAAATCCAGTAATCCAATTAATTGTATGGCTCATCAGTCATCTGCCCCTCAGGCGAGAATATTGCGGACAATGGCGGACTGCGGCAAGCTTTTCACGCTTACAAGCGCTGGCTAACTGAAAACCCCAACGAAGCCAGGGAGGAGATGTTGCCGGGACTGAATATGACCGGACCGCAGCTATTCTTTTTAAATTTCGGTCAGGTGTGGTGCGGGGCTATGCGACCGGAGGCGATACGCAACAAGCTGAACACAGCCATACATAGTCCTGGACGTTATCGTGTCATCGGCACCCTCTCCAACTCATACGATTTTTCACGTGAATTCAACTGTGCGGCCGGCACGCCCATGAATCCCCAAAAGAAGTGCAGCGTGTGGTAGTCGGACCCCAATGTTACCTATAGCCTAAGAGTATTACAACCTATCCACTCCTAAGCAAACCAGCACACCCTAGTTGGATCTAACGTTAATTGTAAGTATTGCTCAATGAATAACACCACTTGGCGCTAGCATTCCGATGCCGACGCACATTCAGAGCCCCTTGATTGGGAGTAGTACATGTTGCTCGCCAGCTTCCTCTTAACTGTCATTTGTCCCATTGAAGATGGGTTTGTTGTGCTGCTGTCAACAACAACGTCGCACTTCAGTTGGGCCCGTTGCGCCACAATTTACATTCCCTTAATTAATGGTGATTTATGCCCACTAGCTGGATTGCTTTTAATGGCCTCCCTATGCGGTTGTTGCTCTCCTTCTTGCGCTGCTAAACTTCTTCAATTGTCGTTCCAATTAGCACGCCAGCTCATAAATTTTAGAAATTCTTTTTGAAATAAAATAGAGATTAGAGTTGTGAATTTATAGCTTTATTAATCATCATAATTATAATTAATGCAATTCGCTAAAATATTTTATTGAAACATCGATTATAGTTTAGCTAGACTGATAGCACTGTGAAATTGAATTCTTTTTTTATTTTCCAGATTGCGTTCATTTTTGGACTTATCCCAAGCCTGACTTGCCATTAAACATAAATTGGATGTATTCGCAAGTGTATTCACCCAAAGATATTGAAACCGAAGTGTGCCAAAAACCAAAAAAAAAACTAAAATAATAATAAAGTATGATATACTTTATGATTTTATTTTATATATATAATAATAATAGTAATTAACTATTTATATTTTTAATTGCAATAAGTTAATTGAAACTATTTATGTTTGTGATAATTCTAATAAAAGAATAACGCTAGCGAAATGTGCACAAACGAATCAAGAATTTCATTCTCTATTCAGGGGAGACTACGCAACACTGGCAACAGTTCCAAAACTTTGCAGCTTTCAAGCTTCATACAAAAAACAAATATTTTGGAAAACTTTTGAGCATATTTTCCACTATATTTCTCTTCAGTCGTAGCTGTGTCTTTAGAGGGGACGGATCGCCGAACAATTCCCGTGTGAGTTGGTGATCCAGAAATATATATAGACAAGAGAAAAACAAGTATCAAAAATAGACACAGAATTTACCAAAGCGGCTAAAACACATGAACACTTACTTAATAAAAACTCAATATTAAAATATATAAACTAGAAATAGGCTAAATGCATTTTTGGTTGATTGCTGTGACGCTACTGTGGACACATGCGGCCCATGGCTATGGGAGCAATTCCTATGCAGCTTCCAACAGACAGGCCATACGCATCGGTAAGCTAACAGAGAACAATAGAGAACTGGTCAAGCATTCCACTCGAACACTCTCGCATCACACTCATTGCTCTTTGACTCAAACAACTGCGCGCAGGTCTAATCACTGATGATACCACGGATAGAATACGCCAGACCTTCGAGCATGCCATAGCTGTGGTGAACAGCGACCTGAGCGTCCCACTGGTGGACGAAACAGAGCAAGTGGAATATGGGAATTCCGTGCATGCGTTTGAGCAACTATGCAGGCTAATGCAGGTGAGGAATGCGTAAACAGGAATTGTTGAATGTTAATTAAAATCGTTATTCTGCTATAGAACGGGGTGGGTGCGGTGTTTGGACCAGCTGCCAAGCATACTGCAGCCCATCTCCTGAATGCTTGCGATGCCAAAGACATACCCTTCATATATCCTCATCTATCGTGGAGTCCACAAACAGACGGCTTCAACTTGCACCCGCATCCGGAAGATATCGCTCATGCACTCTACGACATAATCACACAGTTCGAATGGTCTCGTTTTATTTTCTGCTACGAGTCATGTATGGCATAAGCATTTGTTGGCGGAGTAGATCTAATGTATTTTTGTGTACAGCGGAGTACCTTACCATATTGGATCACCTAATGACGTTATATGGCATCAAAGGACCAGTCATCAAAGTCATGCGTTACGATCTCAATCTGAATGGTAACTATAAGGCAGTTCTGCGACGAGTCCGCAAATCAGAGGACAGTCGCATCGTAGTCGTTGGTTCAACGGAGGGCGTGGCCGAGCTGCTGCGTCAGGCACAGCAGGTGGGCATCATGAATGAGGACTATACATATTTAGTGGGAAATTTGGATCTTCACACCTACGAACTGGAGGAGTACAAATACAGCGAGGCAAATATCACCGGCATACGAATGTTTGACCCCGATAAAAAAGAAGTGCGTGACTTAGTCGAGACACTGCAACACGAGCTTGGCGAAAGTGAGCCCATGAACAATGGTGAGCACCCGGTGTTGATTCTCCATTCCCTTTCTAACTAAAGTCTATGTTTGCATACAGGTTCTTCGTCTATAACGTTGGCCATGGCTCTAACCTATGATGCAGTGCGCGTCATTGCCGAGACAACCAACTATTTGCCCTACCAGCCGCAACAGCTAAATTGCTCAGAGCGTCATGATAATGTTCAGCCAGATGGCTCCACTTTCCGAAACTATATGCGATCGGTAAAAGTCTGTTTTAAATAATGGGGAAATTTAATATTTTATGCCTTACATTTCATAGTTAGAAATTGTGGACAAAACGATTACGGGACGAATCTTTTTTCAAGGCAATATTCGTAAGAGATTTAGCTTTGATGTGATTGAGCTGCAGCCCGTCGGTCTGGTGAAAGTGGGCACCTGGGAGGAAGGTAAAGAGTTCGAATTTAAGCGGCCACCGCCTGTAACAAATCTTAATGAGAACGAGGAAAATACCTTGGTAAATAAAACTTTTAAGGTGCTTATATCTGTGCCGGTAAGTTAAGCCTTAAATACATATGGTGGCCTGCCCGTAAAGCATCTTTATATCCATAGAACAAGCCCTATGCTAGTTTGGTAGAAAGTATTAATACTCTGATTGGCAATAATCAGTTTGAGGGTTATGGCGTAGACCTAATTAAGGAACTGGCCGATAAGCTGGGCTTCAACTTTACCTTTCACAATGGTGGCAATGATTATGGCTCCTTCAATAAGAGCACGAATATGACAACAGGAATGCTCAAGGAAATCGTTGAGGGCGTAAGTTTTAGTTACGATGTGATTGACAATACTCAAAATCTGCAATTTTAACAGCATGCAGACTTGGCCATCACAGACTTGACTATCACTTCAGAGAGAGAAGAAGCCATTGACTTTTCCATACCATTTATGAATCTAGGTGAGACCCTTTTTGAAGATAGCGTTTCAAAATATATTTTAAATAATATTTATTTGGCGGTAAGGTATTGCCATTTTATACATAAAACCTCAAAAGGCGGAGCCAGAGATCTTTTCATTCATGGACCCATTCTCAAAGGAGGTTTGGCTGTACCTGGGCATCGCCTACTTGGGCGTCTCACTGTGTCTGTTTGTGCTTGGCCGTCTCTCACCATCGGAATGGGATAATCCATATCCCTGCATTGAAGAGCCGGAAGAACTAGAGAATCAATTCACCATAAATAATTCACTGTGGTTCACCACAGGAGCATTGCTCCAGCAGGGTTCCGAAATCGCACCCAAGTATTGATATAAAAACCTGAAAATAATTTTTATTAATCATTTATCCATATTCCAGGGCACTTAGCACACGCACAATTTCAGCTATTTGGTGGTTTTTTACGCTGATCATGGTATCCTCATACACAGCGAACTTGGCTGCATTTCTGACCATAGAAAACCCATCGAGTTCGATTAACAGCGTTGAGGATTTGGCAGAGAACAAAGACGACGTTCAATATGGTGCCAAGCGTACCGGCTCAACTCGCAACTTCTTCTTGGTGAGTGACAAATGAGAGAGACTATCTTCAATTAATGTTTATTTACCCTGCTTTAGACATCCGAAGACCCAATCTATATGAAAATGAACGCCTACATGACCAACAATCCAGAGATGCTCACTGAAACTAATCAGGCGGGCGTCAATAAAGTCAAGGCGGGTACAAAGTACGCTTTTCTCATGGAATCCACATCCATAGAGTATAATACGGTGAGGGAGTGTTCTCTGAAAAAGATTGGGGAAGCGCTGGATGAGAAGGGCTACGGCATTGCAATGCCTAAAAGTGAGTGCAAACTCTGATGAAAACTTAACTAAGTTATCTGAAAACCCTCTACATAGATTGGCCATATCGCGATAAGTTCAACAATGCATTGCTTGAGCTTCAGGAGCAGGGAGTGCTGGCCAGGCTAAAGAATAAATGGTGGAACGAAATAGGCGCCGGTGTCTGCAGCGTAAGTTTTCACTTGATATATTTACATATATATATAGATTATAGCATATTATCATTTATTATAGGACAAGGGCGATGACGACGGATCTTCTGCGTTGGGTATGAAAAATTTGAGTGGCATTTACGCAGTGCTTATCGTTGGTTCGTTACTTTCCTTTGTCATCTCCTTTTTCTACTGGTGCTTATTTGTCTTCAAGAAAGCCAAGTTCTATGAGGTAAGTCAGGTTTCCTTTTAGGCAATAATTCTAATTACTAATTTTAGGTGCCCTTCTGCGATGCACTTGCTGAGGAGTTTAAAATTGTTGTCAGTTTTGCGGAAAATGAACGAGCTCTGAAGAGCGCGCAGTCGGTGTATTCACGCAGTCGGAATTCTTCACAATCCATAGAGTCACTACAAACTGATTCGGAGAATAATCTACCCGATGGAGACTAAATTTAAATAAAAATTTAAGTTAAAATCAATTCTTTTTAATTTGATAAATTATTTCCATTTGGATAGTTGTAAAAATGCTTAAATAAACTTTTTTAACTCAAAGCTTTTGGAAACTTTTACTCAAAACATTTTCCAAATTCTCTGGCAGTCGTCAACTTTCGCTCAACGCGTGCAGAACATAAGTCTAAAGCCGCCGCGTAATTTTCTGTCTAATATTATATTATGTATATGGAGTAAAAAGCTCAGTTATTCTATTCAATAAAATGTTCATAATTAATATTTTAATATATTTTTCCATAATACTATCAATAATATCGATTCTTAATGCCCAATATGATAATTATGGCGGATATGATAGCCTCCAAAACTCGGCCAGCATACCAATTGGTAAGTTCTTCTAGCAATGAACATTGCGGCCGCCGAACGCCTGATTTATTTTTAATGTCTCGTTAAGAGAACATGCTGTTCGTTCCATCAACGCTGAAAGCTCATAAAATGCTTTTAAGTATTTGTTTGTTTGGATTTGCAACGGATCGTGGCAGCGTCTAAATGTACTCTAAATATCTGAATATAGACAGCGATAAGTTCAAGTTTTTGTTTATAAACAAACCGGCAAATGATGTAGACTTGAGTTTTATGAATTTTATCACAATTAGGCAAGTTAGTGTACTCTGGATGAGTATGCTCGACTGGGAGCTAGCCAGATCCACACATGAAACCACTTGAATAATTATATATTTTGTTGAGACTCCCTTTAATCTATACTTTTTCCCAATTGACAGGACTGCTCACTGATCAAAATACAGAACAAATGAATATTGTGTTTGATCATGCAATAGATGTGGCCAACGAAGAGCTGGGTCTAGCCATGACATCTCTGAAAGCTGAAGTGAACTACGGCGATGCTTACCACAGCTACGGTAAGCTGTGTCGCATGCTGGAGGTGAGTGTTTCTATTATTGCATACGAACAATTGTATTCAAATAATTTGATTGCAGACGGGTATAGCGGGTGTTTTTGGACCTTCGTCACGACATACGGCTGTGCATCTGATGTCAATATGCGATGCCATGGATATACCCCATATATACTCCTATATGTCCGAATATTCCGAAGGATTTAACTTGCATCCTCATCCTGCTGACCTATCGAAGGCTCTTTACAGCCTCATAACAGCCTTCGAGTGGTCGCGCTTTATATTTCTTTATGAATCAGGTAAGTAAACCATAAGTAAACTGTACCGTTACGTCATGTCATACACTTTCCTTTATAGCGGAATATCTGAGTATTCTGAACGAGCTCAATTCCCTCTTCGGCATGAATGGACCAATTGTCACAGTGCTGCGCTACGATATGCAGCTGAATGGAAACTATAAGCCGGTGTTAAGGCGCGTACGCAAGTCTAAAGACAATCGGATTGTAGTCGTGGGCTCCACAGATACAGTGCCAGAGTTTCTGAATCAAGTGGGATCTACAAATCGCATATGAAACTATTTAATAAATAAATCTGTGACAATTTCCATTCCAGGCGCAACAAGTGGGCATTATCAATGAGGACTACAGTTATATCATTGGCAATTTAGACTTCCAGGCATTCGATTTGGAGGAGTACAAATACAGTGAGGCCAACATAACAAGTTTGCGATTGTTTTCCCCAGAAAAAATGGCTGTCAAAGAGTTAATGCAGAAAATGGGCTATAAAAGCGAACAAGACGATTTTCGGAATGGTAAATAGAATTCCTTAATAGGCCGTTTTATCATCTGCACCTTTTTCACAGGATCGTGTCCAATTACTGTGGAAATGGCTCTCACCTACGATGCAGTGCAGCTGTTTGCTGAAACTCTAAGGAATCTGCCTTTCAAACCGGTTTCCCAGAATTGTTCGCAACGCACAGAAAGTGTGCGCGATGATGGCTCTTCATTCAAGAACTATATGAGAACGGTACGATAATGTCATCAAATTAAATATATAACTAATGCCAAGTACTCAACTATCCAATAGTTGCGCCTCAAGGACCGGTTGCTCACGGGACCGATTTATTTTGAGGGCAACGTGCGCAAAGGCTACCATTTGGACGTAATTGAGCTGCAGCCATCCGGAATAGTGAAAGTGGGCACTTGGAGCGAGGAGCGCGACTACAGGCCAGAGCGCCTGGCGCCGACCAACTCTCAATTCGATAATATTGACAATTCGCTGGCAAATAAAACGTTTATCATATTGCTTTCGGTGCCGGTAAGAAAGCTAATAAAACGCATTGTTGCAGATAAAAAGTTAAGTTTCCAAACAGAACAAACCCTACGCCAGTTTGGTAGAGAGCTACAAGCAGCTCGAAGGCAACAGTCAATATGAAGGATATGGCGTAGATCTGATCATGGAACTGGCTGATAAACTGGGCTTTAACTTCACATTTAAAAATGGTGGAAATGACTATGGTTCATACAATAAAACTTCCAATGAATCTACGGGCATGTTACGAGAGATAATGCATGGCGTAAGCTACCTCTAAGTCAAATGAAATATTAATAACTAAATCAACATTTCTTCACAGCATGCTGACTTGGCCATTACCGATTTGACTATAACATCGGAGCGTCAAGAAGCCATCGAATTTAGCATACCGTTTATGAATCTTGGCAAGTGATTCTTTTTTTCAATGTCAACTCATATTTATGGACAATTTAATTGTAGGCATCGCTATACTTTTTTTAAAGCCTCAGAAAGCCCAGCCGGAACTTTTTACCTTCATGGACCCTTTCTCAGAGGAGGTTTGGTGGTTTCTTGGACTATCGTTCTTGGGCGTTTCCTTAAGCTTTTTCATACTTGGCCGGCTGTCGCCCAGTGAATGGGATAATCCATATCCTTGCATTGAAGAGCCAGAAGAGCTAGAGAATCAGTTTACAATAGGCAACTCAATTTGGTTTACAACTGGTGCTCTGCTACAGCAAGGCTCAGAAATAGGACCCAAGTGAGTTTGGTTAGTAAACAGATTTAAACAATTTCATAATTTGTTGTTCTCCAACAGAGCCTTATCTACCCGCACTGTAGCCAGTTTTTGGTGGTTCTTCACGTTGATTGTGGTGTCTTCCTATACTGCCAATCTAGCTGCGTTCTTGACTATTGAGAAGCCACAAAGCTTAATCAACAGCGTCGATGACTTGGCGGATAACAAAGATGGCGTCGTCTATGGAGCCAAGCGAACAGGATCAACCAGGAATTTCTTTTTGGTAAGCCATTATTAATTCTCAGCAAATACTTAGCTAATACTCTCACAGAACTCCGAGGATGAACGCTATATTAAAATGAATAAGTTTATGACCGAACATCCAGAATATCTGACAGAGACTAATCAGGAGGGCGTAGATCGCGTCAAGATAAGCACTCAATACGCATTTCTCATGGAATCAACATCCATTGAGTACAACACGAAACGCGAATGTAATCTCAAGAAAATCGGTGATGCTCTGGACGAGAAAGGTTATGGAATCGCCATGAGGAAAAGTAAAATATATCATAAATATATCTGAAGAAATTCCCTAAACATTTCAACTAACGCCCCGTAGATTGGCCCCATCGAGGTAAACTGAATAATGCGCTGCTGCAGCTGCAGGAGCAGGGTGTGCTGGAGAAGATGAAAAACAAATGGTGGAATGAAGTTGGCTCTGGTATTTGCGCCACCAAGGAGGATGCACCAGAGGCCACAGCGCTTGCCATGGATAATTTGGAGGGTGTTTTCTTCGTACTGCTCGTTGGTTCATGTTGCGCATTGCTCTATGGGGCGGTCAGCTGGGTGCTGTTCATCATCAAAAAGGCGCGCCACTTCAAGGTTAACACAAAATAATTAAATGCCGAGTTAAATTCAAATATTTCCTTTTGCAGGTGCCGTTGAAGGAGGCCTTCTTGGAAGAGTTTCAGTTTCTAATTGACTTTAATAACTATATACGCGTGCTCAAGAGCTCGGAGTCGATTTACTCACGCAGTCGGCAGTCGTCCATTTCTGTGGGCTCTATAGGACAGCAATAACAGAACGAATATCATTAATTTGGTCATCATAATCAGCTTTATTAAAAACATTGGTAATTGAAATGGAATGCTTTGAAAGAATTAAAAAAATACTTTTTCAAATCCAAATGCTTATTAAAACAACTGCATATAGCCAAAGTGCTAATAGTTGATTTGCATATGCACCAAAAAACATTGTATGAAATTGGCTTCATTTTCCAAAGGAACGTACCATTGGTACAAGGTACCTACGCCAGCAAAATGTTTAGCAAAGTATTATGTAGAATATTGGGCCAACTATTTGACCCTACGATTAGTGGATTAATAAACATTGTACCTAGTACACAGTTGAGATCGGACTTAGGTCCAGTTCTTGGCTCGCCACAGTAGGCAATGTATGTGGTTATCTACATCTGCCGCCGGCATGGGTTTAGCCGCACCATGAGTGGGCGTACTAGCTACTGAACTAGAATTATTCGAAGTGGACTCAGCCATGTCTACATAACGAGATATCAGCGAGCGATAGCGCCGTCCGAGCGTAGCTATCAGTGGCACGCCGGCATTTGGCATGGTTACAATAGCCTTGATCTGCAATTAAAATATAATTAGCTATAATTACTAAAACAAAAAAGCCTAAAGCGTTACCTCATTCTCATATGGACGAAATACGCTAATGGGACGCAACGTATTCAACTCGGCCACAATGAGACAACCCCAGGTGGTGCCTATGTAGAGCTCTGTGCTGTGTGCCGCCAGCGCTGAGATTTGACATTTGATAAGGTTGACGTGCTCATCAATGGCAATGCTCTGTAGAGATTCAGAGCAGGGCAGTAGCTTGGAGCAGTCCAATTTATTTTCAATTCGCTTAGAGACGGTGCCCCACTGATACACCATGCAACCGGGATACAAGCAGCTAAAGACGTGGCTCTCGTTGCTGCAAAGGCGTGTCACTTTAACGTCCTCAATGAGATTTGGCTCATCGCTGTGGCACAAAGCCTGATGACCGCACACACCAGATTCGTTGACTGGAAAAACGTTGATTTTTCCAGCTAATTCACCACACCAGAGCTCATATACGCTGCAGAGAATGACATGAGATTAGTCAACTTGCTCAAAGATTTATAACAAACTTACCCTTCAATTAGCACCGAGCAGGCGGCATGCAGCACAAATCCAGAGCAAATCTCAGTGAGTACAAATGAGCCCTCGGCAAAGGCACAGTTAGTGGGCATGCGACAGGCATCCACCAGGAAGACGCGACCATTTTGTAAGCCTACTGCAACTCGCGCAATACCCTCCATATACACTAAACTTATCACAGCTGACTTAATGGCAGGATCAAGCATGTAGGAGAACAGATGTACATAGCTGGATGTGCTATAGGCGTGTAAATTACCCGAAACATCGCCCATCCAAATAGCCTCACCAACCAGACAGCAGCACAGCATATTTACTTTGGGCATACGGTGTGCGGAGCGAGCACGTGTGGTTGCGCTATTCTCGGGAGTTTTTGGCGGCGCCATTTGTGGCTGTGGAGCACAGCTAATGCTGCTGCACTGCAGCAGACTGCCAGTTGGCAAAACGTCTAGTATATCAATGTGTGAACCAAAAGCAGGCAGCCACAGCTCGAGGCCGGAGCGGTCTTCCTCAACGCCAGCCAACAATAATTGAAATACGCCGCAAACTATCTTGTCGCTGTGTGGCAAAGCTACCACGTCCAGCAAATGGATGCATTCTGGTGCACTAAAAGGCAAATATCATTGTAAGACTGCATTATAATCGGACTTTCACTAAACGTTACCTAAGTATTGAGACTATCTGACTAGCTGAGGGCCGCCGACGCGGCTGTTCGTGCCAGCAAAGCACCATTAAATCAAGGCAACAAGTAGGAAACTGTGTCTCCCGTTGTGTCAGAGCCGGACGACTGCCCTCCAAAATGCACTCCTTGATGGACTCATGACCCTCAAAAGGCTGCCGCAGGCTAATGTTCTCATAGATGAACATTCCAAAGGAAAAGCAATCCACCTAAAAAGAAATAATAAAATGTAAATAGCGATTTATATCATTTATTTATTACTAATTACCTTTTCGGTATATTCCTCCTCGCCGTTGAATCGTATTATCTCGGGCGCCATAAATCCCTCTGTGCCACCAAAGCCCTTGGCACTAAGACCAGCCGCCGTCTGACGACTTATTCCATAATCGGCAATCTTGATATGCACCTGGTTGCGGGGACTATCCTCGCTGTGAGGTTGCGGCAGCTCCCAGACAAGCACATTTTCAGATTTCAAATCCCGATATATGATCCGCCTGCGATGCAGATACTCGATGGCGCGAGCAGCCTGCAGCACCAGCATTTGGAACGTATGTGAACCCATGTGTGCGCCACTTCGTCGATACTGGCGCAGCAGTGCGTCAAGGCCGCCCAATGGCGCAAGCTCCAGCACTAAAGCCAAAGGTTTAATGCAAATGCCAACCAGCGGAACGATATTCGGATGCTTTAAAGTAAGCAGCACCGCCAACTCCTGCCTGGCTGTGCAGTAGGCCTTGCAGGAGTGTTGCAACGGATCTCGGTCCCATTTGCCTAGCGCGACCTTGTAGGCCATCAAGGCACTCTATGCAGAGCGGAGGAGATATAATTTCTTGTAATTATTAAATTTCAGCTTCAACTCACCTCTTTCGCTCGCGCACCAGGCTGCACTGGCTGAAGCATTTTCATGGCTACGGATCGGAAAACCCGAGCGCCACGTAACTTGCAGCTGGCTTTAAACACAAATCCAAATGCGCCACGTCCCAGCAGGGAACCCTTGACAATGCACTCCGTGGCAATTGTGTGCTTGTCGGGTATATCTGCAAAGATGACATCCGGCGCCAATTGCGCCATTGACTGCTCCAGATGAACCGGGCAGCTGAGTTTGATTTGATTGTACACGGACAAAATGCACTCCTCAACCATCCAGGTATAGCAGACATTGGAGTTATCCGGCAGATGATGCGATGCATATGTAGGATGCCCATCAATAGAGGTGTTACGTGAAGAGAAAGCCGAATCTGGCCCTACTCCCGAGTCCGCATCCGATCCAGCACCTAGCGAGTCAGCCGAGCGTCTCTCCCTGCTTGCAGTTGCATTAAGATAAGCAGAGAACACGTTTAGTGCTCCATCATCTCCAGGATCACCGACGCCATGCAGAAAGTATGTACCCCGTTTACCGCTACGACTAGGTCTGCTGCCATTTGGCGGATTTGGCTCCCGTTCCACAGGCTCTGCGCCATTCTGGAGCTGCAGCTTGCGCAAACAACGTGGGCATAGTACAAGCCGTGTTATCAAGAAACGTCCCTCAGAAGTATGCACAAAGCGGGTACCCAGCGCTGGGTACCAATCCTCTAACAGCAAATCAATATGATCCACCACCAAGGCCAGTAGCTTGGCCACCTGTGACACGTTCGGCTGTAGCTCAGCCAGTAGTTGTCGCTCACCAGCTTCGAGCTCTTGGGAAATGCTCACATTATTTAGCGGAAAAAAAGCTTCCAAAATGCTTGAAGAGCTGAGATTCACATCGCTCCAAATACCATCCAACTTGAGCTTGAAACGATTGCTAGTCGTACGAAAAGGCTGAGTTCGCTCGTTATTTTGGAAAGGCACTTCCCAGATGCGGAAGATTAGAATAGGTCCATAATATAAGGCTAAGCCCGTCTGCCATAAGTTCCACTGCGTATCCTGCTCCAACGATCCTCGCAAATCAAAGTCCAGATATTTCTAAATATAAATCAGGAATTAGACTGTATGAAACTAAACATAATTTAGCTAGCTTACATCCTGTGTGGCAACATAGACACCTCGTATGGCCTCAATAATTTGTTCGTCGGCCAAGACGCGTGTAATCAAACGCGACCAGAAGCCAGAAGGAAAATAAGTCATGAGCAACATACGACGCAAACCCTGGCTGGCCGTGGACGCAGACGAATGCTGCTCATAGATGAGTTTATTCATATTCAGTTCCTGCGAGACGGAACAGCCAACATTTCGACCACGCACTCGCTGAAGCAATTTAACTGTGGTGCCTTCATTATAAACAGCTGCCTCCTGCACCGGCAGCAATGACGGAATCAACAACGTTCGCGAATCCCAAGTAAGTGCCACCTCAAACTTGTTCAGTAAACTGACTATATAGCTGGAAAATAACATAAGAAGATTTAATAAAGTCAATAAATATATAAGTAGGAACCTACTAACCTTCGATTCCCATTGCTCTGTGCGTGCACAGTGCGGAAGAGCAGCTGCAGATCGTCCAGCTTCATGACACCAGTGGGAGCAAAAGGATTTATCTCGCGCACGGTAACAACATGCGCAAGCATATCACAGAGCCACTGTGGGTCGAGGAAATAGTAGTCCCTGAGTGTCGCATCATCATAATGCAAAAGAATGCCATTGTCGTGACACCACGTTGTCGCCTGCTGGAGCTCAGCGCCATCGCGAAAACTCTTGTAATTATGCAGACGCATTTTCTCCGTAACCAGACATCGATATTGCTCCGCATCCAGTACGGGATCGCGTCCAACTGAGCGCAAACTACACGCAATCACATTGACAATGTCTTCCAATGCGATATAGCTGGCGGGTATCTTCTGCAGCAGCATCGGTTCCTTGGAGCCTGGCGAACGTAACTGCATGGCCGTGTCATAGATGATGTTGGCCAGCAAGTGGATGTTGTGTAAAGTTCTGTAGAATAGACATTAAATATATTATATATCGATTACATTTCCTGGCTTCAATCAGACTGACCGACAGCTAATTTCAATGGAGTCAATAACACGAGGCAGTCCGATCTTCTCCGCATCTGGTATAGCAATAAACTTCTCCCGTATTAACTGCTGCAGTTGCTCGGCCTGCTGTGCAGAGATAGATTCCCCTACGGTATCGAAATGCGTGCCCACGATGAGCACTGGTGAGTTTGGAGCACGTGCCTGAATATTCCCCAGCCATTGCAACAGTTCCGCTAAGCCCTTGTGCCCGTCGCTAATGCGCCAGAGCACCAAATAGAGACTGCGTTTGGACAAAAAGTATTGATGCGTGGCATAGTATTCCTTCTGGCCACCAAAGTCCCAAGTGCGAAAGACAATCGCTTGACAGCCAGTGGCACGCTTTCTTTTCTCGCATATCCATGTGCCAATATCCACGCCAACCGTTGAGATGTTGGCCTGGCGCTGAGAGCGCGAGGTGCTGCGCGAGTGACCCATACGCTTGGCCCAATGATTCTCATTGGCGCGCGAGCGATGCGAGCTGGAGCCACTTGAACTATTGCCCATGCCTTGGCGCAGCAGATCTAGAAGCGTGGTTTTGCCAATGCCACAGGAGCCCACCACCATAAGCTTCATTCGCGCGTACGGTTGCGCATCCTCATAGATGGACTTCAAATAGCCAACAATATCCATAGTCTTGTGCTTTTTGCTCTCAATCATGGAACGAAGCGGCTCCTGAAGCAGACAGCCACGTGTATTCAAATTCCACAGTCGTGAGAGCAAACCGAGATGTGGTGGCAAGTCTGTAATCTGGACATTTCCACTGATATTTAAGACGGAAAGGCTACTCAACTCGTGCAGGGATGCAGGTATTTCCTTCAGGCAGTTATTGGTCATGTCCAGCATGGATAGATTGGGAAATATGACTTTTGACTTATTGACACCCACCACACTCCAATCGGCGTCCTCGCTTTCATTAAACAACGTCGTCGCATCATCCGTGGATAGTTGGATGCGAGTCAGCAGATTATCGGCCAGGATAAGAGTTCGCAGAGCCTCTAGACGTAAATGACGCCTGTGCCGGCAGACGCTCTTCAGCACAGACGCCCGAAAGGAACAGGTACTACCTTTAGACGCCTTATATATGGGTTCATCGAAGCCCTCTGGCAGCTGCACATGACTATAGCACAGCAGATTCGGGTCAGATTCCGTAATTCGCGGCAAACTGGGCCAGCACGAGATTTCATTGTGACTCAAATCTAGCTGCTTTAATGTGGCCGGATAGCTGGTCACGTGGCCCATGGAGCGGAGGCTGTTGTAGGACATGTTTAGCCGTGTCAGATTGACCGCCAAACAGGGCAGCGCAGCGGGAATGCTGGTAAACAAATTGTTGGCAATATTCAGGCTGCTTAGCTGCGAGACACCATGGGGAACTTTGCCATCGGCAAAAGCTTGTGCTTGCTCCTGATCTTGCTCTTGCTCCTGTTGCCACTTTAAGTCATTGTCCGTAATGTCTAGCGCTGTAGACCATAGATTGCGATGCGTCATTGTCTGCAGCAGCAACGTATGCGGCTTGCTGGAGGACGAGTCATCACACGATTGCAGCAGCTGTAGCTTATCTAAGCTCAGCAGAGATCCGCTAGTTTGCATGGGCGGCACAGGTAGCTCACGAAGTAAATTGAAGGCAACGTTTAGTTCACGCAGTTTCGGCGCACGCCACATGTCGAAGGGCAGCTGCTGCAGTTTATTGTTGGAAATATCCAAAATGGTCAAAGCGGGCAGCTGGAATATAGCTGCCGGCAGACAAGTCAGTTGATTATCCTGCAGAAATAGCTCATCCAACACGGGACAGTTGTAGGTCTTGGCTAGAGGTGCCGGCAGTTCCGTGATCTTGTTCTGCGCAATATTCAGGTATCTACAAATCAGCAAGTATTAGGTAAATTTTCTTTAAGGACTTAAATTAAACACTTACTTGAGACTAACTAGGTTAAACAGCTCCGCCGGAATGCTGGTTAATATGTTGTGCGAGAAATCAATCCGAGTGATGGCTGTAAGCGCCACCTCGTTCAGCCTGGGATGCGAGCTAAGTTTGGGATTCAGTTGAAGCACCCCACTTACCAGCCAACCAATGCGCACAAAAGGCAGTTGCACATTCATGTTCAGGCTGTGCCAATCAATGATGGTTGGAACGTTAGGAAACATAGCGCTATACGAAATATTGCTGGCGGAGGGCTGAAACACATTTACTTCCACGGGGGTGGGCAGTCCCTTTTTATTGATCTTATAGTCAGAGTCAGGATGCACGCGACGAGCTAACAAGCGACTCAGTAGCGCCTCATCCTCGCTGGCAATGGCCACGCTTATAGCCGTGCCATTATCATCGCGTGCACCGAACTTTAGGAGCAGATCAAGCATGGCCAGGGAGCGTTGCTTGCATGCCTCGGTAATGGGCATATTGCTTAAGCCATAGATCTCTTCGCTACACTTTGGATCGTTGTGATCCTCTACGGGCTTCGCGACAATATTTGGATTGGCGCCATTTTGCAGCAAGGCTTGAGCTACATCTAAGTGTCCTCCGCGAACTGCTGCTAGAAGTGCTGTTTCTCGCGCTGCACCACACAGCAGATTGATATGGAGGGGACATCTCTGCGACTCCTGCTCCTGCATCGGCTGCGCCTCGAGCGTGTCCCCCTCGCCGGATATGTGCAGCTTAGACATGATAGCCTGTATTCCAAACGAAATGCGCTTGCGCGTCGGCGTTATGGGCGTACGCTGACCCGCCGTCGAGCTACCCGAATCGTCGCTCAAGGTACGTCGACAACGCAGTTGCCACTTAAGCAGCACGCTCAGCAATTGCTTGTTGCCCAGCAAGCTGGCTATGTAGAGACTAGTTTGCCCTGTCACATCCTGAGCATTGGCATCGAACGGCAATCGCCACTCCCATTGGCCCTCTTCGTCACGATATGTTTGATAGAGGTAGTCAGGATATGGGTAGTTGATAATCAGCTCTAGCATGTTGATATGCCCATTGATGCAGGCCGCATGCAAAGGTAGCCAGCGCTCCACAGTCGCCTGTTGTATCAGCTCTGGAAAGCGTTCCAACATCAGCTTTGCAATCCCATAATGACCATTGTGCACCGCTGCATAAAGAGGCGAATACTTTGTCACTGCATGGGAGCGTCCATCCGCACCAGCGTCAATCAGACGATGTGTGATGCTCTCAAAGCCGGATTGGCTGGCGCTGCAAGTAGTCAGAATTATTAGAGACTTACTGACGAATTATTTATTCAAGCACAATCCTATAACCTATTTAATGCTGAGAGTTCAGCGCACATATTTCACTTTCGTTTCCCAACATTCATCATATTTACTTGCAGTTTGAACTTACATATAGAGCAGAGTGTTGGCACCGGCTGGTGCCACATTCACAATTATCTGTCGCTCCCTGCCCAGAGCCTCGAGCAGAACGCGCACTGTGCGTTCATCTCCAGCGCTGACCGCCGTACGCAGCTCGCCATGCTTTATCAGACGCACCTCCTCGCGCGCATCTGTAAGAGACAAAGGCAGATTGTATAATTAGGGTTCCATATGGTCAATGACTTTACTTGGCATGTGTCGCACCCATTCTACCTGAATTCTCAATGACCTCATCGACAAAATAGTCGCAGGCCTCCAAAGCTGTTTCGGTGCCAGGCTTAGGGCCTTCAACAAACTTCCAAGACATTCTTATATAAGCTGCCCCCAGCCAATCAATAAAATAACAAAATAACAAATGATATTTAAGCCATCGAGCGACCGTGCGTGGAGCTGTTCGAACTGTAACTGAGCCATCGGCTGACTTGACAGTCGTCTTGGAAAATCGATGCAATTGTCGGCAACGTCGCGACTCGTCGTCTGGTGTCCGGTTCAGCCAACATTTCATTCATTGAAGTCGTCGCAAACAGTGCGCAAGACACACAAATTCCACAAACAACTGTTGCATATTGGGTATGGGTCATGGATAGGAGTACAATGGACAGGTGTGCGTATTCATTTGTTTACGTTGCTAAACGTAAACAAACATACATATGCAGATACATGCATACATATAGTAAATACATACAGGAACAGATCATGTATCTCTATACGATTGCAGTACTCTAGTGAGAATGTGAGCATCAAATCTAGCGTATTTTGAACTCATGTATAACATTTAAGTTTATTTTAATTTAAAATATCAATTTTGCGCGCCTATTTAGCATTTAGAGCCCCATGAACACCCTGTAGCGATGCAAGTTTATTGACTTTTACTCACCCTCATCAGAATCATCATTATGTTTCATAGCCTTGGCATATAAGAGGCTTTGCGCGTTACTTTCAGCTCGTTTATGGTGCACAGCACGCTGTAAGTCACTTAAAGTATATATAGCAAATTTTCACATTTTTCGCGCAGTTTTTATAACAAATATTTGGCTGTTTTATTTGCGAACTTTTCACTTTGTTTATTTACTTTTGTACCAGGGCTGCCGATACAGTGATACTTTCGTTAAGTTAATCGTTATCGGTTCGATTGTACAGCTCGCCGTCGTTGAAAAAATAGTCCTATGCAGCACTGAAATTCTTTCAACAAGTAAACAAGGAGAGAAGAGATCATCAAAATAAAAACGAATTACAAGTTTTAAAAATAAATTATTAACGGTTTTATTGTGTTGTTAGTGCTGCAATAGTAATTTCTGTTGGCCCACGCGCAGCCATTGTCGGACGGGTCACAACAAGCAGGCTTGCGCAGCGCACACCCAAAAAATATATATATGTATATGCATATATGCGTATATATATATATATGTGTGTGTAAAGACAGACTCGGTAATAAAAACAAATGGAAAAGTTTGAAATGTATTAGAAATTAATCAGCTGTAACATTAATTGCGTTTTGTTGTTTTTCAATGTAATAATAATATTTAAGCATCGCGACTTAGAGATGAGACTTCGATGCCAAAGGCCGTGCCGCGTAACTCAATGGACTCTTTACCCTAACCCGTGTAAAGTACAACTGTTTTCTGTTGTGCCCAGGCACGTCATTGCTAAAAGTGCGCAAACATGGGGTCAACAGCATTGGCCTTCAAAGCGCATTAGAGTTATAATCTTAACTATTTGAACATAATTAAAAACCTGAAATAATAATAGTTATGAAATACTCATATACCATTGCACATAGAGTATGCCAGCTTCGCCATACGATTTGAATTTCTCTTTTTTTCGCTTACTCGCCATTGCCGCTGCCGCCGCCGCAGCCACCGTAACACCTCCCCGCTGTGCATATTTGTAGCTATAATGTATGATTCATACTAAATATAAAGTCAATCTTTTGGGGCTTTATTTAATCCATGCGGCGAACTAAATTTCGAAATTTACTAGTTTTGTCAATGAAATCTTTTCAACTTATTTTTTCGTTGCTAATTTCGGATTTAAGATTTGAATTTATTAATCTACACTTTGTTGCTTTAGTTTATGACCAAAATCATTAAATCGTTAGATTTGGATAAAATTTAATGACAAAAATTCGGTTAAAACCGAATTGAACTGTTTTTAGTACGATTCAAACTTTTCCAATAGAAAGTCTCAACTATTGCCACATCTTATCAAAGTGAACGACTTATGTCCATCTGTTTGCTTTAGCAATTACTGAATGCCACCTTTTGATTTAATTCCCCGACAGTGAAGGCCAACGTTTAAATGGAAAAACTCAAACGGAACAAAAACAACATGCAATTAAAATGTAAACCAATAACAACAACAAGAATTAAAGGAAAAGCTGTTGATAATAAAGCACAACAAAAAAACGGAAACGGCATGCGAAACGATTAAAAGACAAGCGAACGATCAAAAGTGCAACAAAGAGAGCCAGATAGAGTATTTTACTCTAATATATATAGACATATATTTAAATTACAGTTAATCTATATATATATTTAAAAAACAGCTATGGGCGACACACTGTTTTCAAACGAGCCACACTTCAGTAGATTCTCGATTGATCTCTGGAAATATGATCCGCCGGAAACTGTCCATCTAACATGTCTAATACCCAACGGCGTGATGATCTATTTGGTCATCGAATCGACGGCCACCATACGCGAGGTAAAAGCCAAAATAGTGGCACAGGCTAAATATCGACCATTGAGTTATATGATTAAGGATGCTTGTGATTATCAAGTATATGGCATCTCGCACTATAACATCGAGCCGTATACGGACGAGACGAAGCGACTGTTCGAGGTGCAGCCGTACTTTGGCTTGCTTAGCTTAGGCGAACGCACCGAGACGACCACCTTTTCCAGCGACTATGAACTGACCAAAATGGTTACCGACATAATTGGCACATCGTTCGACCATCAAAACAGTAAGGGCTCAACACCTGAGATCGATTATTTCCGCACAAAGGTAGCTAAAGTGTGCGACGAAATTAAAGTGGAACGCTCGAGATATTCGTGGCAGCAGCGATTACTCTACGAGCATCCACTGCGGCTGGCAAACTCAACATCCATGCCGGAACTATTACGACAACGTCATCCAACCTCGGCATTTTTGATTGCCGTCAAGAACGAGAATGATCAGAGCACATTCACATTGTCCGTGTTGGAGCATGATACGCCGCTCACATTGATCGACAGCACGCTCCAAAAGATGAACCGTTCGCAGATGAAGATGAACGATCGCGCCGCCGACTATATACTCAAGGTGAGCGGCCGTGATGAGTATCTGTTTGGGGATCACCCGCTGATACAATTCCTGTACATACAAGACACGCTCTCCGATGCGGCCGTGCCAAATGTGATGCTGCAGTCGGTACTGCGACTTGAATCGTACATCAATCACTACAGCGAGCAAAGTCTGGGGCAAAAGAAGCCACAAAATGAAAATCATGAAATCGTACAACTCCCACCGGAGCCCATTAATGTGGTGTGGAATTTGGAAAATGTGAACTTCGCATTAACAGTGCATGGCGTCACCAATGTCAACTTCGATCGTGCACGAGCCTTTAAGGTGGGCGTCCATATTGGGCTGTATCATGGAAAGCGCAAACTGTGCGCGCAGCGCACCGTTGATGCGGAAAGCTGCAACAATTCACAGGACTTTCAATTTGATGAAAACGTAATGACATTTGATATACAAATGCGCAACCTGCCACGAATGACGCGTCTGTGTATTGTGGTCTTCGAAGTGACCAAAATGTCGCGCTCGAAGAAATCCTCAAATAACACCAGCACACTCAAGGATGACCTCTACAATAACAATCCATTGGCCTGGGTCAATACAACACTCTTTGACTACAAAGATCAATTGCGTAAGGGCCGTCAAACCCTATACACTTGGACCTATGCAGACGACATCCAGTCGGATGATGTGTTCTATCCGCTGGGCTCTGTCGAGTCAAATCCGCGTAATGACGGTTGCGCCATGGTGCATCTGACATTCCACCAAGGCGCCAATGAGAACTGCAACGACAATGTCTGCTATCCCAGCGAAGACGAAGTTCTGCAATATGCAGCAGAACGAGCGTACTCCAACCGTAATAAACAACCGCTAATGACAGAGGGAGATAAACTTCAGCTTGGTGCTTTATTGGCGACTTATTCGGGAAAAGACAAAATCTACGAAATGGTCGACCAGGATCGAAATACCATATGGGAGCACAAGTAAATTGATTTAAATAATTTATCACCTTTCAACCAAAACTAATCAATATTTTATAGAAACGAGATATTGCATGAGTTTCCAGAGGATTTGTCTGTGCTCTTGCAATGCGTCTACTGGAAAGATCGCGATGACGTGTCTGATATTTGGTATTTGCTCAAGATGTGGCCGCTTATATCCATCGAACGCTCCCTGGAATTGCTAGACTATGCCTATCCGGATCCAGCAGTGCGCGGATTTGCCATCAATTGCCTGCATAATCTCAAGTGAGTACTCTTTGTGGCTGTACGAAATCCGATTTGATCTGTATTTGTATATTTTCGCAGAGATGAGGAACTGCTGCTATACCTACTGCAGCTGGTACAGGCAATAAAGCATGAATCGTATTTTGCGAATGATTTGGTAATATTTTTGCTACAGCGAGCTCTGCGCAATCAACGCATTGGACATTACTTTTTCTGGCATCTGCGGTCCGAAATGCACACACCCTGCATGCAAACACGGTTTGGTCTACTTCTGGAAGCTTACCTTAAAGGTTGCAAACAGCATGTCAAGCCACTGCGAAAGCAACTGGAGGTACTAGAAAAGTTAAAACAGGGCTCCGTGCTAGCCAAGAAGGGAAGTAAGGAGAAAGTACGTAATATGCTGCAGAATTTTCTCCGCAACGAGCACAACAACGGCGTCTTCCAAAATATACAAAACCCATTAAACCCGAGCTTCAGATGCAGTCGCGTCACACCGGACAAGTGTAAGGTTATGGACAGCAAGATGCGACCGCTCTGGGTAGTATTTGAGAA
This sequence comes from Drosophila peninsularis, assembly GCA_035047485.1. Classification (NCBI taxonomy): domain Eukaryota; kingdom Metazoa; phylum Arthropoda; class Insecta; order Diptera; family Drosophilidae; genus Drosophila; species Drosophila peninsularis. The sequence goes on along the minus strand of JAWNPN010000044.1, from coordinate 9,289,678 downwards.
CGTGGATCAGACGGCCAACGATGTCTACATCATATTTAAAAACGGCGATGATCTCCGTCAGGATATGCTCACACTGCAAATGTTACGGGTTATGGATCAATTATGGAAGCGTGAAGGGTTCGTTTTAATTTAAAGTTATAAATAGTTAAGGGAGTATTTATTAATCGAAAGTTATTTGTTGTCATAGATTGGATTTGCGCATGAACATTTACAACTGTATTAGCATGGAGCAACGATTGGGCATGATTGAGGTGGTTCGTCATTCAGAAACAATAGCTAATATACAGAAGGAAAAGGGTATGTTTTCGGCAACATCCCCATTTAAAAAGGGCTCGCTCTACAGTTGGCTCAAAGAGCACAACAAGGCGCCCGAGAAACTTAACAAAGCCATCAACGAGTTTACGCTTAGCTGTGCTGGTTACTGCGTTGCCACTTACGTGTTGGGTGTCGCCGATCGTCATTCTGACAATATAATGGTCAAGCGTAACGGACAGGTGAGAAAACCAGATTACTTGGAGAATGTAATAATAATAATTTTTCACAATTCATAGCTCTTCCATATCGACTTCGGCCACATTTTGGGCCACTTTAAAGAAAAGTTCGGAGTGCGACGCGAACGTGTGCCCTTTGTGCTTACCCACGACTTTGTCTACGTCATCAACAAAGGTTGTATTGACCGCGAGGCAAAGGAATTTTGCTACTTCCAGGATTTGTGTGAGCACGTAAGTCAGAATACAGCTTTAATCTCTGCCTAAAAATATAAATGAAAGGTTTTTATTCCGTTTTTAGGCATTTTTAATATTACGCAAACATGGTTGCCTTATTTTATCGCTGTTCTCAATGATGATTTCAACGGGACTGCCGGAACTTTCCTCAGAAAAAGATTTAAACTATTTACGTGACACTTTGGTAAGTATGATTCCCTAACAGTCTACAAGTATCTAATATGTTCCTTAATAGGTGCTGGACTACACGGAGGAAAATGCTCGTAAACATTTCCAAGCAAAATTCAGTGAAGCTTTGGCCAATTCATGGAAAACGTCACTCAATTGGGCCTCACATAATTTCTCTAAAAACAACAAACAGTGAACTACGACTTGAATTTGTTGTCGTGAGTTCAAACCACATAACACGCATGTACACAGACATAGCCACTCTCTCAGAATCCGCAGCTCATGTTGTTTATCGGTCTACATTTCTATGTTTACGTTTTCGGATGAGGCGTAGTACAATTTTTTTATATAATACAACCACAAAAAAGTTCAAAACTATGTGTTCACTATATAAGGCCAAGATACACATCTACACCCACACACACTTACACAGCTTAGAAATAGTTATTAACAGACCATACGCTTCTGTCTCTCCATAAGTGTTTTAATATTATTTCTTTATTTTCTGTAATGTTTTCTTGTCGACCCGTAGAATTTGTTCAAGGGTTTTTCGTTATTTTGATTGATAGAAGATTCTACACCAATATAAATTGTAATGAATATGAATGTATCCTATTAATATATATATATATATTTAAAGTAAGCGTGCAACCTTTTTGTATTGTTTAATCTATATGCATATTATTATTGATACTGTTAATATGTACACTCATTTGTTTTCTCTGATAAGCAAATGCAAACACAAGGTATTGTGGTTTCTGTTTTTTTTTTTTTTTTTTTTGTAATATTAGACCATTCTCGGTCGAAGTGATTTACACCGTGGAACAGGTAGTCAGCAGCACCATAATCTGAACATAGCATGTAATACCTATGCTGTGTATTATGGATTAATTGGGAACACGGAGAAGTGTGTATTTAAATAAGGATTATTATAAGCCGAAATATCTGGAACTTCTGAAACTGCATAAGCAAAAGGAAGCAATGGGTCTGAACGTAAATATAAAAGTGATGTTTCATTCAACCTTGGATTGAAATCATTATCAATTCGATATTACCCTATTAATACTATTGAAATATAATGTATTTAAATTATATATTTTAATTGGACTTTAGCTTCGACTATCTTATTTACAAATATATAGTTCTCTGCTCCTTACTTTTTGATTGTTGATTATTTTCTGAAAAAGTTATACAAATTTTCATAAAACATTTAATTAAGTTAGCAATCATGTGTTCACTATGTTAGGCCATATATAATGTTTACTGTCTCTCCATAATTGCTTCAACAAGAACTTGTTTGCATCTCTATAAAATTGTAAAAATTGTTATCAAAAACGTTTTTCTTGCTTACCTGGATTTTATGCGAGTGAATCCACAACATAGACCTACACAAAAGATAATGAATGTATCCTATTAATATATGTATTTACCTTAAGGATTTTTGTTTATGATAAGTTATGTTATACTCCACTTTTTCTATTTGCTGCAATGGCATTTTTTGGTTTTTGTAATCCTATGTTTATTGTATTGAGATAATATATACATATATATATATATATATCTGGAATATAAAAGCAATTCAAAAGAACTAATTACATACAAACATAATAAATACGCCGGGTAATTTATAAATATATACATGTATAACATATATAAATGATGTATACTTTAATCTAAATAACAAAATAAATAAATAAATAAAAATGGGCTTCTTCGATAGACTGTATGCAACACCAAGAAAATATTGTTTTTCTTCTAGAGATGAGTAAATTGTCAATTGGTTTACAATGTAATTTAACAAATTTCTTTAGAAATGTGTATAAACACTGCAACTTACCTTGTGGTTGAAGCTTTCTCTCACAGAATTTCCACAGGCATCTAGTAATACCAACAGCTTTGCGAATACAAATTGAAACTATATCAAATTCATTTAGTATAAATTTTATTTGACATCAATAATTCAGTTTCAGTTTTATGTATGTATATAAAATATATTATTTGTTTAAAACTAGTTTTGTTTCTGGTTTACTTTACACTCGTCTCATGACCATATAGACGAAGCAATATTCAATATATGTTTACTATACTATATAACCCTATCGCGCGTTATTTAGTTAGGTTCGCGTTTTTAGTGTTTGAAACCTCGCCAATCAGCGTTATAAATGCACACAGTACACTTAAACACACGTTGCCCTCGTTCTACATATAAGCAAACTGATGAACAATATTTAATAAAAGGATACAATTTTTGTGAAGCAGAAACGTTGTACACAATGCCATTATAATTTAGCAAAATAATAGTAGACCTAGGCGGAATAATAATTTATGGAATTTTGATGATTTCTTTTTATTCTTTTATGAAACTAACGTTAACTATAAAAGAGTGTTAACTTTAGGTTGTGAAATATTTTGGGATTTAAATCGTTTAGGCTTTATTGTTGTGTATACATTATCAATCAGTTTATGAATTTAATATCCTTTAAAAAAATAGTTTTATATTAAATATATGGGTTATCTGTTTACTCATTTTTTTTCTGTTGTTACATTGTTTTCGGTGTAAAAATACTGTATTTACAAAAATTACAACTATTTTTACTTATAGCATAACATATAAATAGTCATTTGTATTTTATAAATAATTTAGAAAATATGAGAAATATTTTTGTCTTTTTTACTTTTAGGAATATATATTCATTTCTTTAATTATTTGTATTAGTTTCAGTTGTACGAAATATAGGTCTGTGTTTCTTGTATGTAAATATTTTCTGTATATGTAGACGTAGCATTCTTTTTGTACATTTTAGCAATTTTGATTCAATGTTGGCGGAAACAACAATTTTATATTAGGTGCAGCCATACTAGTCAAATTTAACTTCTGTCAATTGAAATGGTTAAGATTAAGCTTTTCAAGCTTTAATCTTAAACTATTCAATTAGATCATTATAATTATTTTTTTGTGGTAGTGTGATTATCAAATGAAAACATAGCAAAATACTATATCAATTATATTTTGCTGCATATTCATTTAAAAATGTAATAGCTTCAAGTGTGGTCAATTTTAAATGAATTTCTTTGTGTCTCATAAGAGAGGTATGGCCAGGACTTAATATAAAATCCAATGTCAACTCTTTTCAATTTACATTTGTATTTTGGACCTTTATACAGTTAAGTATGCATTTTAGAATAACGTTGCTTGTTTTGTATATGTGTGAATGTTTTCATTTGTAATTAGTTGTATTGTTGTAAATTACTATATTTTTTAATTCCTAGTTTATTTTCATGTTCAAAGGCACACGCATTCTTTAAAAATCTGATTCGTTTTTTTTTTTTTTTTTTTTTTATTTAGGTTTTTCATTCTTATTTTCAAAATGTTTTGTTACATATACACACATACATAAAAAAAATTAAGATGCAGTGGCTTATGTTAAATTTATTACCGTTTTTTTCTTTCTCTAAAAATTTTAAGTTCAGTCTGTTTCAAGGAAATGTTTTGATAAAAAAAATCTTAGGTCCACCTACTCAATGAACAGTTTAACAAAATTTATTTTGTAAGCTGACATTGAAATAATGGCCTTTAAATATTTTTTGAGATTCTTTAAGACGTGCATCCTATGGAAATATACAAAAATATATATATATATCATATTACTCATAAGTTTGGTTATTGAATATGTTGGCCAAATAAAGTGATCGTGTTTAAATTCCTAACGGATTTTGTTTGGAACGGTTTTGAAAACATTTTAAAACTGGTTTTGAAAAAGTCGCAGTTGTTCTTTTTGTTTTGTAGTTTAAATTGTCTCTCGGCCTTAAAATAAACCCTAGCTAGCTTAATGCAAAACAATTGAGTTACAACTAATAAATAGCAGCGAACTTATCCATAAATTTTATGTGTGTAGTGTTGTTTGAATGTCGTCTTAAAAGCTACTAGTGCAATAATGTACTTAACTCGAGGGGTTGCCCACACGCACACTGAAGCTGCTGGGATGGATGGGGCCAGGAGGATGGTGAATGTTTCAGTGTTTTGACAGATTCAGTGGTAAGTCTGAAATAATTGAATTGAAATTTAATTTCAATATATCAACTTTGTTTACCACACAATGGAGCTCACCTGAACTTTGTTCATTTCTTAGACTACTATTTTGAAACATTGCGGATTGTACTGAGTTAATAGTGCTGCCGCTGCCTGCACTACCACTACCTTGCGCTCCACCTGCTGACGCTACAGACACGCTTGAGCCGGAAGGTAAACTGGAGATGGTGGTGCGATGACTGGACGCAGCAGACATTTGGTCAGTACAAATATCAGTCAGTTTTGGCGTATGCGTTCTGTGCTCGGCCAAATGTGTAGGCGGCGTATTATGATGCGCCAGAGCGCCTGGATGCGTTGGATGTCCCAGATGCGGATTCGATGTTGGCTGTCCAAAAGCAGAGGCTGCTGCAGCTGCTGCGACGGCCACGGCGGCCGCATTTACACCATTATAGCCAAATGGATGATACGGCGATTGTGGCGATAATCGTGCTCCGGCCGCACTACTTGTCTGTGGATGTGAATGTGGATGCGGAGGCGGTGGCGGCAATAGAGGCGATGCACCTGCTTGGTAATGCTGCACCCATAGCGGATTGTGCCGCAACGCGGCCAGCGTCGATATGTAAGGATGGTAGAGAGACGGCGAGACTACCGATGGAATGTAAGCAGCTGCAGCAGCCGCGGCAGCAGCTGCTGCCACCGCAGCGCTGCTTGTCGTGGGCGTTGCATTCGGCGCTATTCCATGTGGACTAGCTGTGCCGCTGCCATTCAGCTGTGTTGGCGGATACATGTAATAGTGCAATGGCGAACCAGCAGCTGCAGCTGCAACAGCGCTAGGCGAGCCACGCTGCAGTTGAAGATGCCGCCGTTCCGGTGACGACGTGCTGCGCTCGCCTGGCGAGGGACAACTGTTGGTCACACTACTGCTATTACTATTGCTGGCCGTAGGTGAGGCGAATTCGCGTCGAATCGATGCAGTCTTCTTGGGCACAGTGCGGTGCGGCGTATTGACAGCAACTGAAGCAGATGCTGGTTCACGTGGCGAGGCGCTTGATGACCGCGGCGGTGATAGCAAGTCACGTGTGCCGGTACCGCCACCCGCCTGTGGAATGTGCGGCGAAGCAATAGCGCCACCATATGGAGTATAGAAGGAATGATGCTGTAGCTGCTGTGCGTGCGCTTGTGTCAACTTGTAGCTATCTGGCGGTGTGCGTCGTCCATAGTCAATAGGTAACGGTGATCCGGCAGCTGCATAAGGCGGTGAGCGTTGCTTCTTGCTTGCAGCATGTGATGGTGACTTGCCCCCATTACTGCCTCCCATTTCCGGTGACTTGGGCGAATTGAGCGTCGAGCGTGGATAGCTAGAGGAGCTGGCGTACAATGAATGATGATGCTGATGATGCACATTGCTGATTATTGCGGCCGGTTGATCATGGCTCTTCTTGGAGGTGCTACTACCGCTGCCGCCCAATAACGAGTGTATGCTATATGAGCTATTCAGTCGAGTCGGTTGTGTTGCTACGGCTGTTGCTGCTACTGACGACGTTGAAGTTGTGGGCGTGGTCAGAACTTTGGCCTGTGGCGGCGCCAAATTGATAGGCATAGATTTGCTGGCTACTGTATTGGTTGCTGAGCTGCCTTTTGCACGACTACGCTTCCCACCGGCGCCACCGCTAATGCCTCCACCAACTCCACTACCATTATTGACGCAGCCATTGTTGTCCTCTAGCGATACCTTCTCGAATTCACGCAGAATGCGCTTGCGTGGAGACACATGTTGATGATGATGATATTCGACTAGACGGCTGGTAGCCGCTGCCGACGATGGCGGCGAAACCTAAAAGAGCGAAACAACATTTATTATGAGCCGACAGAAGTAAAATGTAAACACGCAAATGATTATGGAATATCCATAAATTAAAATAAAATTCAATTTTTAGACAGAATTTGTTAACAATTGGTACCTTGTGCGCCAAAGAGTGACTTAGACTACCGATGGCTCCGCCACCGCTGCTGTTGCTGCTGATGCGATCTGCTGCGGACACCACAGCTGACGATGTTGCCGCCGTGGTCGCTGGTGTCTTTGACAATTGCTCTAGGCGCGCAGGCACGCCATCAATTAATTTCTGTATGATGATATTGAGCTTGGCTCTGGGTTTATGCTTTTTAAGTCTTATATCTTTCATCGTTGTTGTTTTTGTTGTTGGTGCTCCTGTTCTGCTTGCGTCTTTTTCACTGGCTGCCTCACACTTAGTGTGTGCTTTGGAATCACCATTCACTTCGCTCGCATTGCCATTCACTAAACCATCACTGGTTGTAGCCGCCCCATCGTCCACTGTTACCGACATAGCATCCTCATCTTCGCTTGTGTTCATTTTCTCTAATGTTGCCTCAGTTTTCGCTGTAGAATCATCCGAGTCTTTGTTGTCACTGGAACACGTCTTTGCTTTCGACTCCGTCTCATCTTCAGTTAACTGTTCTTTGATTGCTTCTGATTTAATCTCATCCGACTGCATTTCGGGCGCCTTTGTGTCAACGTCTATAGCCTTAAGCGTATCATCGCCATTTTCCTGCGAAGAAATGGGCTCAAAGATAGACTGATGACTCTCAGTTGCAATCGTTGACTCGTAGGGACGCCTTCGCTTACGCATTGCAGCCTGTCGTGCACTTTGGCTAAGCACATTGTACCTGGGGCGCTGGTAGTAGAGCGACAGTTCTTTGGAGATGCCACGACGCGGTCGCGTCTGCTTCCAGGGTTGGTCACGTTGCCAAGGTGATGACTGAATGGAGCTATTGTCATCCGAAACTGTAAGCACGCAAGTTATTTAAATGTGACTCTAATACAAATATAACCGTCTAACACTTACAGCTTAACGATGTGGAATTCTCATTCTTTGGATACGTTGTTGTCACTGCCGATGTTGGCGTTACCGTGGCCGAAGTCGCTGCCGATGGCGTGCGAAATGGCTTACGCGGCACCGATACCCATCCGCCTTTATCGCCATCCTTGGCACGTGCCAGTTCCAATATGAATTTACCATCTGAAAAAAAAAAGTGAAAGTTAGTTTGATGAATGTGGTACGAAAAGAAAGAACTATATTTAGTAACCTTTAAAAAACTGGAGCCGGCCTCCACAGCCGGACATGCTGTTATTGCTGTGCATTGATATTGGATGCCTGCCCATATCAAAGCTACTGCTTCCGTTGCCTGTGCCAACAAATTTGCTACTCTTTGTGGCGTTAGGACTATTCAATGCGCTATAGTCCAGCACGCCGGCCATAATATCTGCTGGCGCCTTTGGAGCTGAAACTCCTGCTCCACCGGCAACGTGTGCGGTAGCAGAGGCCGTCGCCATTGTGAGACTTGAGCTGCAACTGTTGCTGCTGTTGTTTGTTTTAGTTGATGATAATGTAGGCGTGGTGCCATTGGATGTTGATGTTGCGGTTGAAGAAGATGTAGCTGAATTTGTTGCATTTGCTGCTGCTGTTGCAGATGTTGTTGGCTTCAGTTCTGGTGCGGCAGGCAGTTGAAATGTGACAGCAGCTGCAGCTGCTGTTAGCAGTGTGGCTGCTGCTGCTGTATTTGTGCCGTTTATACCATTTTTGAGTAAAAATTTTGCAGCCGCCTCTGCAATTAAACGTTCGTTGTTGCTGCTGTTGCTGTTGCTGCTGCTGCTTGCACTGTGGTTGGCAACGCTTGTTGGACTGCTGTTGCTGTTGTTGTTGCTGCTGCTGTTGATATTGCTCTTATTGCCGTTACCGCTGCGCTCATCGGTCATTTTTTCAGCCGTTCCAGCAGTAGCTGCAGCATTTTTACGCCGTACATTAGTTATGCTGTTGTCGCTACACTTTACATTAATTATTATATATATATATATATATATATATATATATATATATATATAGTGTTTCTTTTCCTTTTCGGTTTTATTTTATTTTTCTTATTTGTGTTGTTTTTCTTTCTGCATACATGCACACGCACACATCTACACACATTTGTCGTCACTGTTACTGCACACAGCAGTTATTTTTACTGCTGTTGAGAAACTCTAAAATGCGAAAGAAAGATTGAAAACGTTTATGAGTTTTATAATATAATATTTGTTTTGCACTTGTTCTTGTTTTTAAGCGCTTGCATTTTGTTTTTATATATCTTGTGCTCCATCTTTATACTCCACACTCTGTAACATACACACACACGCACACACATGTTCTTACACAGACAAACACTTTCCACGTTAACTCAAGACACGAGCAACACTCGCTACTTCACTCGTTTGACTCTCTCTCTCTCGCTCTCTGAGCGAGTGTCCGGCGCTCACACCCAAGAACATTGCTGCGTGCTCCAACTGCCATTTTGTTTAATTTTTAATTTAAAAGCGTACGTTTAAATTTACATGCATGGTTGCTTTATGTGCAACAACAACTGGCGCACTATGGAATGTGTCCTAGGTTATGAACAATTCAAAGCTTTTCATTGCATTCAACAGATAGCATTGCAATATCAATTACTGTTATAACAGACAACCAACATGCCGGTATATAATTTAAAAACAATCGGTTGAGCAATACAAAAAAAAGTTATATGAAATAAAATAAAATCTACGCATAATCACAAATATGGTTATCAACACGTCCCATTGGACTTCGGCCGTATACATACATACACATATGTATTGCCATATGTTTTAAGATGCTGCGTAACACACAACGAAATTTATTTGGTACTCAACGAGCTCCACTTCATATCAGTAAAACTGTAAAGCTTTAGTTGTATATTTCATTATTGTTCTCTAAGCGCGCACAAAACATTGTTTTTGTTGTTGTAAATTCCTTGCGCCCAGCGAGCAGTGCGCGGCCGTTGATTATCGCACGATTTGACGGCGTCGCGTACTAAAATATGCCAGCTCGGCACCGTATTGGGGGAGCGTCTGCTATCATTTTATGTTGTTGGAAATTCAACATTTATTTTTTTGTAGCCAACCATGCGTTTACACCGCAGTTTCAATTTGGAAATGCGCCACATATTTTATTATTTACTTTCAGACATAATCACAATTGGCAGGCATATGATTAGAGGGAGCAGGAGTACAAAGAGCGTAGCACGACACAAAACGAAGCGGAAGAGGAGGAGATAAAATAATAGAAAAAACGTTCTCCAATTACCAATACCATCGGCAATGTTTTTCACATTTTCACACAAAACGCGCGCAAAAAAGTACACAAAATAAAAAGCATAACGTTGCAGAATCTTTGTTGTACAATTTGCAACTATTTTAAACGAATAAATTACTAAATAAATACGTTAAAACTTAATTTTAAAAAATTGTCAACGAAAAACGCAGTGCACAAGCACAGACGGTAGGGAAGTTGATATCGATTGCAAATATCGATGTATTATTATGGATGCGATATTTGTCAACTCACAAGTTATGTAACTATCGATATTTCTTATTAAGAGCAACAATGTCTTTGTCAGCGTTGCCAACTAAGCGGGGTAAACTTAACCGCACAATTTAAAAGTCGACTAGCATTCAAAGTTTGAGGAAGGAAATAATTATATTTTAATTGAAGTGCACAGGTGATGTTTTAGCGATATTGTGTTGTTTATTTAAATATATTTATTTTAGCTAGGCAAATATTAAAGGTTTACAAGTGTCTTTATTTCTGGTTAATACTGTATGTTTGATAAGAATCGGTTATTTCAATGTATGAGCATGGAATAAAATATATTATTAGCTTATGTGTATGAATGTATGTAGTCGAATTACAACCCACTTGCTGCTTATAAAGTAACACAACTCCACTCTGTTCTATACGTTCTCTACGTGACAACCGCCGACGACACAATCTAGCAAAATATCTTAAGTAATTGTATGTATGATTCTTTATACGTATATATACTTAATATGTAATACATTTTATTATGTAGTATAGGCTGGATGCCTTGTTTATATTAATGAGTCGTTTTAATGCTATGCGCGCTGCTGATATGAGTGAAAAGTTGTCAATTGCACAAAAGTGATTAAGAATAAATAGTTAGACACTTTGTAATATTGCACAAAGTAAATTGTAGTCGACACAACACAGGGCCTACAATTAAAAGTTAATTAAATTTAGGTTTCATTTTTGTTAATGTGCTTCTTTAAACATAATTTAAATATCACAGACTTTTTGCCAATTGAATTAAAATGCTTCGTCAATTTTGTGTTTGCCAAATCAAAAATGAAGAGAATCAAATCAAAAAGGAAAATAACGAAATCTTATGAGTATGGATAGCACGAGGGATTGCAGCTTAATCTAAGACTCTAGCCGGGTTTAAGCGCATAAATCTAATGACATAATGACACTAGCCAACACACACTTTCCGCTAGTGTCATTGTGTTATAAAATATCAGTCAAATATTGAAATGAAATCAAGTCTTGTGTTAAACATGGCACATAATAGGTAGTTGGAAAACCATGAGCCAAGCCTATAAAGATGATATTCTATTTTATATAAATACTGTATGATGCTCGGAATCGCAGGAATATTAAGATATTACCTAATGTAATTTACTTATGATTCAATTATGAACTTTCCCATTCAATTCATGTGTATATTATCCGATCGGTTTGATGGCAAGCCAAGCGTATTCATACTCAAGCCCTGTGGTACGCCTACGCCCACGCCCACACCGACACTACCCTCGCTTTCGCTCTTCCACGATGAAACAGGAATGTGTGGTGCTGGTAAACAATTGCGCAGCGTCTGTACAATTTGTATGGTGTCCATGAGAGCTGTGGAGCAATCATAATTATATTAGTTGAACAGCTAGAGTTGATTAATGATTTGATTCACTTACTCTTCTGCAGACTCTCACTTTGCTTGCCATACGGCTTGCACATGGAGGGTCGTATGTATGTCTTCATTCGCGACATGTTGCGCATTAGCTCAGAAAAGATGCGCACAATCTTGTCCTGGCCAACGGCCATGTGATCAATGCGATTGACATCGTGACTGGCCCAGGCGCCATTGTGCAGTGCCAATAGATCTTTATTCGATTCAATTGACTCCAAATTGGATCTAATTAGATAGACTATGCTATAAGTTCAAAGCGAATAATTGATAGCAAAATAAAATCTCACCGCAAGGAATCAGAAATATTCTTATGCGTAAACTGATCCATGGATGAGTGCGAGGAAGACGACGATGACGAGTGCGGCGATTGCGAAGGCGGTGGCAACGAATGGTGCGTATGATGTACCTGAGCCCCAATGCTAGAGCCGACTGTTGCCGAGGAGTTGGTAGTAGATAGCGGCGTGGGCTGTTGCTGATTAGAGGCGACAGCTGCAGCCACAGCTTGTGACTGCATCATGCCTTGTATTTGCAAATTGGCAGCTGCCGCTGCAACAGCCATTGGGTCAAAATGCTTGGGATCGAGCTGCGCGAATACACGTTGCTTCTCCAAAGCACTTAGATTGCCCAACTTCTCCAGACTCTGTTGGGCGAGCACACGATTCTGCTGTTGAATCAAAGCGGCTGTCAGTTGTTGCTGATGCTTTGCCTGTGCTTGAGCCTGAGCCTGTTGTTGCTGTTGTTGTTGTTGCTGCTGTTGCTGCTGCTGTTGTTGGTGCTGTTGCTGATGCTGCTGATGATGTGCGACAGCAGCAGCTGCACTTATTTGCGAGAGCTGCGACTGAATGCTACTCTGCTGTTGTTTGGTTAAGTGCTGCAACTGAGGCGGCACCTTGGAGCCACTCGATTTGGACAAATCAATCTCAACGGGAGCAGCATTGTTGCTGCCACTGGGCACGCTACTAGAAGAGCTGGCAGTGGCCGCGTTAACTGCAGCGCTACCTCCTGCCGCAGCGCTTGGTGGCAGATGAGAGAGGCGTTGCAAAAAGTCAGGTGTATTAACGCCAGGATATTGTTGCTCCATGAAAGGCATAGGAGATATGCCCATGTGATTCTTATAATAGCGACAGGCTGGACTGGGGCATGACTGCACCACCTCAATGATAAACTCCTTCTCCATGCCGAACTGATCTCGTCCAATGGTGTACGACTCAATGACAGCACGCACCGTTGCATCCACACTGAGGTGAAGTCCATGCGGTCCCGACATATGCTTCAACATCACCGCATTGGCAAAATGCTCGAACGGCAGCACAATTTTCCCATTGTCCCGCAGTATGAGTCGACCCTGAGAGTCCAGCGTAAGTCGATTTGCCAGGACTCTGTGCAGGATATCATTAAATTGATTGGAGTATGCGGCTAAGTATCCATACTTACTGCAAGTAGGCGGCACTGGGCAGCATGGCATTGTCCTTCAGATCGCTGAAACATTGCAACAGCTCGGCGCTCGGGTTCCAGCCTTTGTTCTGTAGATACAGTTGCAACAGCATATAGAGCTTCTCGGTTACATAGCCAACGCCGGCGTTTGGCTGCTGTTGCAACATTTCGCTATGGGTTGGTCCGCCCATAGAGCTGGTTATGTTGCTACTGCTGCTGCTGCTACTGTTGTTGCTGCTAACTGCATTGACCACGCCCCCGCCCACTGGGCCTTTGGATAGCGCCGCCTTCATTGTCTCCGAGAGATCCAATTTGTAATTTTCTGGATAAAAGTGCTTTACGTGCTCCTGCAATCAGGTTTCAAGTACACACAAAAGCAAACGCAAACACAAACACATAAACAAACACATTTAGTTTTCACACACAGACAGGGAGAATCGTATACATGCACGCCAACACCTATACACCCCCACCCACATCCCACCCAGCCAGTGTACAAATACACACACTCACCAAATTGTTCATTTTCGGCTATGTACAGTGCGTCGAGTGCAGCGGCATCTGCAATTATTTGGAAGAGCGCCACCAATACATCTTTGAAACACTAACGGTTATTGCTAGTTGTCCAATTGGATTGAAACTGTGTCTGCGCTGCAGCAGCGACACAAAAATGAAAATTTTATGTGTCTGCCGACTATTTCTGTTGTCCTTCGGCAAGGAATTGGCGACTGTTGATACTTATAATTATCGATTAATCGCAACCTAGACGATGTTTTGAGTATGAAATTTATGCCAATTAATCGATATTCTCGATTTTTGCGATATATATTTTAGGTTGTCTGATATATTTGCATATTACAGTTAGAACTGTTATACTAAATATAAACTATCGGAAATTGCTTATAAACGGTTATTTAAAATTAAATAATTGAGCTCTAATAAAATAATACCTACATCCTTCAATTTGTAATATATATAATATTGCATATGAGTATAAGCTAACATAATATTGAAAAATAAATAAGAAAGCAAATTAATATTTCTTAATGTAGGTCCATTAGAACTTAATTATAGCTATTTTGGTTAGCTAAATAACTTGTATGTGCCAAATGTAACCACCATAAATAAGCTAATCATAATTTGCAGCACGCAAATGGCGAACAGTAAAGTCGACTAACACGCGATAACCAAAGCGAAAGGCGTAACAAGTGACGCCCTCATTAACTCATTCCTGTGGTGGTCAACCACTCTGTTCCAACTGTTCACAAAAAGTAAATAGAACAAAACACCACCTAACCCATGTGTAATAAGCATATTGCTGGGGTTGGGTAGCTATAGCAACTTTTGGCAAACAATGAAGGATATGCACCCACTCCACCAAGGATTTGTTTACTTGCCAACCTGCAACAGCAATTGCAGCTCGAATTCAGTTCGCATTTGTGATTCGTTGGGTCCGCATCGGAAAACTAAAGAAATATCATATATATTTTTAATATTATGTGCTTCCTTTTGGTAAATTGGTTCTTCCCACTCTTGTGGACAACTGTTTTCATACAATTTGGAAACTGTACGCTTTTGGACACAAAACAATCGCCAACGCCACAAACATTTCGTTTTCAACATACCCAGCAGTGTCTCAGGAATGAGTTCTATAATTTGAACTATTTTCAATGCTCGCCCTGCAACGCCGCTGGAGACGGAGTCACGTACCAGCTGCAGCCCACTGCAGACAGTAAGTGGGTCTATTGATTAAACAAATAACGATGGAGCAGATGGGGGAGCTGTAGCCATCGCTAGACATTGCATTTTGGAGAGGTAGGAAAGTGCATGTTTGATTTCCTATTGGGGTTAAGTTTTGAATGACAGAAGCAAACCATTTCAGCTGTTACGAACAGCAGGAGTCATAAGGCAAAATATGATTGATGTAGGTTATGAGGATCATGTGAAAAAGCTTAATTCTTAATTCTTAATTCTTAATTCTTAGTTCTTAATTCATAAACACAAGATTAGATAGACAAGTAATGAAGATAATCCCACATCTATACATAGTATTTATAATAAAATGTATTATTATTATTTGAATTTGTTTATAATAAAATACTGGGCTTATACATAAATGTATAGTCTTAACGGAAGTCAAACTTCACGCACAATTTTACGCCAATTACACTCTCTCTCTGTCTCTATTTTCTCACATTTTCAGAGTTCGGCTGCCAGTGTCCGGCTGGGCATATATCGGTTTTCGAGAAGTCTCAACGTTGGCCCAGCTGCAATGCGATCTGTAGCAATGCCACTGATAACTGTATAGAGGTGCAGTTGCCGCCCACGCTGTGCAGCTTTCAATATCTGAATAGCTCCACAGTTGCTCAGTCAAGCGGTGCCATAGTGTTGACCAGAACGGAATCCGGCAGCAACAGTAGCGACTGTAATAGCTGCAATGTGGCGTATAATTTTCATTACCAGGACTATTGCATAGCCGACGGGCTGCTGCAGCCTTATTTGCACTACAACGCCTTCTGGCAGACCACCAGCAAGCTAAAGTCGAGCTCCTCTAGCCGGCTCCACTTTGGGAATCTCAAGTTTGTCGCCTTCTTTTGCTTGGCTCTGAGGAATGAGAGTGCCTGCCAGCATTTGGCCAATCTGTGTGTACTCTCGCACTACTCCTTGGACAAGCACTCGCCGTGCAGCCCCTTTCTGCTGACCCAGATGTCAGATGTGGTCATCAAATATGCCCATGCGGGCGAGCAGCTGCGCGCTCTGGAGCCGTTTCTCTTCTATAAAAAGGGCAGAGCAACGCGAGAGTTGCTTACGACGACGCTGCAGCTGGCCAATCAGACGGGGCTACAAATCTTCAGCACAACCTACGACCTGGCGGGACGTCTTAAGCGTTGGGGTCCATTTCACTTGGAGGAGCTGAATCTGTGTCCAGCTCAAAGTGTGCCAACATTGGGCTTAGAGCGGCAACAGCCGGAACTTAGTTGCCAGCTGACTCTGGAGCAGCTCATAGATTTAGCCAGCCGAGACGGAAATGATAACTACCATAATCTCTATCTCAACTTTAGCAGCAACTGGTCACACTTGCTGCATCAGCTGCCCGTGCTGATCGAGACGCTTACTCCAGAGAATCAGGTAGAGTTTCGTTTGTCTGATATTATCCTCGTTTCTTATACCTTGTTCCTGATTGCAGCGCCCACAGGAGGAGGAATGGCAGCTGGTGAAGCGCTTTCAGCTGATCTCCGCGCATCCCCGCGATAATCGCATGCATCCCATTTGGCCGGCTTATGAAGATGCCCACAAGCTGCAGCTCTACCGCTCGCTGCGCTATGTGGATAGAGTAGAACTGAAGTACAACATCCAGGCTGGGCGGCGGCTTGGTCTGCCACTGCTGCGGCTCAGCTATCGTCACATTGAGATTACGGGCAATGCATCCCTGACACAGCTTTATCCATTTAGACTGAGCGTGCACTTTGAGCAGCTGCAGCAGAGCGGCACTGCCAAACTCTTACTGGAGCTGGCGCTGCCGTTGCTGCTGCTGTTCGCCTTCATGGCTGCACTGCTGCGTCTACAAAATCTGAGAAGACGCCGCCGATCCGAGCTATGTCAGACCATAAATCTGCTGGAACTGCTGCTCCAACTGGCAGCCAATGTGGCACTAGCGCTGCTGGTCACGGCCCTGCTTCTGCTGACTCTGCAGGCCTGCGTACCTAAACGGTTGGCATTGCTCATCTATCCCGCCTGTCTGTTGCAGTTCATCTTTCTGGCCGTGCATCTGCGACGCGCCAGCCAACTGGAGCTGTTCCTCATCGACTGGGAGCGACCGCGCAGCAGCTGTGAGGGTCAGCGTCTCAATCTGGACAGCTCCTCGCTCTGCTCGAGCGTGCGCACCTATGTTGCCGAGAGCAGCGTTTCCGCCTGGCGAGTTCTCTTTACTGCCAATGCCTGGATACGGCTTAGTTGTGCCCAGCGATACTCCAGTTTGGTTCAAGCTTGTGTCGTCATCGCCGCTTATCAGCTGCTCCAGCATTTCGGTCAACTGCAAAGTCTGAGCTTTTGCTTGATCAGCGCCGTTTACCTGGTTACATACCTGCTGCAACTGCTGGTGCTTCGCCTGCTGCAATTCAATCCACTGCAGAAGTTCGTTGATCTGTGCAGCCTGGCTAACATCTCACTATTTTCGCTGCTCGAGCCGGGCTATGGCTACTATATACATGGACGCTCGCCGCATGGTTTCGCTGATACGGACATGTCCTCCATGATCCTGCAGCTTCAGCGCGAGGCACAGAACATGTGCGGTCGACGTGGACTGCTCATTGATTCGGACAAGCAGGCCTACATCATATTGCCTCCACGTAATCTGCGGTGGGTACTACTTGACTATATCTTAGTACGCTCTAAATTTTGGGATTAATGCTTTTTAGTATATATTTGGATCGCCTGCTGTTGCCCTTCCAGCGGAGCCGAAATGGCAGCATGTCTCAGACGCTGCTCTATCAGAAGGATCCGCAAATCTCTACCATTGATGGACAAGTGGAGCGCACATCCATTGCCTATGCCAGCATCAATCGGTTCTTCTGTGCGTTTATTGATCATGTGAGTTGATTTCAGAAATATATGAAATATTTATTATATAATTAGTTGATATTAAGACAAAAAATATTTATTAATCTTTAGGAGAATTTCAAATATAATGGGCGAATATTTTTATTTGTACTAATTATCATCAATCAAATAAAAATCTGAATTTATTGCAGGCCATCAAGGATATGGACTACATCATTAAGGAAAAGACATTGACGGAAAAGCTATTCAACTGCGAAATTGAAAACTATCTGACGGAAAGTGAGTTATGCAAGAGGTGTTATGAATTATGGGTAATATCAGATACTATATCTTATAGATAAGGGCACCTTCTACATCGACGATGCACTGAGCTTTAGTCGCGTTCTGCTGCTGGGCAACCATTTACATATATTTGTGCTGGAGATACTTGTGCTGCTCTCCATCTATTTGCTGACCTCGAGTCTGCTGCTCGGCGCCGCTATAGCCTGCGCCCTGAATATGGTGAGTCAAAAAATAAATATTTTAATTCTTGACCACTTCCAACATCTTTCCATCAATCATTTCAGCTTATGCGTCACATCTTCAAGCACTGGGTGCGGCGCAACGTCTCTCGCAAGACGCTGATTGATGAGCGATTTCTGCTGTAGCCATGCAAGCATCTGGACGAGCAATATATGCGGGACGATGGCTTCTTTGGTATATGATAGATTAAGAATGAGCATCGAAATGACATGTTGCCTTTTTCTTTTATTTCAAAATCCATTTAATAGTAAGTAGTACATTCATTCAGTATGTAATTTCTTATTTTGTTTTCGATATTTATAGTAAAACTTACAGCTAAAACAGATATAGAATAATTTCTATTGTTTTCATATTCAACATATAAACATAGTTTGCCAGGTTATCATTTCACTTTCATTTGTTTGCTTCAATTTTGATAGGATAGCACACACATTCATGTTCTTCTATTAATACATAAATATACATATATATATATATATATATATATATATATATATATATATATCTAGAGTGGATAATACATCTATATAATTTCACTTTAATGTTTTTCTTTCTTATTGTTTCATTCATGTGACATTAATAGGATTTTTCTTTATTACTAATATGATTTGATTAGATCGGTTAGAAGATATTATTTTGTTTCTCTTTTCAAGTAGTTAAAATATTTATAAAAATATTCGCAATATTGCAAATTGAGTTTTATTTCAGTTTCAATTTCATGTCGTTCAAGTATACATATGTATATAAAATAAAAACAAAAAGGGTTTGTCCACAGCATTTGACTGGTTAGTTGAGTTGAAAATAATTATAATTAGTTTTGTCATATATATGTATATATACACACACCAATATCAATGCATATTCATTGTGCATCGACCTTATTTCATTATGGAGTTGGGTATTTTTATGGCTCTAATGGGTATTACTAGTAGACTGATTGGCTGCATGCTTGATCGGCTCTATAATGGTATACTTAAACTAAAACGTCAAACGTACAACATTAAAAAACCTATGTTTTATAATATATATATATATATATATATATATATATATATATATATATATATATATATATATATATATATATATATATATATTTGTATGTATGTATGCATGTCTGTATTCATATTGTTGTTTTTATTCATTGAAACTTATTTCTCTAATTGCAACTTATTACAAGTGTCTTCTTATGTGGTATACGAATGTTTGTCGTTCTATAAATGAGCGGGAGTGAAAACAAAAATGAGTTGAAAAATGCTTTTGTTATACATATATGTATGTATGTATATGGATAAATACATTATCG
Source organism: Drosophila peninsularis (assembly GCA_035047485.1). Lineage (NCBI taxonomy): Eukaryota > Metazoa > Arthropoda > Insecta > Diptera > Drosophilidae > Drosophila > Drosophila peninsularis. The sequence goes on along the minus strand of JAWNPN010000044.1, from coordinate 9,270,096 downwards.
AAGCAATGGGCAATAAATATCGTACATAGCAAATTCGAAAGTAAAATGTTAAAATGAGTTGGGAGGTGTATTTTTCATACATATTAGAATTTAATTTGTTCATTTTCATTTTGTTATTGTTTTTTTTGCTATCACAAAAGTAAATACAACTCTAACACATATTTGGGGTTAGAGAATAGAGTTTGGAGCACTCTTAAATTATGTAGTGAATTTGGAGTAAACTTAAGCTCGGATTTAATCTCTACTTGGTATATCTGTTTACCTATGTATATTTAACACTTAAGAGTTTAGCTAAAAGATATCTGACTTAACTAGCGACCATCGAGTTTATCTTGTATTATCAATTCATAAATCATATCAAATGACTTGCCTATTTACAGTTGATTAATTAAAAACTAATTGTACACCAGCTACAAAATTCTGAAATATTCATTTTTCCTCATATTGTATATATACTTGTATAGCGCCATACATAATTTACAACAATGTTGGATTTTTACTTGCGAGTGTGTACGGATATGTTTCTTCATGAGTGACTCCATCGAATTCTCTAGAGTCCGAAAGCAGCGGCATACGCATGCAGAAGCTGAAGCACATAATCGGCGCTCTCTTGTATTACATTACTGCCCAAACTACGGGGTCGCTGTGCTAAATCCAATTCCAGATCCGCTAAGTACGGCTCTTCTCTTTCCTCAACTTGTCGTTGTTCGACCTCTTCTCTTTTTTCAGCTTCTGTTTTCTCATTTTTTTCTTTTTTTGACACCAACTCTTCATCTTCCAGCTGCATTTGATTTTCTTCCAAGTCATTCTGTTTTTCTTCCTCGTCTTTTTGATCCGGCTGATTTTCTTTATCCTCTGGCTGCGGCTGCTCCTCCGTGCCCTTGTCATCGGGCAAAAGCTCGTCCTATTCATGCGCTGAGCGACGCAACCGCTTGGCCGGCAAGCAAGCATCTTCGCTATCCGCCAGCGAGGCCGAGCCACAGCTTTTCCGACCGTTTTCAGCTGGCGCCGGAGATTCAGCTGCAGCTGCCACCGGTAAACTTGGCGAATTGGACGAAGTGGAAGTGCCGCTCTTGCTGACATAGTTGGGCAGCCATTTAGCCAATTGCTCTTCAAAGAAGTTTTCTAAATACTTGGCATTGGTATAGGTTTTCGAGTCCTCCTGTGTGAAAGCAATGCAAGCACAAATTTATAAAACTGATCGAAGATCGACAAAAACACAATTCACTCACCTGATAGAATAGGTACGTGTTCTTAAAGATCAGTCGAACATCGGACACAAAGCCAGTTATATCCTTGTAGTGATTGGGGCTGGAAGGATCTAGACGAGTGCGGATAACGTCCAACGACATGGGGCTATGGCGAAAATAAATAAGTCAACGTATGATTCACACAAAACCATTTACAGGAACTTACTTGCAAATAATCTCATAATACTGCGAGTTAGCCGGAGATTCCGGTTCACGGAAATTAAGACTCTGCTCATACTGACAGTACAGCTCCAGACATATGCGCTGTAGTATTTTTAACTCCAAGCTGCTCAGCTCGCCCGGTTGCGACTTTTCGTTACTCTCAACTTTGGTAAGCTCTTTGAGATTGACACACAACAAACACTGCCAGCTCTCGCTCTCGTCTGGTAGCGAGCTAATCGCGGGTATGTGACAGTTCTGATGGAATACTTTTGGGCATTTGTCGCAGCACATCAATTCGCCGCCATCCAGGCACACGGCACACCAATCCTCGTTGGGGTCGTCTTTTTGTTCATTTTTATTATTAACTGATATGATTAGTTTTATGTTTGCATTCGTGTACGATGAGTGTGTATGGGTGTGTGTATGTTTACGTGTATGTGTTTGTTTCGTGTTGATTTGTTTGTGGTTGATTTGATTTGTTTTGTTTGGTTTCATTTCGAATTGTTGAATATAATAATTTATTGGTTAGTAATTGATTTTTACGGTTTATTGCGCGTTTAAATTGGTTTTTATTTTGGGTTTTTGGTTTGGTTTTCGGAAATCGAGTTTTGCAGTTTTGAAAATAGAAATAAACAAAGCAAAGTTACATGAGAATTTAATTAAATCGATTTAAAACCAGCAGCAAAGTAATGTTAAACATAAAACTAAGAGATACATTGCTTAATAGTGAAAGTTTGAAATAACCAGATTTTTGCTCTCACACATACAAATAGTAACTCAAAAGTTTAAGAGGATGACGCTAAAGCTATTTAATTAAAGTATTTTAATTTTAGTAACAGCTGCATAGATATTCACAGAATATTTACATTGTTATTTTTGCTTTTCGATATAGAATACGAATTGTATTCAGTGTATATTTTGCATTTCTCTTTTTAGGAATTAAGATAGAGTGCTCAGCTTTTGAGAGATATGAAACACTCACACACCCATCACCTATAGAATTAGCCTAGACCGAAAGCAAAATCCGGTTTAAGTAAATGGTACTCACCTTCCTGTGTATTGGATAAATCCGTCGAACTATGTACCTGTGGTGAGGTGGTTTTGGTGCGTCCTTCTGGCAGCACTTGCACTCCATTCGAGTCCAATTTGGCAATGGTTGCAATCAAATCATTTATGGAGTCATCACGCACTTTGTCAATAGGTTCGGTAAAATCCTTGGTGTTCTAATAAAAGCAAAAAAGCCAAAAAGTTATCAAAATGCTACAAAAAACATTAACTAAAGATCATCTTACCTCATGAGTGCTAGGGCTGGGTGTCTTTGGATTTGTCGATGTGACATTTGAGAGTATTGAAACCGCCGGACCGAGGCCAAGGGCAGCTGCATTCAACTGCGCTATTGTATTGGCAGCGGACGAGCCATTGTTTAAGCTCGGCAAAGCAGGCCCGCCAATGTTTAGACTGGGCGGTGTACTATTCTTTAGAGTATTTGGTGATTTTAATGAGATTTTGAAATTTTCTGAAGTCTGACGGCCATTAGCAAATGGTAATAGCGGTCCTTGCTGCTGGCACACTGAAACATATACGTTTGTTAATCGTGTCATACACATTTGTTATTAATGACACTTACTGCTTGATTGCTGCGCAGATTGTGGTATATGCCATTTGGCGAGACTGTGCATAGCGCTACTCAACTGCGGTGAGGTTTGCGGGGGGCCAGTGTTAAAGCCACCCTGGCTCCCATGAAACCCCAATGCCTTTTTATAAAACCAATAACCATTATTAATTTTTAAAAAATATATATATGAACCGATTGATTTCGCTTACATTCTGCATAGGATTGGGCATCATTGGGGGCCGTTGAAGTGCGCCAGGCGAAGGTATCTGTCCACCCCCGGCGGCACTTGCACTGGCCATAGCTGCAACTGCCGCTTGCTGCTGAGCGTGACTGGCCATGCGCTGGTACTGCGACTGGAAGCGTGCGTTACTGTTCATGAAGCTGCTGTTGTCTCTGGGCCCGCCGCCCGCGCCGCCCCCTTGCCCGAAACTCTGTTGACCCGGCATGAAATGTGGTCGCATCGGCGGCAGAGATTGCTGGTGTGCCGGTGAGGGTGCACCTTGCGGTCCTCCTGGATAGCTAGGCGGCCCGTTAAATGCCAAATGAGGATTCGGACTTTGTGCTGCCTGATTGTTTAACAATCCACGCAAGCTGATATCTATGGAAAATATGGATTACATTAGATTAAATAAAAATTTCACTTCACACGTGGGTAAGCCAGAGTTAGAATTAATATTGGGATAGAGCGTCTTATCGATAGTTATATCGGTGCTAGAAACAGTGTTGTATAATTTGTTTGAGTGGGTTATTAGTCAACACTAATATCGAGCGTGTCTCTGACGTTATTGTCAGTTGAGAGTCCTATGCTGATTGGCAAATAAGCACGATCTGAGATTGCTAAGGAAAAGGGCAAGACGTGCAGAGACTCGCTGCACTCAGGCCAAATCATACTAAATACGAAAAAGTTTCCAAGAATCCCTATTAGCCTTTAGCCGACATATATATCTCTAACTAACCCATATTTTGCGGATGTGTAGAGGAGCTGACATGTGGTTGACCCTGACGCTGCATGCCCACAGGTGGCATACCACCAAACCGAACTGTAAGTAAACATACAGAAAGTCATCATACTGTGAGTTCGCTTTCAAAATGGGGGTTATCTAGGATGAAGTTAATTGTAGCATACCCTTACCTGAACCATCGCCTGGAAAGGAGCGACTCATGGACAGATTGTTGAATTGCTGCTGCGCAGCCGCATTGGTGTACATGGGTGGTCCGTTCTGTGGTCCGAAGGCACCTGGGGGCCCATTGGGTGAAAGGCCAGCCGTCATGCCCGGAGGCAGACCTGGCCGTAATGGTGGTGCCATATTTGGGCTAGGTTGCTGACGTGGTGGTGGTGGTTGCGGTCCGTTTTGGGTGGGCGCTGGTGACGGAGGATATGGTTTCCCATCGACAATAACAATGCCCAGTTGTGAGATGACCTTCTGCAGTTCGGCGACCTGGTTCAGTTGCACCTGAATACGAACTGGAATCTCTGGATTAGGTATATCAGCACGTTGACACTTGAGTTTCTGCAGATGTCGCACGAGAGATTTTCTGCTCGACAATATGGCAAAATCGCTGCCCTTTTCAAGGGCATTCTGCATAAATTCAATACAATGATCCGTATTATCGGAGAGCAACTGCAATGTCTCCTTTTTCTCGACCAAGACCTTCAGTTTGCTGTCGCATACCTCGTTTAGACGCATAACCAGTTGTTTGCCACGCATGTTCACCGTATTGGTTATTTTGACCACCATTGCGGTTATCTCCTTTATTAGATCCTTCTTTTTATCATGTATCAGCTGCTGGCGATCATCGATCACCTTTGTGGCGGAGGAGAGCAAAAAGCGCTTGTAGTTGATTTCGGAAACAAGCGTGGACAAGGCCTGTCGCGACTCTGTGGCAATCTCATGGGCAAACTTATACTTGTGATCTCTATGATCGCTCAGTTGGCAATCTCGACAAGTGAGCTTGTCGCAAGTTTCGCAGAATAGCGATAGCTTCTCTTGTGTGTGCAGCTCGCACATATGCAGTTTGTCGACGCCGACAGTGCCCGCCAGCTGTTCATTGTTGGCCTCATCCTTTGGCTTGATAGTGTGGTCCTTGGTGATCTTAAGACGCTGATGAGCCTGAACACAGCTGTCGCATATGTACTCCGAACAGTCCACACACCACGAGGTCGCCACTGCCCCATCCGAGCAACTGCTGCACTGTATGTTGGCCGCTAACAAACTCTTCAGCCCATCGGTAGAACCGTTACCATCGCCACTATCACCGGCAGCGCATTGTTCAATCAGGAACTGATTATCAATGATGTATTCAGTCTGCGAGGCATTATCGCAGACTGGACAGTGTATTAGTGGCGGCAGAGAGCGATCCACCTCCGAGAACTTCGTGTTCACACACTGTCCACATGCAACATGCAGGCACTCGAGCAGTTTGGGACGATCATTGATGCTCAGCACCTGAGCGCAGTAAACGCATTTGAACAGCGTAAATTTGGCAGATGCCGATGAGTTTGATTCTGACTGTAAATATATAAAGAGAAGAACAGATCTTGTTACAAAATACACGAATCGTAAATTTAAAGCAAATTTTAAAAATTTTAACCGCTATCAGCAGCTATTTTAATGCTTTATCAGAAGGTACTTTGTTTAAGTGGCTTATCTATAAGTGGCAGCCCTCTACATCAGGATAATGTTTCGTATAGCCACCGAGTGCTGCCATTAATTATATTTCCCTGTATTGCTTATTGATTTGACTTGTTCATAAGGAAAAACTTTCACCACCCCATGATTAATGCTCAACAAATACTATTATCTAATCTAATCTTAACTTATCGTAGTCATTTTGATAAGCCACGACCTGATGAGCTGACATTTCATTAAAATGTGCGCAAGCTGTTGTCAATCAAAAAACCCAAAAATTAGATGAGGTCTATATATTATCATGAGGCCAACAATATTCAATTGTTTAAACAGAGAGCAATGAATTTAATGACTGATTTAAGTCGAAAGGATTGAATGAATATAGGTGAAATTTTCCAATTGAGTTTACGCCAGAATTGAAACTTAAGATTTTAAAGGAAATGGGCAATCAGTATTTGAAACGCCATTTCTCTTTCATAATTAATCGCACTAACTTTCCAAAGAGAAAGGGGAGCTTACAGTTTTACGATGAAAGAAATAAAAGAAACAGCTTAGCTCTCGGGGTAAACAAATAAATAAAGCTCCCTACTGATACTGAAGCGGCGTTGGAATGGGTTGGGGAGACAGCTGCTGGTCCTGGTGTTGCTCTGGTCGTCTTCTGCGACTGTCGCAGGGCAAGATTGATTAGTTTTATCTTGAGTTGGAGCACATAAATCCAATTGATTGATTATGCTTTTGCTCGATAAAGATTACTGCATTGGTATGCGAGCGTTTTACATGCAACGGCCAGAGTTTATATGTATGTGTTTGGTTGTGCGGCAGCGGAAGCTCCATGGACATTGATGAATGCGCCACATCAGGCAAGACCCAGTCGTGAAATCGTGAAACAGTTGTGCGAATATGCGGTTCGGCATTGTAGTAAAACTGGGATCCATCAGTGCACTTCGTTTGCTGCGATCCAACGATCCATCTTGGGACTCAATACTGACATCAGCACTGTCAAAGGGAGAAAGTTGGACTCGATTTTCTCTAACGAACCTCTCTCTCTCTTGTTCAGCTTTCGAAACGCCTCAAAGCTCATAAATCATCTCGCAGCAGCCATTTTGTATTTATATATACTATATATTATATATGTATATATGGGAAGCTTGCCACATGCCCACGCGCAGCTAGCGCAGCCAACATAGTTTCAGAGTCAGGGCATTAGGGGGCGACGTTCCACTTGAAAGCCATTCATCATAATGTATGCTCCATGGCCATTGCTCACGTTCTCCTCACTTGCGGCTCGCTCGTTCGCTCGTTCTCTTGTCAAATGTGGGCCTCCAAACAGGTCGGCTCTACGGCATTGGACTCGTGCGCCCGCTCGGCTCGTGCATATTGGACGCTCGGCTGGCGCAGCACACTTAAAAGTTGCTCAAGTCTAATGCGACTGACATACCATTATAAATATTGCGGAAAAATAAATAAACCAGCTGCTACCCCCATGTTTTCAGTCACGTTGAAATGACTTGCCTTAAACTGGAAGCGGGTAGCAAACAGGTTTCTGGCTCGCATTCCGCTTCAACACACACATCAATAAGGGTTCAATTTGGCCAAGTCCAATTAAAAGATACTCCAGTCAAACAGCCAATCATGTATAAAAATCATCAAATAGAAATCAAAACTGTGAATTATTCATATATTTCATGCTCTTTCACGACTTTAAACGATTATGTAACAAAAATGTATTTTATGAGGCTAATAAAAATAAAATATTCGTAAAAGCCAGATAATAGATAATCATTGTGAACCAATTGATTGAATTAGAATATATGTTTCGAATACATATAAGCAATACCATAAGTCAGGTTAATTTTAACAGACGGTACACGAAAATGCCTAACCAGGCAATGGTAGGGCATAAAATAAAATGGACGTTGCCTTTGTGCTGTCCATTAGCAGCATCAGCAAGCGGCCCGCGGCAGTATGTTCCGAGCATCGCATGTATAAATAATTCTAAATCAATTTCAATTAGAAAATGTTGAAAGGATGCCCCAACAACAATGGCTGAGAGCTACATCTACGGTATCAAGGCAACAACAATTGAGAGCTCCAACAACGACGGAGCGTTGCGCACGAAGCACTAGAAATGTGCTGACATGATGGAATGGCGGCATGACGGCTGCCACAGAATGAGTGCAGCTATGATTGATGTAACTTTGATGAAAGTAATCACATTTCCATCCAGACTGGCGAAGCCTTTTAAAGCCCTTTCACATTTCATTGTGAATTTATTTGCAATAACTTTTTCAAGTTTGCTAAAAGTTCCATTCTTGTTATTCGCACAGGAAAACTTTTTTGTTGCGAGAACGAAAGAAGTTCTACAACTATATTTTATTACAAACCCCAGCCTCCAACTCCTGCTCCACCACCACACGCGTCCAGCGTGTGCGGTGCGAACCCAGGGCTCGTTGTTGATGCTATGACAACAGCAAAAATCAGTTGAAGCTCCCATTGGCAACAACTTTCAGGCATATCTCACATGTCAAATCCATTTTTTCCAGGCAGCCATAATTCCATTAATTTGCGTGTTCACATCAAATTGGATTTTCAGTTAAGCCGCAGCTTTTGCTGTTCAGAGAAGTTCGGTGAGACGAGCGAAATTCAGGGCTTAAGCTTTGAGAAGCAGTCAAATGAATGGCATTTTGAAAATTCAACTTGAAATCGTACACAATATAAAGTAGAGTACCTCACAAATATGAAAAACACTTCAACCAGGCATACCTTGCTTTAAAGGCTGTACGATCAATTCATATACAATTCAAATATTCATATGCATTTAAAATCTATGTATACCCCAAAGCCATTGCAAATGGGATATCAGGGTATAATGGGCTTGTTAAATAATTTCATGACAAAAATCTATTAAATTTTGTGCGGCCTTTGGGTCATTCATTCATCTCTATCAGACCAGACCAGAGATTTTTTACTTGTTTTCTTCTGATGACATTCTAAAGAATATATGTTGCATTCAAGTCAAGCACAAATAAGTTTCAAAATTATATAGACAGAGTTTAATAAGGTTATCGATGAATTTTTTGTGTTTGGTATAATTTGATTATACTATTTGATTACAAAACTTTTGTAATGACCTTTCTTTTTTGAAGGCGTAATTGTTAATGGCGTTTTTATGTTATGCTAATTAGCTAAGATTGCAACACATTATATTTTATATTATACTAAATGAAATAGCAAACGTTGGCCGGGTCATCTGCAATGGCAATGTGGAATCGGTTGCTATATATAATATTAATATGACTTGCGATACGGCAAAGAAGATAATTATGTGCATCAATGTTGTCTGCCTTCACCAATAAATAACATTTTTCGACTCGTTTACGACGTGAAAGGGGTTGATTGGTTCTGTATAATTTTAAGAACCGCCCACTTGAAAGTATACAACATGATGCCTGCCGTTTCAAAATATCAAGTCTCTATACACCGAATGCGCATGTATGCTTTTTAACAGATATACTAGAAGTGCTTCAATAAATGTTCAAATGATAATTTTGACCTCCTCTTAAATTATTTGGTTCAACCATTGGAGCATGATATATTCAAACAAAATCAAGCCCTGATTAAATGTACTTGCTTTTGAACTATGAAAGAGTATTAGGCAGTCGGTTGCACCCACTTCTACTTGTATAGCGTGTCACATAGATATACAAGGTACAAATTAAGCTTTCATTTCATTTCATAACAAATATCCATTAATATTTTGATTAACATTTTATATTTTTGTAATCCACTTCCATTATTCAGATAATCCAAACAACAAAATTACCATACAAATTGGTTGGGGCATATTATATAATTTACTTGATTAACTTCAAATTATACTTTTGATACACATTTATTACATTCAGATAGCATTTGTATTTACCTGCTACTCTGTGCGCTTTTACAATAGCAGCAGCAAATGCAATTTTTCAACCCAATGGCTATGAGATAACTCAGCGCAATATCATATCAGTATATGTACACTTAAATGAGTTTAAGCCAGTTTAAAAAGTTTTCATTGTTTGGGTGTATTTTTATTGAAAACTTCTAACTTTAATATTATATTTGTTAGCTTATTTCAACTATAATTGGACGGATAACTTTTAATTAAATGCGAGCAATAACAACAAAAACAAATTGAATCAAATTATTCATTTTGCATTTCGCATGACAACAAGAGCAGTAAATTTAATAAATGGCTGGCTGCATTGCTGTGCACTGCAGTTGCGAGGACAGCACAGCGGGCATTCTGGTCCGCGTCAGTGGGTGGCGTATAAATCAATGCAATATGAGAACATGCATCATGTGTGTGCGTCATGAATCCTTACTAAAAGGACTCCGGGTGGCGTTCGGCAGCCATTTTGTGCGAGTCCCTAACGCTACGGGCGGTGTTCTGTTCCCGTTGCTATTGGTGCGGGTTCTGCTGGCGGTCGTGCAGGCTCTGTCTTTGGGCTTCAGGTTACTCAAACATACCGTTCGTCAGTCAGAAAGGCTATTATTTATATTTTCCGCCGTACAATATACGTAAATATCATCATTTTACAAATGTACAGCATGCAAAATGACAGAATCAGCATCAGCGTGTTCATGGCAGCACACTGAAAAACGATGCCCGTTTGTCGTTTTAAGCAAAAGCAGCAATAACAAGAATAATATACGGCCGGGAGTTAATTAATTGCAGTAGAAGTCAATTTAATAATGTGGTCTGCTCGTCAATTTCCTAGTCAACTCAAGTCAAGCAAAGTCAAATTGAACTATCCTAGTAGTAAGGAACTGTCTGTTTTGGAGCGGAAGTCTGTTTTGGAGCGGAAGTGACGTCACGATATCCGCCATGATATGGAGAACAACAACAACATGGATGTCTGTTTTGGAGCGGAAGTCAGTTTTGGTGGCTCAACAACAACAACAACAACAAAACAACAACAACATGGATGTCTGTTTTGGAGCGGAAGTCAGTTTTGGTGGCTCAGCAACAACAACAACAACAACAAAAGCTTGAGATAAGGGTGGAGGCGATGTGTGAAGCCGAGATCAAGGCCAGCAGCCGAGATCAAGGTCAGCAAAGCCAGCCAAGTTTGAGATAAGGGGAGCGTGAGAGTTTTTTTATTTTTATTTTTTTTATTTTTTTTTGTTTGTGATATGCATTTGGAATAGTTGACTAAAAATAAGCTTAGAGTTTAGCGTGTTGACCCATATCAAAACAAACAACAAAACAAAAAAAAATGTTGTGATAAGGAGGGTGATGGCGCGAGGAGTGTGAGAAAAAATAAGAAGAAATGCTTACTAAAATGACCAAAAGATGTTTTAGAATAGCTTTACATTTTCGGTAAATCACTTCATTGACAAGCGCAAGTGAGTGTAGTGTTTCTGAAAAAATGGTGCGATATTGTGTAACGTGTAATCTGCGTCGGAAGTCAGTTTTGGTGGCTCAACAACAACAACAACAACAACAACAGCAACAACAAAAGCTTGAGATAAGGGTGGAGGCGATGTGTGAAGCCGAGATCAAGGTCAGCACAGCCAGCCAAGTTTGAGATAAGGGGAGCGTGAGAGTTTTTTTATTTTTATTTTTTTTGTTTGTGATATGCATTTGGAATAGTTGACTAAAAATAAGCTTAGAGCTCAAGGTCAGCAAACCCAAGTTTGAGATAAGGGGGCGTAACATGCCCCCATAAATACAGCGTGCTAATGCTAGCACACTCCAGTTAAAAAAACTTACTGAATAAATCCACAACACACACTACGATGGACGCGAGCACCAACACCCAACGAGAGATTCAGTTTGAGGAGAATTTGGAGGAAGGAGAGCTGGAAAATCTATTTCTACGGAATAGTAGCGACAGCCCAAGACGACAAGTGGTGAGGGCGCTCATTCTGGAATTTAACCTGCAAAGCAGAAAGCCCTCGGTTTTACTGGAGAACCTGAAGATTGAAAGGCTCTACAGGGTTCTCGGAGTGAGACGTTTTACTACCGCAAGTGGAGTCTGCATCTTCTTATTTTTTCTCACACTCCTCGCGCCATTACCCTCCTTATCACAACATTTTTTTTTGTTTTGTTGTTTGTTTTGATATGGGTCAACACGCTAAACTCTAAGCTTATTTTTAGTCAACTATTCCAAATGCATATCACAAACAAAAAAAAAATAAAAAAAATAAAAATAAAAAAACTCTCACGCTCCCCTTATCTCAAACTTGGCTGGCTTTGCTGACCTTGATCTCGGCTGCTGGCCTTGATCTCGGCTTCACACATCGCCTCCACCCTTATCTCAAGCTTTTGTTGTTGTTGTTGTTGCTGAGCCACCAAAACTGACTTCCGCTCCAAAACAGACATCCATGTTGTTGTTGTTTTGTTGTTGTTGTTGTTGAACCACCAAAACTGACTTCCGCTCCAAAACAGACATCCATGTTGTTGTTGTTTTGTTGTTGTTGTTGTTGTTGAGCCACCAAAACTGACTTCCGCTCCAAAACAGACATCCATGTTGTTGTTGTTCTCCATATCATGGCGGATATCGTGACGTCACTTCCGCTCCAAAACAGACTTCCGCTCCAAAACAGACAGTTCCTTACTACTTATCCTGAATTTCAAACACATATCCTTTGTGTCTACCAACTGATTGCGGTTCGCAAATATCATCAATTACGGCACACGTATCTTTGTGTTTGACAATGGAAATTAATTAAATGCAAGGCGAAGCATACTAATAATAATTTATTTGCTACAGTTTCCACGGGCAACACGAATTTGATTTCGTATACAACGTCATGGTTCGTTCTTGGCAATCATTAAATTTACTGCCCTTAGAAATATTGAAAAGTTAAGCTTCAGTTCATATTGTATCTTTTGGATTTTGGGTTTTCCTGTGAAATCTTATACTAAAAATATATGATTAATTACTGATGAGCTTAGTCATAATTTATGATAAGCCCTTTTCTAAAAATAGCAAATGCCTGACTAATCAAAATTTCCCAAGCAAAAATATGAGTTTCACAAAGGGCCGTAGATTGACTTGAGAAGGTTTTTATTTGATACAAAATATTAATGGAATTCTATTTTCGTTGCCTTTCCAATTCCAAGCCAAGGACTCAAAGCCACTGGGCTCAGGTGAATAAGAGAAAATGCGACTCTTGAAATATTTATGAGCCTGAGTAATAAACTTAAAGATAAGGAACGCTCAAACTGCCAGCTATAAATTGCGACGAGAGGTAGGGAAACTGGAAAGAGCGAGATAAATTTATGTATAAGGAGTGAGATAGTCTGAGCAGATGGCACAATAAAATGCTTTATACTCCCCATAATAAAAGCAAAAACTTGATTGTGCCTGAAACTCTTCGATTGAACTAAACACAGTGGAAACATGAATGTATGTACAGCAAAGCCTGCAAGGGTGCTTCGATTTATACAATAATGTTGACTTGGCCAAGAACTGGTCTGGCTAAAACTTAATTTAAAATATATATCCTGAAGCAAAGAATTAAATGAAAGCCCGTGAAATAAAAATAATAATGATTGTAAGAGAAAAACTAGTATGTACTTTTACTACACTTTATAGTTGACTTATTTTAGACATTTTTCAGTGTTAAGAGTGAACTCACGTTTTGGAGTTTGTCACATCCATCGTTAATTTGTATGAAATTATCGTTAATGTGCGTGCATCGTGCGTTGCATTCAAAATGATATTTTAGCACGCATCAATGCCGAAGCTTGTGTATATACAAAATAAATACCATTGCAAATCTAGAAAATATCCTAATCGAAATGCATTTAAGGCCATTAAACTATCAATTACTAATCACAACAGTGATCAACCCTTCGTTCTAGCTCTATACAAATATTAAGGAGGAAAACATCGACATGTTTGCACACTTCATTGCAACTTAGAACAATTTTTAACCAAAAAAATATTCATCTTAAATGTACTTGATCTTAACTGAACTTTTTACATGCAAAAAAAGTGAAATTCAAACAGAAGTTATTATGTACTGCATTTCTATACTACCAAATTATAGTTTGAGGCCTGGGCTATTTGCTTTAATCGCTGACATATCCGGCACCGGCGCAGCAATTTCCGCTGCCCCCAGGAACACGGAGGGTGTGTGTATGCGTGTGGAGGGGTCGGCTAATGGGCAAACCCTAATGACCTGACATAACATTTCATAACGCAATTTAAGCCAACCCAATGGAAAAAAAGAGAATAAATTTGTTACAAAAATGATGCCATAAAAATGTACGAGTTTGTATTTGATTGTGGATTAACATAGAAGGATAACCGAACAAGGGCCGCACAACGAACGGGGTGGAGCTAAATTGGTATGCCCTACCCCTAAAACGCCTCTTTGCCGTGTATGGTGTATGGAAATGTATCTTTCGAGTCTTTTTTTATTATTTTGTTGAACAAGTGCTGCTATTCGCTTCATTCGCATCGTTTCCCATCGTCGCAGTCGTAAAGATTTAATTGTATGGAAATCGTAAATGGCACGCAAAAGAACCAAGAAAAAGTTTTATGTGCTTCGAGGTATACCAAAAATCGATGGATCTCCATTAGGGTAACTAAGAAACTCATACTCGAAATACCAAAACTTAATTCTTCATACACAAATATATATATATATATATATATATATATATACAGTTTGACACGAAAGTGTTTTCACATGGGAAAAAAAATATATTTTTGTTCTTTAGCATAAAAAAAAAAGTACTAAGCGTGAGATTTCAACATTTCTTAAAATTGTATTATGTTTTTCAAACTGTTGTCTTACAAAAATAATTAATAACAATTCATAAACTATTAACATAGGCATACAAAACAATAAAAACTAAAAACGTATTTAAATTCAAGTGACACGAAAGTGTTTGCACACATGATATTCCTTATTTCTTTTTATTGCTGAATTCGCATTTACCGTTATTTTCGGCGTTTTTAATGTGCACAGCTGTGGCTGATGCTATGTTCTAGTGAATTTCATCACATTTTGAAAGAATTCATACACATTCGGTACATTTTTGAACATCTTTGATAAAAATTAAAAATGCCAGGGAAGAGATTATCGTTTGACATGATTCAATTGGTGTATTATAACCACACCAAAGGAAAATCGGTCTCGGAGATCGCAGAAATGTTATTAATATCGAGGAGGACCGTTTATAATATTTTAAGCCGCGCAGAGAACGATGGAACACTGGAGCCAAAGCGTACAACTGGACGACCTCGGGCGTTAACAGAGCGTGCAGAGCGTGTTCTGGCCAGGAAAGTCAACGAAAATCCAACAATTTCTACCAGAACGCTTGCCAGGGAGCTGCAGGAAGAATGTCATATTGACATATCCCGCGAAAGTGTCCGCAGAGCCCTAAAAAGTAATGATTTTTCTTCCCGAGTTGCGCGGAAAAAGCCATTGTTGTCGTTGGATCATGAAAAAAGACGTCTAACATTCGCCAGAATGCATGTGGGACACATGGAATCATATTGGGATGATACAATATTTTGCGACGAGACAAAAATGATTTTGTACTACAACGATGGACCCAGTCGTGTGTGGCGAAAGCCGTTGAAAGCTCTTGAAAGAAAAACATAATTCCTACTGTTAAGTTCGGAAAACTTTCGGTGATGGTCTGGGGGTGTATCTCTAGTAAAGGAGTTGGAGAATTGTGCTTCATTGAAAATACAATGGATGCCAAACAATATTTGGAGATCTTGCGCACGAATCTAGTGTCCAGTGCCCGCAAGTTTTCATTTTATAGGGATGGTAAACCAACATTTAGGTTTTACCAAGATAATGACCCTAAACACAAAGCCAACACAGTCAGGTGTTGGCTTCTTTACAACTGTGCAAAGGTGTTGGATACTCCTTCACAAAGCCCCGACCTTAATCCCATAGAAAATCTGTGGGCTTATCTTAAGAAAATGACTGCCAAGCGAGGTCCAACAAACAAAAATGATCTTAAGAAATACATATTGGAGGAATGGGAGAAGATACCGGTGGAATATGTCCAAAAACTTATTTATTCCATGAACAGACGGTTGGAATCGGTCATTGATGCCAAGGGGGGTCACACAAAATATTAATTTTAATAGTTAATATATTTAATATAGTTAATATTGCCTTATTTTTGAATTTTTTTTTTTTGTGCAAACACTTTCGTGTCATTTGAATTTAAATACGTTTTTAGTTTTTATTGTTTTGTATGCCTATGTTAATAGTTTATGAATTGTTATTAATTATTTTTGTAAGACAACAGTTTGAAAAACATAATACAATTTTAAGAAATGTTGAAATCTCACGCTTAGTACTTTTTTTTTTATGCTAAAGAACAAAAATATATTTTTTTTCCCATGTGAAAACACTTTCGTGTCAAACTGTATATATATATATATATATATATATATATATATATATATAGGGTAAATCTACATACAAGGAACAGTATATTTTGTAGACGACAGCGATGACCTCAAAATATGATTCATATTGAAATTGACAGCAACCAAAGCAGCCAAGCAGTCAGGCAGTCAAGTAGTCAGTCAGTCAGCGAGTTATGCCATGCCAATCGATTGAAGTTGATTGCTTTGAGTGGTTTTGGTTGCGGTTTATTAAGATACATACTTATAGAGCAAATTGTTCAATCGCAACGTCAATTTGAGGCCCATTAAGGAAAATGGGCTCTACTTTCGTATTGCAGAAATATCCATGTTTATTATTCTGTCAATGCCAATTTTATCATTATATATCTTACTATATGTGGATAATATTCAGTACTCAGCGAATGGCGAAACACTAAAACTTTCCTTATTATTTTAAGAGATTCTTGCTAGGAAAGTAAGACTGTAATTGTTTATGAGTTCAGAAAGTCGTTCTCTTTAACAGAACAGCTTTGTAACTGATTCATAATGAGAAATCTTAAACAAACTATAATAATAAAGTTTATTCAAAATTCAATTTAAGTAAATGTTACGTTGTATTTAAGAAATGGTATCGTTATGGATATCTTCGAAGGAACGCTAAGTCGATTGCCTACATGGCTTTTGCCAAAAACCACAAACTAATGAAGCGGTCGACTACATGCACTGGCTCAGAGTTCAGGCCTATAGGGAGGGACATATCGTGTGCCATGTGCCTGCCTCAAATGTTGGCGACAGTGGACATTGTGGGTTTAACGGTTCAAAGAGCTGGAGAGCTGGTCTCTGGAGCTTACCAAAACCGCCGACGTTGCTGCTGCTGCTGCTGTTCCTACTGCGGTTTGCGGTTCTCTCTGTGCCGTATGCAATTGTTCGTACTCCCGGGCCGTGACATGAACGGCAAATCTCCACACCATCAACAACACCAACAACAACAACAACGTAAGTCTTATTCAGATACATTTTCCAAAATGGCGACGGCATTCCACTGATATAGATACGAAACAAAACAGTTCAGCCGCAGGGGTCCAAAACGTGATGCAGTTGCAATAAAATTCCAACTCGGCTTATACAGGCGTACCGTTAAGACGATGGGCGTGGCACAGCTGTCGAATGCAACGCCCTAAGCTTTGAATTTCTTTTCTGACGTTTAGGGGGGAGCGGGTATCTACTACTTTGCCGCCTCATTCAGGACTTATACACACAGCTTATGAAACTTTGCACAGATGCTAAAATACGTATCTTTGGGCTAGGCCATTGCATGACATGCGCTTCAATTTAAAGTTACGTCAACTTGTGTTGCCGTTGGCTGCCTGCCTGTCGTTTTATTGTGCGTTATAATCCGCTTTATGTGATCGGATTATGTCCTGCGTAGTGCCTAATCCCACTATAGTTGGGCGTCCGGTGTCATGCGTAGCCTATGCGGAACGGAGGGCCACCCTCTTTAGAGTTCAACTGATCCGTTCACATAGTCAACTTCAATTATACTCGCTCTATGGCTGGATTAAGGTCCCAGCCACGCCCCCGTGCCAGCTGAGACAGAAAAGTAATTAAAATATGTATCTGTTGGACACACACAGACTCAGAAATTACATAAAGCACATGGCTGGACAGGTGTGGGGTACAAGTAGTTCCTGAAAGTGAAAAGCAACTTTTCTAAAGATCTCTTCGTTGAGATTATTGCGCAATAAAGTTAATTAGAAACTTTTGGGTAGCGCTCAAGCGCCTGCTAGCTTGTACCCTCTCCCCCTCTCTCTTTCTCTCTCTTCGGTCATCGTCATTTGCTTTGCTTGCATATTCTAGTGAAATTAGAGTTAATTGCACCTCATTAAAAGCAAATTCTTAGAATTAATTTTACGTTTCGTCGAAAAAAAAACAAAAGCGACAACAACGCAACGCCAATAAACAAAATGGCCGTTCGCCACCGAATAAGCCGTTGCTCCATTCATTTTAGTGTCAGATTCAACAAATAATTACAGCCTGCAGCACACACACACACGTAAAAGTTGAAAATATCATTAAAAGTAATCGTTGAGCTAGCCCAAGGATGAGCTAGGGAAATGCCATAAACTGAAGTATCGATATTTAAACTCTCATTGAGATAATTATATGATTCATTTTTGAGTATCAGTGAGTATATTACGTATAGTGCAAATGCATTAATTTTTTTATTGAAACTAATTAAATGAAGTATCGGAAGCTGTGGCCTAGAAGCTAGAATATTTAATATCCTTAAAAATTTTTAATTTTACAAAGAAAGTCAACTTTGTGTGTAGAAATGTACTCTTCTTAGTATGTATGTCAACTTCAATTTGATCTATGATTTATTTAATTTCATTATTTCATTCCAAAGTGGCCACTTATTATTATTATGTTTTGTGCCTTTCCAACGATCTTTGACAGCTGTCAGTTTACATACATACATGTCATTAACGACTGTCTATATATACGTATATATGTACATACATCTAGTTAAAGTCTATTGTCGACGCCATTTTGTTTTTGCCGTCCATTTTGAAATAGATTGACTATAACAATTTCATAAAAACATTGCATGATGCATGCATATATTTGACACTCATTATTGAAAATAAGTGAGTGAGAGGAGAGACGCAGGTTAAATATTGCTGACCATAGGACGGGACAAAAGCAGAACACCGAGGTCATGTACGGCAACCCTAGTACCATATACATACACATACCCATACACATATACATATATATATATATATATATATATATATATATATATATATATATATATATATATATATATATATATATATATATATATGTGGCGGCAGTTGAATGATTGACGGTTGGACTGAATGAGTGCACGTCATTTGCCGCAACGAGCGGCCTCATGTGCAAGTGTGAGCTACGATGGTTCATCTCCCACTCCAATAGCACTCAAAGTGTCTGCGCCACTCGGAACTTGTATTTGTGAATCTGAATATTTAGACGAACTCACGTTCATGGCGCTCAAGCGCAACGAGACCACAGCAAACACCAAACACAAATACACACGCACATGCTTTAAAAGAGGCGAGTCATTCTCAGCCCGCTGCAGCTGATCTTGATGGAGAGCACTCTGCGGTACACAAAGTGTGAGAGAGTAAATGTATGCATGTATGCGTGTGTGCGACAGAGTGAACAGTTGTTGTTGTCTTCTCCGCTTTGTAGTTACATATTTGCTTTGCCTTTCACACCGAAGCGGCAAAACCAGAAACCGAACAACAAACAGCACGAGACTTGAACACGAAAGTGAAACACAATTTTAGCAACGTCTGTGTGCTTTTGCATACACATGCAAGTGTATGCATGAGTATGTGTGCTTTAGCATTTGTTTGTTGTTACAGTTGTTTGTTGTTATAGCATGGGAAAAGATAACCAACAAAATTGCACGAGACAATGGATATCTGTATCGTTTACGCTAAGCTGTGTACGCATATATGTGTATGGTCGTATGTTCGTATGTGTCTTGAGTGATAAGCTGTGTCAATCGTTATTCTGATGATTCAATAGATTTGAGAGCGCAGCAAGATAACGACGATTTCTTATCATAACGAACACGTGTGCCCTCCTCTTGAAAGTTATTAACCTCATCCATATATGTATATATATATAGAGATAAATTGAAAGTGAGACCAGCAGAACAACTTACCCGCTTCTCGGCACTATCGCATGGATTACCAACCGATGAGGATGACGAAGAGGAAGTGGATGTGGATGTTGTCGCCGCAGTGCTAGGCAAATGATGTGGTGGCTGCACGTCCGATGCTACCGAATCCAATTGCTCCTGCTTAATGCCGGCAATCAGCGGCAGAAAGTCATTCTTCAGATTTTCCAATTCCAAATCCATTGCGTATTTTTATTTATATATTTTTTCTGAGAGTATGTCAATCGTGTGAATCTGTATCTCATACGTGGGTGTGCGGTTTCGGCTTTGGGATGTTAACGCGGGCGTAGGCTAATTTTAGCGCGAGAATTTTATATTCGCCAACAGCTCTTGGCGCCCTTGCTGAACATTTTTATTTGTATTAGGATATCTATTCCATATCATTGTTCATTCATTCCCGACAGGCGACACAAAAACAACGCCAAAGTGGCCGTCTGCACACACACATACACAACAATGTATTCACGAACTCGCACACACATACAAACAAGTCACCTTGTGCACAAAAAATAGTTTCGCTTTCGTATGTCACTTAAAGGTTTAATGTTTTACACGGCGTTTTTTTTTATTTTATATTAGCATTTTACGAAGCATGTATTTGTTTGTTAATGTATTATCAATTTCACCTTTAAGCTCAAACGTTTTGCAAAATTTTTCTCTCTACTCTTTTTGCACGAATTCCCACGGAGGCGAAAACTTTCATTGAAATGTTCACATTACGCTTTATTTTCCTTTTGCTATTATATTGCACAGCACTGCGTTGATTTTTTTCTCGTTAGACGCGCTTGGCTAGCACAATTGTTTATTTGCTACTCAAATTAATATTTGTATTTATTTTATTGGCAATAAATTAGTAGGAAAACACACGGTCACGGCGTTTACTCTCCTTGGACGCTTCTTCTGTACAAAAATTTTCTACTCGCCATTTTGGATTCAGCAGCGTTGCCAGAGTTTTACCACTTGTAAGAAGTCATACACGTTCAATCCTCCGAATATAAATAAATTAATTAATCAACCTACATTTATGAATTATATATACATGTATACACAACAAATATTTGTAAGCTGAAGTATTTTAGGATACCATGTGCACCTTAATTTTGTAATTGATATATTAACATATTGTTAATTTTGTTTTACAATATTGTTAGGGTTGCCAGTCTAATCTGTGGATGAAGCGATGGAAATCATCATGCAACAGCTGTGCTTTATTACCAAGAACGGCACACGTGTAAAACTGTGTTGGTTGGTATTTTATTTGTTCAAATTGAATAAATGTTGTTTAACCACATATTGAGCAGCTACACGAAGGCAGGTGAATTTTCAAAAGATTCTAATTCTATAAAATCGAGTAAGAATATTAATTTTTTGGTATACCACAGTTAGCCTAAGAAAATTGTTGCAAGCTGAAATTAGCCGGCATAACTTTTATTCGCGTAAAAAATCCTTCGCGATAGCCATGGCCGAAGCACTCGACAAGCTGGAGCAAGAACGGGAGGCAAAAAAAATCGCCAGAAAAGCTCAGGATGAGGCTGTTAAGGAAGCAAATCGGTTTAAGCGCACACTTAAACGAAAGAAATGGGTGGACTGGAAGATGCAAGATGAGGAGGACGCTGGAAAGAAACGCGTTCCATTTGATCCCGCAGACCGCATTAAGCGAAAGAAGAACGTCATTCTCTTGAGTTACTGCGGTGCGAATTACTACGGCATGCAACGCAATCCGGGTATGCAGACTATTGAGGAGGAGCTTTTCAAGGCAATGCTTAAGCACAAGTGGATAACGGAGGACTCCTTCGACCAAGTGCAAATAGCTTGCTTTCAGAGGGCCGCACGGACTGATAAAGGTGTCTCGGCCGCTCGACAGGTGTGTTCCGTTAAGTTGCGTAAGTAAGCTAACTATTCAGTTACGGCCTATTATAATGCTAATTTCTTTGCAGCCGAAGAACTGGATCTAGAGGCATTCAATAAAGACTTACCAGAACAGATTCGTCTCTTTGGTGTGGAGCGCGTAACAAAAGGTTTTAATGCCAAGGATCAGTGTAATGCACGCACCTACACATATACACTGCCAACCATAGCATTTGCCGCTTTCGAGGAGCAGCATGAACAGGAAACGTACCGCATATCGACGGAGCTGCAGGAGCAGATTAATACCACACTGAAACTCTATGAGGGCACAAAAAACTTTCACAACTTTACCAGCAAAAAGTAAAGCAAATTCTTTATAGCTATTGTTAATTAATATTAACATAATTTGCTTACAGGCATTTTTTAGATCCATCCGCAAAACGTTTTATCATGTCCTTCACATGCAGTGCACCATTCCTGAGTCCGCAATCCATTGAGTTTGTTACGTTGAAGGTGAAGGGACAAAGCTTTATGCTCCATCAAATACGTAAAATGGTCGGTCTGGCCATTGCCATAGTTCGTGGTAATACCACAACAGCAACATTAGAGCGTGCCTTGACAGAGGAGCGCTTGGACTTGCCTATGGCACCGGGCTTGGGTCTCGTATTAGACACAGTTCACTACGAGCGCTACAATGATCGCTATGGTAATGATGGAATTCACAAGCCGTTGACTTGGACGGCGCAAGAGCAGCAAGTCACCCAGTTCATAGAGAAGTACATCAACTCGAATATATACAAAACAGAGGCCGAGCAGCGCAACATGCTCGATTGGCTAAGCACTCTCCATTTCCACTCTTATGATACGAGGCGAGACGAGCCTGTGAAGAAGAGCAACGAGGACGATGGTGGTGAAGAATAGAAAAACTGTTTATTTATAAGTTGACAACGCAAGACCAGTTGGTAGTGTATATGTATAATTGATGCAGATTAAAAGCATGTTATTGGCTACGACTTAGAAACGTCCGCCCTTCTTCTTCTTGTGACCACCTTTGCGATGCTGCTGCCTTGGGCCGGGAGTGGGTTCCTGATAAACGGGCGTTGCAGGCGAGTTCTTGCTTAGATTAGCACGATTCGACATGTCGCTGAAAGAAGAAAGAGGCGTTTGTATAAATCTTTTGATGAAGCTAAACATTTCACTTACTATTGATCAGCTGCTCCAGAGGCCATGCCCTGTGAGCCCTTGATAATATCCTTGGCACGGGCACCGCCACGCTTCTTACGAAATCCGGTGCGTTCATACTTAGGCAGCCAGCGCTCAGGATCAGGAGCGACTTCGGCATTGTAGTTCTTCGGCAGTTTGCCTTTGCGCTTGCGATTACCACTCTTCTTCTTATCTGTTGCGGGTGTGCTAGGCGATGGTTCAATTTTCGCATTGGCTGTCTTTTTAGCCGCCTTTGCAGACATCACCCAGTTGGCCGCCTCGAGTGCATCGATTTCGGAAGCCGTAGTCAAAGTCTGCAGTTTTGGCAACTTGCGGCTTATCTCGAGTGCGCGCTTTGGGTTGAACTGTGCATAGGCAATAACCAGCTGTGCCAGCACTTTCATGTCATTGGGTTTCAGCTTGAGCAGCTCCTCCAAAGAACTGGCCGCCGTCTCGGACGCGCCTCCACGTAAATGGAACTCTGCTGCCTGCCGCCACATGTCCGACAAATTACCGCTGCTCACATTATTCTGCTTATACCAGTCAACGGCTGACTTAAGCAGCGCCGATGCGGCAGGCTTATTATCTGTACCCAAATAAAGAGACACCAGGGCCGAGACAATACCAGGCTTGTACTTGGACTCGCCCAGCGAGAGTAATGTTTCAATAGCATCCTTACGATTACCCTGAAGCAGCTGCAACTGTATGATGGCAAATTTGCTGATAAATTCATGCGTCTTGTGTGCACTAGCAAACTTGTTCAGCTGCTCGATGGCCTCCTTGTGCTTCTTGTCCTTGGCCAGTTGGCTGCAGCGTATTAGCACAGCCTCGAACTCCACTTGCGGATAACTCTGGGTTAATTTCTGTGTCAGCTGTTGCACTTGATCGCTCGAATTGGTATACAATGCCAAAAGGCAGTTGTTCAGAGCTATTGTCTGTTTTTGACGTGAGGTCAACTTGGGTTCACAAGCCTCTGCCATAGCAGCGCGTATTTTCTTTTTGGAATCAAAGACATTTTGATCCTTGTTGATGACTACCGTATTGTTGCTGGCAACTGCTACCAGAGCCGCATCCTTCGGCTTGTGGCGAAGACATTCCGCATAAATAACGCTGGCCTCCTTGACTTTGCCCTGCTGTTGCAGGCAGTAGGCAAGCTGAACACGTATGACGTCCAACTCTTCGAGTATTTCCTCCTCACTGGCACCCTCCTCTTCCAGAAACTCGCGACACAATTTTTCACTGGTGCGCAATTTCCGCTCGGCCTCTACGAATTTTTGGCGATTGGATTGAATACAAGCACTGTTAAAGTACTGCTCGTAGGTGTCCTCGGGTACTTCCGGCACGTCTTTATCTTTGTCCAGTGCCAAGTTGGCAGCCACAGCACTGAGATTAGTGCGTCGCTCGTCCTCGTAATCATCACTACTGTTCTTGATGATCTCTTTATAAGCATCTAGACAGTCCTCATAGCGCTCCAAACGATATAGTATTTGTGTGCGCAGCTCCTTCAGCTTCGCAGGCAATGGCTGCACTGCACCATCATCGATGGTTTTCAATGCCTGCAGCTGCTTATTCAGGCGATATTCGCAGTACGCTTTCTCAAAGATCAGCACGGTGGCGAGACGGTTTTTCTCAATAAACTTGTGGGCCTCATCGAACTTGGACAGCTGCATCAGGCATACAACTTTACAGTGCAGAGCGGTTTGATCATCAGGTGCTACACCCAGTACTAAGACAGAATTGGAATCGAATTATAGTAATTAGGTAAAATAGAGGCACATGTCTTGATACTTACTGCGATTAACCGCTTTAACCGCCTTGTCGAACTCCTGATTGTTGCCAAACTTGTGAACATCGGCATAGGCGGCTTTTATAAGCGCCTCTTTGGGATTTGTGTCTTTCGACATTATAATAACAATAAACTAGGAAAAACTTTTTTGACACTGAACTTTCGCTCTGCTAGAAACTTTGACAGGTTGGACACATCAGCAACAATACATACAGTGCTGCCACTGAAACCTGTCAAACGCGTAGAGTTACCAGACTGTTTGTAAGACTATCGCCGATAAATGGTCCCAGCCAGTATATCGACAACGATTACTTATCAACGAAACGTACTCGCTGGCGACGCCTTTGCGAGGTCCATAGTGTGCGTGTTTTTTGTGTAAATTATTGCAAAATGTCGGCTGAAGTTGATTTTGTAAATAAAAAGGAAGTGCATCTCCGCACTCTGAAGCAGTCCGGACACGTAGGATTCGACAGTTTGCCCGATCAACTGGTCAATAAAAGCGTACAAAATGGATTCGTTTTCAACGTTATGTGTATAGGTGTGTATATACAAATGTGGGTGCATGTGTGTGTATGCGGCATTGCCTGAGTGTGTATGTATGTATATGCAATGAATCAACGAAGAGAAATGTGTGGAGCTGTAATGAGTGCATTGCACACAGATTCTAAGCCAATCAATACATACATGACTCACTAACACACATACATAGATAACAACAAACACATATTTTCATAAGCGAATGCATGCACGTATGTTCATATGTATATAAACAATTGAAATCGGCGCGAGCAGTCCAGAGCCGATTAATATGCAAAGTGTTTAGCAATCGATTTTCATTACTTTGCTTTCTACAATTTCACCCTGATATCAGTGCTGTCAGAATTTGAAGGGCGTAAAATGCTAGATGGACACAAATAAGCTAAACTATGGAAAAATGGATAGAAAAATTTGATTTGTAAAAAATTGCCTTTCATCTTATAAATATAAATATAAAGATTACAAAAAAATCTTAATTTGTATTTAAATGAAGTTAAAATTAAGTTAGAAATATTTGAAAAATATATTTTCATTTAAAGCACAGGTTCTAGATATGCATTTTTAACAATATAAATGACTAGCGCAATACATTTTCACAACACTAACATATTACACATGAAAAGAAAAAGCTAGACATAGCTATAAAAAAGCTAGAATGACAACACTGCTTGACACAAATATATGTATAGTGCCCAATTGAGGGCACTTAAGATGTCTTACGAACAATATGAGTAACATGTGCCTCTTTCCCCTTAGGCGAGACGGGTCTGGGCAAATCAACATTGATGGACACACTGTTCAACACAAGTTTCGAGTCGACGCCGAGTCCCCATACGCTGCCCAGCGTAAAATTGAAGGCCCACACGTATGAGCTGCAGGAGAGCAATGTGCGGCTGAAGCTGACAATTTGCGATACCGTTGGCTATGGCGACCAAATCAATAAGGACGATTCATTCAAGGCTGTCGTCGATTATATCGATGCACAGTTTGAGAATTATTTGCAGGAAGAGTTGAAAATTAAGCGATCTCTTGTCACGTGTCACGATAGCCGCATACATATTTGTCTGTACTTCATATGTCCGACAGGACATGGACTGAAGTCGTTGGATCTGGTCTGCATGAAGAAGCTAGACAGCAAAGTTAACATAATACCGGTGATCGCCAAAGCAGACACCGTCTCCAAGGTGGAGTTGCAACGCTTTAAGGCAAAAATCATACAGGAACTTAACAGCAATGGCGTCCACATTTATCAGTTTCCCACTGATGATGAGACTGTGGCAGAGACAAATAGCGTCATGAATTCGCACATTCCGTTCGCCGTTGTTGGCAGTACCGAATTCATAAAAGTGGGCAACAAACTAATCCGTGCTCGTCAATATCCCTGGGGCACGGTGCAAGTCGAAAACGAGACGCATTGCGATTTTGTAAAGTTGCGCGAGATGCTCATTCGCACAAACATGGAAGATATGCGCGAGAAGACCCATACACGGCACTATGAGCTTTACCGGCAGAAGCGTCTGGAGCAGATGGGCTTCAGTGATGTCGACAGCGACAACAAGCCTGTCTCCTTTCAGCAAACTTTTGAAGCGAAGCGCTCCAATCATCTGGCTGAGCTACAGTCTAAAGAAGAGGAGGTGCGTCAGATGTTTGTGCAGCGTGTCAAGGAGAAGGAGGCCGAGCTGAAGGACAGTGAGAAAGACTTGCACTTGAAATTTGAAAAATTGAAGCGGGATCATGCGGAAGAGAAGCGAAAGCTTGAAGAGTCTCGCAAAGCGCTAGAGGAAGACTATCTGGACTTTCAGAGACGCAAGCAGCAGTTGGCCACAGCACATCACACACTCACGCTGGGCAAGAGCAAGAAGAAGTAAATGGACAGCTGCATTTGCATTAGCTATAAGCAAATGTCTTCGAGTATTTTGTGCGTTTTGCGTATCCCAAAGTAATTATTGCTTTTTCATCTCGTTGTATTTCATTTATGCTATTAAGTTTTCTTCAAATATTAACATATACACACACAAACATATATGCATATATACATACATATAAATATGATTATTTACAACTAACGAATAAACGATATTAGTATTTTAAACTATATAATTGAATATCGTTTTTTCTGGGCTCTGGAATAAATTCAACTCAAATGAGCGAGTGGAATGAACGATAGGGTGTATCGAACGACTCGCGAACTAGTTGAACAGCTCCGGTTGTTCATTCAGTTCAGTGTATCGTTCGGGCTTGTACCGAACGATTTGGCAACACTAACTTGCAGTTCTATAAAATAAACGAAAACGCAATAATAATTATTGCAAATATTTGATGTGCCGATGATTTAGAACTACAACTAATTACAAAGCAATTAAAAGTGTTCAACTTACTGTATACATTAAGAAAGGGACTGAAAAATAGGCGTAAAACAATTCGGAAGTGTGTGCGTGTGTATGTGTGTGTTTTATTTTTTGTTTGTTCATAGGGGCGGCAGTGCAGGTGCACTGTAAGCTATTTTTCATAATAACTGTAGTTGGAAATACCAGACGCCAATTTGTTGCGCTGCAAAAATGCATAAAATTAGCAGCACAGCGTTAGCGTTCACTCTAGTGCTCTACGCTTTATTGCATACAGGTAAGAACGAGCCCAAACACTAATCAATACGAGTTCGTGCAACTTTAAATATGCTTAATTCTCATTATTTTTAGTTTATGGTAAACATGTTGTCATAACGGCACCACAACATGCGCTGATCGGATCCACGATAAATGTAAGCGCTACTCTATATGATGGCAAGAATATTGCAAGCAAAGGCACCTATAGCTTTAGCTGGAAGGACAACGCTGGCCACATAAAGGTAAAATCCGTTACAATTAGAAAGCGACGTATGCCAAATCAAGAAAGGTGACTAGCGACGCATACGTACGTGCATTCAACAGAATTTGCTATGACTAATTAAATGTACGCAAAACGGGAAAGCTAAAGTCTGATTCGAAACGAACTGCACATGCCATACGTCTGCCCCAATTTAATTTGTTGTTAGGAAAGAATGCATGAGCTGGATATACTGAATGTGTATATTATCACCTATAACAATTCACTATACATTTAAAACGCTTTCAGATCGTTACATAAGACACGGTGATAGTAATAAAATTAATTTTTGATCAAATTTAAAATGTAAATTTTTACAATTTGATTTGTTGGCAGCCGTGCCTGGCACGTTTAGATACCCTACATGATCGTAGGGTCTGTCTGTATCATATATACAAAACATGTATTTTCTAGTTATCGTATACCATTATCCACTCCAAACTACACACAAAAGATAAATGATTTATTTATATACTTGAGTTTTCCCATATGAGCGTACAGCTAGGCTTTCGTGATTAATCTGCGTCACAGCTATGCGATTAAAAGCAAACATATTGAGCGCTGCTGCGCCCCTTTATTGTAAACCAACCCGTAATTACGTATTTAATTTAAATTTTCTGTTCTATAGGAATTTGAAACATCCGAACCAATCAGCAATTGGACTTTCAAATATGCTAACGATGTTACCAATCTAGGACTACATCGTTTAGAAGTGAGCGTATCAGAGGAGAAGTTTATAGTTTGGTTTCCGGTTGCCGAGAGTGCAGTTGCTATCAACGTAATCAACACACTCAGCGGCAGCTTAGAGCTTATACAGAATGAGAAGGTGCGAACACAGGACTTTGTGTCCACGCAGGCTTCAGTTAACCATAGTATTGAGCTATGGCCAGCGGACTTGGACTATTTGATAAGCAATCATTATTATATAAATACTTACTGGTTCAAAAACTGCACATATCTGGGAATGTCACATGTGCTTGATTTTCAAGATACATATACAGTACCCGATCAATATTACAATATTGAGGCACTTTTGGTAGCATCACCATATCCTCTGCCAGAGCCAACAACATCCACAACAACAACCACAACGACTACTACAACGACCACGACCACCCCCGCAACTACAACTACAACGTCAACGTCCACTTCTACAACACCCGCCACAACAACATCAACAACAACGCCCACATCAACAACAACACCCACATCAACAACAACACCCACATCAACAACAACACCACCACCAACAACTAAGACCACGGCAAACCCATCTCGATCAAAGCGTGACGTTAACCAAACTATGCACGCAAATGCTAAGCTGCTTGGAATAAACCTTGCAGCCGCTGTTAAGCAGGAGCTACAGAAGAAGAACATCACAGGTACCACATCTGTGGCCTTAATCAATCCTTTGGGTGTGCGAAAGCTAAAACTCTTGAATGTGCCACCGCCGCCTTACACTTGCCTAGACGGCAAGGTTGTTGCCCAGGATCCAAGTAAAATCTACGGATACTTTCAGCGGCGAGTTATCTCGAAAAGTATGTAAAGAAATCGCAGTAATTACAATGAAAATGTATTAAATAATAATATTGATTGTTGTAGCACCCATCTCTGGCTTTGGCACTAGCGGCAAAAACTGGGTACAACATTGGGAGCTGATTAATTTACAAATTACCTGCAAAGGCTCCTCACCGTACGAGGTGTGCACCCAATATTACAATGGTGCGTATTCGATTTATTTATGCACTATTATTGTTGCGTTGTATATCATCATTAGTAAAATTGTTTATTAACTATTTTTAATTCTTTAGCGCCGTACAATGCCACGGGCAACGAGACGTGTAGCAGCTATGACAGTTTCGACAAATGTGATTTTAACTTCGCTCGTTACTTTGCTGACAGCAAGACAATTTTGTTTTTCATACGTAATGATGTTTCGGCGACCGTAAACCAGGTGACTGTCAACATCTATGAAGGTAGGTACAATAATCCCAAAACATCCCTATATATATATTTTTTTTTGTTCAATTTGATGAGTGTATTTTCTTCCATTTTACAACAGCAAAGCGACAGTCGCAGCTGTCGGTGGTAGTTGTGCCCATTGCCTGCACCCTTGTGGCTGTTTGTCTGGTCATCTTTGGTGTAGCTTATTATATGCAGAGCCGGAATCGGTATGGCTCTTAAATTCTAAGCATAACCTCAATAAATAACTTTTTTCTTTTCTGACTTTAGTTTTACGGTGGAAGTGGCTGATTTTAATTTTGGTGATACCCAGTCAGTGGATTTGGAATACAAAACATTCCAGCAGCGTTTGATCGACAGCATACGCGATGTGTGGCCATGGCCCAGGTGGCGTAGGTATTCGCAGTCAAGCACGGATCTCATGGCCGAACAACCGTCTAATCCCGGTAGCTTTGGCGGAAATGTCGGCGACGTTGACAGCAATTTGCGCTATAATACTTTTAACTAAAAGCAAACGATATTGCTTTATTGTTATTATTATTCTTTAAACAATTTAATTTAAATATTGAACTTAGTTTATAATTTTGATTTCTTTCAATGGGAGCGTTTCGTATATCCTTTAGTCATTTGCATAGTAGCCATCTTAACGATTTCTTGTTGTTGTCCTCTTAAATCTGTTCAAAAATTCTTGATCCTTTTCGTCTACATTAACGCACACTCGCTCATTAATTGCCAAACAACATGCAATATTCGATAGCAAATGGAGAAACTTTATGAACGCAATTGAAATTCTCAAAAAATATTAAAAAGACTGTCTTTGTTCTAAAAAAAAGAAAAACGAAAAACAAAAAGAGATAGAAGGAAACTAACTTATGCTGCAAATTTGTTTTGTATTAAGTGTATTAGCATAATATAATATCATGTTTGTAGACATAAGATTATAAGGATACCTAGCTCTCGAAACTTAATGACAAAGGCACAGCACATACATACATACATGAAAAACCAAACACACAAAATATATTATTCATTGTGATAGAACTAACAGTATATTTGTATGTTAAAAACTAACAAAAAAAAAAGAAGAAAAACTGGTCAATATGTAACGCTGCTAAAAGTACACGGTTAGTGCCGAACAAAAGTAAGAGTCTAAATAGGATGACTTACAATTAAATACATATGTGTACATATACAAATATAATTATATCTAAATTATTGATTGTTCTTAATTGGGTATTTAAATTGCTAATAGATTAAAACAAGTTTTTAGCCTTATCCATTTTTGTATTTTGAATGTGCGCGAAAATGCGCAAGAAAAGCGAACGCAAAATGCTCCAATAATTAAAGCATGTAAGTGAACAGAAAATGTTATATTAACAGGCCTCTTCATATGAGCATTTTGTAATGTAATGATTGCGCACTAAAACTAGTTCCGAAATTTGTTTGTGTTCTTTTCTGCTCAAAATTATGTTTTTAAATGATGTTGGACAGCCTTTAATATTGAATTCTAAAAAAAGCTATGGCCCTTACGAGCAAGTAAGGCTCGTTCATGAACTCATTGTAACAAGGAAATTAATGTATTTATATTAAACTAGCATAATGGACCAATGCTGTTAACATCGGCTGCGTTCAAGGACCACATAGTTCCTTCAAATTGGTGTGGACACGTTATAGGCTCCGCGGATGATGTGGCTCGTTTCCAAGATATGTTGACCGACCCCAGTGAAAGATGTTCATATACTGTTCTAAAGCCTTACGAAGCAACAAACGTTAAGTACGATAACACCAAAATCAATTTGACTTTGATACCCGCGGGAAAGATCGAAGATAATGGAACTGCCACCTTGTATTACTTACAAAGTAAGTGACTCGTATTTATAAATGCTATAACTAGCAGCAATTTATTTTTTAGATGGCTACATTAGATCATTAATAGCTGGCAATTTGAGCGGCTATTTAGACTTTATACCAAAGGCCGGTGCATCCTTTCATCGCGCTCTTGGCAATGGCATAGATGTCCTCTATGTTGATGACTTATGCTATACGTCCGATGAGGAGGAGGCACTAGCGCAAAGAGAGTATGTCTATGCGCTAGTGCAGCTTATAAGGCCAAAGTACTTGTATGGATTAAGACTAGACAAATTGCCAAACTATTTGCTCGATTTGTGCGTGCAGGATACGATGATTGATCACAAAAAATAGTCAAACAGAAATACCGTAAAAATTTTAATTTACATGGGAACGTTGGTTATCGCTAGATATCTAAAAGCTTTAACTAATTATAACGCAGCTACCAAGTTTGCATTATGCCTTGGTTGCCTTGGCCTTGCTCTTCACTTTCTTAACGCGCTTAAGACCATCCATTTTACTTTTCATAAATTGTGAGTACAAAGCCATCATTGTGGGAACATCTTCCTGACGAACTACTGTAGAAATCTAAAAAAAAACGTAGTTTTGAGATATAATATATATATAAAGAAAAAAATGTGTATACCTTTTTGGATTTTAATTGGGCACGCATTAGGCACATATAGGTTTCTGGTTTGGGCAGTGGTTTCCTTCCGTCACGAGGCACAGGTCGGTCATGTCCATCGTCTAATGTTGGAAATAGAAGCGCATATTAATTAGAGAAGTCGCATGCGGACAACTTGGTTACTTACAGCGTTTGAATGTCATCGTAAAGGAAGCATCCTTTTTCGCTTCGTTAGCGATCTTCTCCAGGCGCAGTATAAACTGTAATTAAATGCTATATTATTTAAGAATTTCACGCTTAGTGAATTTATTTACGTTAACATTGTCCAGCAAAACCATTTCGTGGCAGGTATTAGAGCAAGCGTAAAGTGACACTTGCGCGCTATGGATTATTTAGTACATTATTGTATTACTAACAGGCTATTAACGACTGTTAAATAACAGAATTTCTGACGCACAAAAAAGTAAAGAGCTGCCATCTTACATATGTTGCTAAGTTGGCAGGGCTGGCATTCGGTCTTGCTTCGCCAAAAAAAAATTACATTAAAAAACGTAAAATTCTACGAAAACTTACAAGTGCAAGCAATCAACTAGGCTATTGAACGCCCAAATACTACTAAACGTCGCCATAACCATAGTCGCACTACTAACGCACCGAAGCTAGCACAACCAGCGTGCATTGGCTGATGGTGTAAGCAGAAACGATCGAACGACTCGACGACCGCCAAAGGAAGCGACCTCCGCCCGCCCACGCCAGCAGCACAAGCAGCCGTAGTAGTCAGCGACAATAACAAATTGTAGCACAACCTTAAGGCCATTTGGCAGAAGTCAGCAAAAGGCATCAACAACAAATTTTCAATTATGGTAAGCACGCCTCGCCGGTCTTCGACGTACATCTGAAGGATATGTTGTCGCTGGCCAAGTTGCAATTAATGCACATACACACGCGCGCGAATTAGCACACGCACACAAACCGACAGGGGACATGTGTACAGTGAATAAGCAAAAGCCGCGCAACATCGCCATCATCACCGTCGTCATCGCCGCTGCTTCTTGCTCTTGCTATGAACTTTGACCGAAACATTGTGATTACTTTCTTACAGGACGTGTTCCTCATGATCAGAAGGCATAAGACAACCATCTTTACGGATGCTAAGGAAAACACATCAGTTATTGAACTGAAACGCATGATCGAAGGCAAGTATAGCATTATATCTACATATTTCTAAATGCTTAGCATTCACGCTAGTATGTGCGTGTGTGGGTGTTAGTGTATGTGTGCGTGTGTCGTGTGTTTAAGTGTTATTCCTATTTATAGAGCACATTTTTGATTATTAAGTAATTTTATAATCATTGGCAGGCATTTTGAAAGTGTTACCTAGCGATCAGCGGTTATACAATCAGGACAACGATGTCATGGAGGACGAGCAAACGTTGCAGGACTACGGCGTTACGGTATCAACGGCAAAGGCTCAGGCTCCAGCGCAATTGGGCCTAACATGCAGGTGAATTATGCTTGATTTCCTTTCCCCTACCCTGCCGTGCACAGTTCCCGTTATGAAAGCCGCCCTTTGAGTCACGCTGATAAGCCGCTAATATTGTTTTTATTATATGTACATTTTAGAGATGAGCGCGTGTTATTCCATTCTTAGTAAAACACGATTTTTTAATATTCTTTTATTTATCTTTATTATGTGTACCAGTTAGAGATGAGGATAGTTCTTTCGACGCTTATACGATATTTTCATTTCATAAAATCCTATGTTTTATAAACATTTTTTTTTTTCATATTTTTTGTATGAAATTTTGTATTGCTATGGAATAGTATTTGTTAAGTCTGTCTTTATTTATGCGTATGCACACAAATTACTCATTCGACGATTAGCTGGGTTTAGCATTTTCGTGTTCCAAAATATAGCACGACACGCGCTCAACTCTAGAGCATTGTACATACATATGTTATCGGCCGACTCGCATAGTTCCACACGTGTGCCGCATTTGTTATTGAGTTGACATTTTACTAATGTGTTTGCTTTACAGGAACGAGGCGGGCGATTTTGAGACGCTGGAAATCACGCCCTACTCAGCACCGCCGGACTTACCAGAAGTGATGAAAAACCAAGAGGCCTCAAACGGACAGGAACAAGTGGCATAAAATCAACAGCAACAATAACATCAAAATCAACAGCAGCAGCAGCAACAAAACTTAAAAAACAACAATAAACCCAACAACAAAAGCAGTTACCACTTGGACATCGCTGATGCTGTCGCACGCGAGATAAAACTAAAAATGCTGAGAGTCAAATTTACTATCGCTCGCTTGTCCCTCACAACAACAACACAGTCAACAAAATTCTCTCAATGCAATGCTAAATATTTCGAATTGTACTACAGTTTCTTCTCTGCCTGGTCACACAACAACAGCAACAATAGCTAATTATGTATGCATTTTTTCGTCGGTTATATAGCAAGGAACAATTTACAATATGATTCAAAAATTTTATTTGAAATGGGATTTGTTAATCTTATTTTTCTTTTTATATATATTACCTATTTGTTTGTTTCTTATGGAATTTGTACGAATTTGTCTAAGAAAAGAAAATAGATACTACACAAAATTTAAATGAAAATTTATGGAATGAAAGTCACAATTGAAATAGCTTATAACAAATTGCAATTGATGGTAATTGATAATTGAGCAAATGGTGAATATTTAAAATATTGGGATTTAAATTTATTATAATTTATAATCAAATTATGATTATTATTATTATTGTAATAATAAGATTTAATTATTATTAAAAAGGAAAAAATCTACATTACTAATCACTGTCATCCATTCCCGAGCCGGCGGCTGCCGTCACGGCAGCCACTTCGGCATCGTTAGCATCTGTCGCAACTCCGTCGTCCTCCTCGGCGCTATCGATGAATGAGGCGTTGCTGCTCTGCTGCAGTTCCAAGTGCTCCAAGTACTCTTGCAGCCTATCCTGGAAAAAGTTGATGTACGTCTGTTTCTGCTGTGCCGTTGCTGGAAAATAGTGGCCCCCGCTGTGTTCGAGCACTTCCACGTTTCTGAAGTGAGCAGCTAGCGATTCGCTCATCTCTTTGGGAATGATTTCGTCTGTTAGCCCGTAAACGTGCAAGGTTGGAATTGTGATGCGTTCCTCGTAGGCGCTCATGTGCACCAGACTGCCAGAAATGAAGCCAGAGCTGAGCACGGCGAATTCAGGTCGAATGGAGGTCACTGTTGGGTAAAGTAGTTGGAGTGTGTAATTGGCCCAACCGCGAGGTCTACGTACATTTCTTTTTGGCTAGGCCACATATGAGTCCCACAAAGCAGGCACCTTGCGAAAAACCCAAAAGTCCTTGAAAGGGTCCCTGTGTCTTCCAAACATCTTCAACGCTGCGTAAACTCTCTTGAAACCCGTACGCTGGGCCACTCCTGTTGGTGCCCTTGAATGTGCCATCATCTTTGTTGGCCCACCAACTGCGCTGTTGCTCGACCGGCTCGTCCGATGGCTCCAGAGGAGCTGCTACGTGAGGGGCCGATATGAACACAAATTCGGCATACTTGCCGGCGAATTTGCGAAACGAGCCCAGTTTATTTTTAAAAGAATCCGCTTTAATTGAAGTCTCAAATTAGCCCATCAAATTAAAAATAGCATTAGACTACTTACCGTCCTGCCGGTATCCGTGCAGGCAAAGAACTCGCACTTTTTCGGTAATCTCCACTTTGTTGGCAGACGACGTGGAAGCACCGCCGCTTGCCCGACTCGAGCCAGCGCACTCTGATTCGTTGTTGGTCATAATGGAAATTTGATGCGGAGCTGCGAGTAAAAAAGCGCCACAAGTAAAACTAAAGAAGTATTTTTAGGTTAAACAGATGAACAGCTGATATACCAACTGCTAGAGATGTGACTTTTAGTTCATTTAGCTGTGCTGGCATGAGCTGGTTCAAAAATCATAGAAATACTGATGATAACAGCAATGTACTTGCGTTAATTTTGTTCCTTTTGCAAATGATGTTGACTCACTCTCATCCTGGGTATTTCAATGTGGCGTCATCTGTTGTGAATTTATTGTTTGCTGGTGCCATCTGTGCAACCGTATGTCAAAACAGTTTTTATTCAGCAAAAATGTTAATCTTACAGTTTACTTATAAAAGGATATATTTAAAAAAAATCCCTCTGCAGAAAAGTACTTGGGAATTAGTTGAGACACATACCTTTTTTCCCTAATATTAGACGGGAGGAATTTGGTATTTTGTTCTTAAATTTCCACTTTGCTACGTGGGTATTATTAATACGTAACATATATTTAAATTTGATCCGAAACGTATCGGACAGCAACAATAAGTTTTGATTTCAAATTGAAATATGAATATGACAAATACGTAATTATGCTATTATCAATTATATGTTCTGTTATATAAATTTACAACATTTCATCAATAACATTTACCTGTCGCCCTGTTAGGTGTGCACATCTTCCCTCTCTTTAATTCTCTTGTCTCCTTGCATTGCCCACATCGTAATATTAATTTGCTGATTTATTAGCAAACGGGACTTCAGGCGTCGGCGATAAATTGTAATGCAAATTAAATGAATTCTGGCGCATTTCGCATTTCATTTTGGCCATTGTTGAGGTTGAGGCTTGAAATGGCTTAACGCTCGTAAATTGGTGCAGGCATTTGCCAGTTATGCGCAAATTGTAAATATTTATGTGTTACACACAATTGTTGCAATTTGGCATACGTGTGTCTGTGTGTGTGTGTGTGTGTATGTTTGTGTGTGTATGTGCTTGAATGCAACCAAATTAATAGAAAAACGCATTTTCGATTGTAACTCATTACGAATGGAAGCGAAACCCACAGAAATGAAAGAAGCAACTATATATATATATATATATATATATATATATATATATATATATATATATATATATATATATATATATATATATATATATATATATATACATATATACATATATGTATACTGTATACAGATATTATATATATATCGAGCTACCGCAAATGCACAACACACACACACATACACAGCGAGAGGCAACCACACACTGGGAGTCGATAGAAAACTGTTAAATATTTGATGTTGCTGCTATTTCACGCTTGTAAATCACAAACAAAGCCACAGACAGCCGGTCGGTCGAATAAAACCAAAAAGTTGCCCAGCTTTTAGGCTCAGAAACTTCATATGTTGCCCTGATGCATATATGCGTATGTAACTGTATGTCACTAACTGTGTACGTATCTGAGTCTGTATATGTAGTCGTATCCTCCTCCTTTGTATGCATATTTGTACATGCGAATCTCTGTATATATATCCTTGTCTATACCTATATATGTGTCTGCATCTGCATCTATATCCATGTAGGCAAATTTCATTGTATCTGAGCATCTATTAGTATAAGCTCAGCTATCTGTATATTCTTTTCTATACATCTATCCGCATCTGCTTCAATATCCGTATCTTAATTCCTTATCTGTATCTGCGTGTACTTGGACACGGATCCAGATGTAGATATAGATACAATTACAATCTATATGGATCCAGTCGAACTGTGTATATATTCATTCCTATATAACTCTACCTGTATCTGCATCTATATATTATATATATACCTATATTTATCTATATTTTTGCACCTATGTCTCCATCTGTATCTGCATCTATCCCTAACTCCATTATTAAGTATATCTATATCTGCACATCGATGTATGTCTATTTCAATACCTTTCAGTGTGTTAGTGACTGTTTTCCCTATTTGTGTGGATGAGCTGTATCTGTATTTGTATCTGCATCTGTATCTGCAGCTCTATCCGTTTCTGCTTGCGCTTCTAGAGAATTGTGGAGTGAGCAACAGACAAGAATGTGCTTGGAATATATATAAATTAAATTCCATCGACTTGATCTCAGCTTTGACTGCAAGAATTTGCAAATATTTGCCAGGTGTTGCCAGTGGGGAATTCGGGTTTCGCCTGAAATGCACAGCATTTGAGCGGCGTTTACTGAATTAATAACCATAAATCACATTTAGTGCATTGGCATCTGCCCAGGGCGTAAATATCTCTCTCTGACCGTTCCGGGGGGCGTGCGGGGCTTCTTGTTGGCTGTGTCAACCCCGAATGACATATCGTTCAGGTGTTGATGAGTTTATTGGCCTTGCGGCCAAAGCTGCGGCTCCAATAAATTTTAATTTAAAGCAAACAATTAAATTGCTTTGTAAAAAATTTTAATTGCTTTAATTGATGTTCGGCGCGAAAATAAATTGTTTATACATGAATATAAATATGCTGAGCTATAGAGTCCGCTAGCAGCTCTCAAAGAGCCTTCTTCCTCGTTCAATGAAAAGATATATTCACGAAGGCCAGCTCTGCTCGGGGCTAAGGCCAAGCTTGCCTCAACGGAGTTGAAGGAAATGGTAGCTAGAGCTTATATAGTTCCTGTTGCATATGCTAAGTCAAGCACATTTTACCGACAAATCAACTTTTTGTTCGCTGCCAGATTGCACTTAACGTGACTCAACTGCAAATAGCCAAGTTTAATAAATAAGCCTGACCGAAAATGAGCAACAGACTGAGCTAGAGGCGTATGGCAGGCGTGGGTATAATTAATTATTTATATATGAATATATATATATATATATATATATTTATATTATTATATTATATATGTTTTGTTATGCTATGTTATTAAAAGCAATTGCTAGGATTGGCATTAGTGTTGGCATTAGTGGATGCAGGCTTAAGCAGCTGCTTCATCAGTTGTCGGAGCTAGGAACGTAGAGTGCTGCCGTCTGCATATTGAACATGAAATATAATTAAAAAGAATAAAAAAAATCGTGGAATCGCAAAGCGAGGGCGCCTCTGTGAGCATGCAAACAGAATAATTGCTTAAAAGCAATTATTATTTAATTAGCAGAGCAGCATAAATAAATAACAAAAAAAAAAGGAGAAAAAAGCGGCCACAGAAGCCGAAAGGCAACAAAGGCGGCGTCGAAATGTGGCACAAGTGGGCGCAGCAGCGGCAGGCAGCGGAGCACGGGGGCGTATTGGGGGAATGGAGTAGAATGAAAATGAAGTATGCCATTAAAATCGATCTCATTACTTAGCAACTGGGCGGGCAGCCACAGAAAGTCCAGTGACTGCTGCAGTGCCGAGGGGCAAGCGGTGGAGGGGTGGAGCTGATCCAAAAGTTTAATAACTGAAAATGCTCAAAACACAAAAACCTCAAAAGTAGAAAGCTCTTAGAAATGTCCAGTGAGTGAAAAAAAATAGAAGAAAAAAAACAACGCAACACAAAACAAAAGTAAGTCGAGAAATCAAAAGCAAAACTCAATCAGGCATTAAACATTAAGCAGAAAAAAGTAGAAATGGAAGAAGCCCCAAAGGCTGAGCGAGAGGGGGAGAGGGGGGATGTGGGGCAGGCAGCGCCAGCGGAAGGACATAGCAGTGTAGGTAAGTTAAGTAAAAGATAACTGGCCCTCTAAGACCAGCATAGCATAACGGAGACCAGCTTTGAGCTGCTGCATTTCCGGCTAACGTAATGGAAATGGACATGGAAAAAATGTTTTAATTTCTGTTTGCAGCACTCCTTGCGTATTTCGTGTATTTCATTTGCCTTTCGTTTGGCTTGCATCCTTTTACATTGTTGTTTTGCATCTGTGATGCTGGCCAAAGAAAAGAAAAGTCTTCCTTGCAGTAATTAAGTTGAGACACTTTAAGTCTGCCCCAAAAGGTATGCTATGCTAAATGTTCCATCACATGTTACCTGCTCTCTCTTCGAATGTGTTGAAGGGCTTGCTGCCAATTGCCAATTAATTAACGCCATTTCGCAAAAACGCCACTCAATGTTGGCTTTTAAGTTAGCTGTGCATATTTGCTGATCAACTTAACAAACTATCACACTGAGCATTCTATGCACAGCTCGAGCTGCTGTCATTGTTCGATGACTTATCTCAACTAGCTCTGATTGGCCATTGATAGTTCAATGCACTTGTCGAAGGTATGTCGAGTGCTGTGCCATTTGAGTTAAAAAGCACAAGATTGAAACGAATTGAATATAATTTTAATAAAGAACTTTAAAGTGCATTCCTTGCTCTCTTTGGCTGTGTTATTGGACGAAAGCAACACAATGAAGCCACAGCCTGGTGGCGAGCAGCCACATTTGACTGCAGCCATAGCAAAGTCACCTGCTGCAATCACGGCTGGCCGCAAATCGATTAACTTTGGCTTCCCAATTAGCAGCTGCTGTGGCTCCAAAGAGCTTGCCCGGCTGTTGCATTAATTGTTACACATTGATTATATGCAGACCACTCAACTGAGAGGCGGTTCGAGGCAGTGCAGCAGACTTAATCGGCTCATTGTAAATGACATAACCGAGCTAACTGAAGGACAATGCCATTATCTATTTGTATGTGGAGGCGACTATTCAAGCCCGAGGCAAGCAAATCCTTAAGCTGTTGTTCAGGTCAACTCTCTGTGCTTGTCCTTAAGCTTGCTTATTGGCTTTTCGAACAAATGTTTGCATCAATTCATTTATGTTGCGTATTAAGTGCACAGCTTACGCACACACGTGTACGCAGCGAGCTCGGAAGCCGCCAATTGCATACAAATGAACCAATTTGCACTTGGGGCTGCGAGCAAATCTGCAGCCAAATTCAATTTTCAATTAAGAATTGCATATTTTGCCAGGCAACCGCAACAGTAGTGAAAACGAAAACAGATTTCCTCGGTGTTTTACACACAGCGTTTGCAAGCTGTCCAGTGGCCAAAATGCAATGCAATTCAATTAAATTTTCATTGCTTAAGCATATTACCATGTCGGTTGGACTGGCGAGAGCTACTTAGTTCAAGAGCAGCTGCTTTTGTTTGTCCATTGCCAGATGGCTGCTAGTTGCAGGAGTGCTGGCTATTCCCTGCCGTACGGCATCTTCCCATCTCGACTTTAAAGCAAACAAGCTAAAAGCTTTCCGCCATGTGCACGACAACAACAGCAACAACATGGCCAAGTGAACAGATAAAATGATAATATCCATTTGTCTGTTTGTTGTTGGCAAGCACGAATGTTAATCGCTCTGATCGACTAGCAGATATCATTATATCATCATCGCAAGCAGGGCAATAAGTGTGAAACCAATCCGAGCATAAGCATAATCGTCTATTCTATATAAATGTCGCTTGCCCCTTGCGGCTATTCAAATGCCGACATCCCATTGTGCAGGGTATTACGTCAGCGTAGCCAGCAAAAGCTCTAAGCGGATTTTGTTTTAGCTGCTGTCAACTTTTGTTTGCCATTTGCAGCGATGACAAATTTAATTGATTCGATTCGATTCGCCAAACAGAACTCGCATGACACACTCGGAGGCAGTCGACAGTCAGGAGTCTGTGGCAACAGTGCGGTTCAGTGCCCGACCAATGGATTTTAGTTGGGTCCACAATTCAGTTGGCCTTTCCTCAAATACCCGTGAATCAAATCTTTGAACGCATATTATAAACTATTTTTAATTGTGATTGACGACGGATTTTCCTGCTGATAAGGGCTAAAGGTCATGTTGTGTATGCAAACGCTTTCAAATAAATTATTTATTGCTGACTAAATAAATGAAGTTTAAATTACATATGTAATCCACCAGAAGTACCAATTTTTGTAATTTCCAATATGATTTTTGATTAATTATTATTTCTCTTTCAAAATATTTATTTTAAATGTAAAGAATGCATTGAGTATCTTCAAGTCGGAGATGGACTGCTACAGCACTCTGCAGCATGACTATTTAGTTTTTGTTTATAATAAAAATGTAGACATCGTTATAAAATGCTCGTGGTATGAAGAATGCCGACGACAGCTTGGCAGATTGGCAGAGTATTTCATCAAATTGAATTCAATCACGTGCCAATGATCAATCGATGCTGTCAATGCGTGAATACAATGTTGATGCTAACGAAATCATGAATGAAATATAGCTAAAAATCAATACACACCCACGCACCTAGTGCATGTGTGTGGGCCCATGTGGTTGTTTATGGTAGTCGGAGCTGATTGAATGACTTTTGACATTAGAGCGCAATGTCGTTAATCAAATGCTTTGGGGGCTACAAGTAGATTTAGGGCAAATTACCTAAAAGCCAAAAGTCAACACAATACTGAGCATATGCCTCTCACATGTACTCGCGTGTCTGTGTGTGTGTATATGTTATAGAATAACAGATACTGACACAGCCACAGACACATCCACAGACATCATGCGCTTTATATGCGAATTACCTTCGCTCTCAGTGTCTAAATGCGACCTTGGCATACCTTAAAGCCGCACGCCTGGAGCTTAATGCTGAACTAAATCCGTCTATACGTGGTGTTAGTTAACTTTAACGCAATAAAAATCTCTTTTATGAACCACTCAAGTGCTCATGTAGGTCCAGCCAAATTGCAGTCATTCACATAAGGAAGTCACATCGAGTTGTCCCTCTTTTTGCTGTGTGTGCTCATTAAGCGTCTTCCGCTGGCAAACAACGCTTATGCATGTAGATGTGTGTGTCTTTTCTTGTCTCTGTGTATGTGTCTGTGTGTGTGTGTGTGTGTGAGCGTGTGCGTGTCCGTGTGCGTGTGCGTGTGCGTGTGAGAGTAGTACATAAAGCACACACTTATGCAAATGTAGCACTTGCTATGCGCTTAGCCTGAGCCGTCGTCCCTCTGCCCAGCCCCGCACGCCCACAGATGTTGATGCGTGTTCATTTGCTCTACAAACTGTTTGTTTGCTTGCCTGTTTGCCCCTTATTCTGTCCGGCTGTCTGTCTGCA
Organism: Drosophila peninsularis; assembly: GCA_035047485.1. Classification (NCBI taxonomy): domain Eukaryota; kingdom Metazoa; phylum Arthropoda; class Insecta; order Diptera; family Drosophilidae; genus Drosophila; species Drosophila peninsularis. The sequence goes on along the minus strand of JAWNPN010000044.1, from coordinate 9,226,835 downwards.
CGTTTTGCGAGACGCATGCATTTCATAGCAAATGTATAAACAACCACACACACACACGCACAGACACATACCTTCGTAGAGCAGCCATATGGCAGCCAGCTACATTTAACTTACGTATCCTGACCTGCCCCCTTTGTGTTGTTCTTGTAGCTGTTGTCCTTTTAGTCAGATGCATAATTATGTCACGTAAGCTTAAAGTAGTTAACTCACATATTGTCATCTAGTAGCGATTGCACACACACGCACACACACACACACACACACACACACACAGAGACAGAGACAGCTCTGCAGAACTACAACTACTATAAGAATACCACAACAACAATGACATCAGCCCTCAAGTGTCTTTTTGAAGCTGATGAGCTGTTGGGGCGACAGTTTCGGGCCACAGTCTGTTAATGTGGCAAACACATTGTTTGTTGGCATTGCGGTAAGTGCGTATACGACCCATTGGCCAACAGACTGTTCAGCTGCTCAGCTGCTCATCTGCTCATCTGCTGCAATGTTAATTGAGCTGAAAATCACTTAACCCACTTGCAATACTGCAGCTGCACACAGCACACAAAAAAGTAGGTAGCAGCCCACTGTTCATAGAGGAGCTGCAATGCCAGAGCAAGATTTTCCATTCCAAGTGGCGTCCCGCAGCGTCAGACAAAAAACATTTCCACATTTGTACATTGAGCTGATGTGTGTTGAGAGGGATATCGTGTTTGTGCATGTGATATCCTTTTTGGTGATTTACGAAAGGATTTTAAAAATTGTCAATTTAAAGTATGAGTGGCTGTAAAATAAAATATTCGTGGATTTAATACATATATATTTATATATTTACAAATGCTTTACTCCACTTTTAATTTCATTAAATATTTTACATATTTTGTTGTGTTTTATGAAGTATTTTCATTAAATATTTTAACTAGTTGTCTCTTTTCACCTCATGAAGTCTGTATATAATATCGCAATTTGCATGGAACGATGCTCCTCGCTTTGCCCCCCAACTTTAGAGATGGAGAGCCATCTCTTATTAGATGCACCCCTTCTATCTAACCTGATATTCATTATTCTGCACTTCACTTTTGCTGCTTGCAGTAAGAAATGCAGAGTTTTTTATTAGCTGCTGCTAGTCTTTGTCGAGCTACTCCTTACTTAATATTTATGATAAAACTGATAGAAATATTTGAGCATTCTTCTTTGCTGATGGCATCTTAGAGCGCGCATTAATAGCTCAAAGAGCTGCAACGGCTCGGTGGCATTCATTCAAATCATAAAAGCACAGCAAACTGTCGTCGCTATATAAAAGCACAGAATTTAATCTGAAAGTGAAAATAAAGTCGACTTTACGTTGCCTTTGGCAACAGTTAAAAGTTGACAGTCAGTCAGGAATGTTTACGATAGAGAGACACACACACAGGAAACCCACTAACAGAAATACTTTTCCAGTTGCCGCTGGGCGAAGACCAAAAGTTTGATAACTATTTCTCAGATTATGCGGAGTGTTTTAAGAGCATACGTAAGCTATCTAAGCTTACAGCCTTAAGCTATTTATGAGGGAAATGCCAATGAGACCAAATGAAAAGCACATCCAGCTCGGGCACTGCCAATTGACCAACTTTGCTGACCAAAGTTTTTTATAGCTGCCAATTTAAGTTCATAAAGTTGGCATTTCCCTAATAATTTGATCAATGAATTATGACTGCAAATGCTAGTTGCTGTCAAAACGCCATGTGGCTAATAAATTGCTCGAAAAATTATCTACAGAAAACGTTCATAACGCTGCCATCTTGCGCTACCCACTGCACAATACATGTTCATAGCCGAAAAACAGACAACATTTGGAAACAGCCTAAGGTCAACAAGTGTAATAAACTTGTGCTTTATAATATTTTTATTCTCTCAAATTTGAAGTCTCTTCTAGAATACATTATTTGTCTCTCATATATTTCTCAAATTTGAATTCTTTATTTTTAGTGTACACAGCCAATATACTCATTTCGTTTCGTGAGCGAGAATAGAAAGTAAATAAGTATACCCTAGGTAGACAGATCAAGTTTTATGGACCTGGCCACACAAGTCAAACAGGTCGAAGCCAAGGCATAAAGATGTGGGCCGAGTTTGGCAAATAAAAAAGTTGAAAAGTTTAAAGTATGTGTTTATTGCGGGCAGAAAACTCATGAGCTTTGGGCCTCTTCCCAAGTTAGTTTACAGCAGAACTTAATGCGAAATTACTGCAATTGTTTTTTAGGCTTTAATGACAAGCAACTAAATACGAAATCAATTAGACTGCGCTCTGGCAAGGAGTGCAAGAGCTTTCAATTAGAATTTGTAATTCTAGTGCGAATGCAATACTTGAGCAAACAGTGGCAATTCATCTGCAGCCTAACAGTCACATGTGTGCATGTGTGCTTGTTTGATTAGGGAAACTGCAAGATAAATGTCAAAATTTGAGTTGTAGCAAAAACTTGCACAAGTTTCCCCCAAATGCAAATTGTTCGAGCCATCAGAATTTTCCGTTCTTTGCGTAATTTGTCAGAAATATTTGACATTTATGAAACTGAACAGCAGCACCAAGCACCAAGCACCAAGGACCCAGCACACAGAGACGATTGAGGGCAAACAAACAGAGACTTATTGTGCAACGGTCTTGTCAGCTTTGAAGTAATGAGCTCCAGTGCACCATAAAGATCTTCGCCTGCGGCAAATCCTAACCCAAACACAAATAGGCCTCAGTGCTCATTGTGTGGTTTTCGTTTGTGACTTTTGCTTCAGCGGGCAGGCGCAGTGGTTTTCATTTCGATTTAATCAAGCATAAGATGCGCTTTATTATCAGTCAAAGCAAGCTGGCTGCCCTTTCGACTAAACATGAAAATAAAAATGTATGATTCGCGTGGCACACAGCGCATCTTAATTGGGGCAAATTAAAGTCCTGACATTTTAATTGACTGCAATAAAAAACAAATAAATTGTCCGTCTGCTGAAAAAATATGTATAAATTTCAATTTGCAAAATCGTTTGTGATGGCCCAACGGCCATAATCGCTAACAGTTTGTACATGATTTTTTAGTCGACCAGCAACTGCCAGCTTAAAGGATTAATCTTTATGCTTTATTTTAATATAGTTGCAAGAATAACTGAAATACAGTAAATGATGTAGACGGGCAAACATGTTTGCACAACACGAAATACAAAATTCGAAATATATATTTTAATAAATGAACCTGTTTTATCAGTGAATAATTATCGAAACATAAAACGAAAACTAAACATTTTCAGGCCTTTAGCTTTTAAGCATCAAAGTTTCTGACATTAAATGATATCAGGTTCGGCAAATGAGTCTGTCGTCCAGCCCAGATTAAATGAGAGAAAAATTCGTATAATGGAGGAGTTTAGAAAGAGAAACTTTCGTTATTCGTAGTTGATTGTTTTAATGGTGAGCACGTGGCGCAAATGAACAATAAATTTGTTATACGCAACATTCAAGCAGCGCGTGCACGTTGCAGCAACTGTTCGCTGTGCACGCGGCGTATGCGCGACATTTCCCAGTACATGAGCTTGTCAGCTATGGCTGCACGGCACGGGCTGCAACTATTGGCTTTAACTAACGGAATTCAATAATCTAACAGAACTTATATGCCAGGTTTCTGCTTAATGGCATTTGCTGCCGCTGCAGAGAGTTTCCATTAACTTTTGCCGTCTCATTACTTAGGTATTAGGCTGTATCATTGTATGGCTCACACAAGCAAGCAAACAAAATCGAAAGAACAAAAAGTATGTAGTAAAAGTCCGAGCAGAAGAAAACGAATAGTCTCGACGAACCAATCAACTGTGGCTAACTGCTGACCACGAAACTTGAATTACAATTGACCCGGGCGCTAAGCAAGCCACACAGTGAGCAACATTTACCGAAGTGGCTCACTAAATGGCCAAAAAGCAACTTGCACAGCCAGGAGCTGGAGCTCGGGCCAGTGCAAAGGGCTAAGCGGTGGGCGGAAAAGAAAAATAAGTAAACTGTGCGACACAAATGAGAAATCAAATAAATACTCAATCGAGCGAAAAGCAGTCAATGTGCCGCCGCCGTCGCCAGTGAGTAAAGGGAGAGTGCAAATAGCTAGTGCCATTTGTATTGTCAAAGGGTTAAACACGCACACTCTCACCCGCGCGTACACAGAAGGTGCTAGGTGACAAGAGCTATTGGGCAGGGTTAAGTATACGCAATGTTGTGCGCTCGACCAGTCATGTGACCAGCAGTAGATGTCATCTAGCGTAATCATTAGAGAACAACAACAACATCGCAGCGAACTGTAATCATCGATGGGTTTTACAATCTTGTTACAACTTGCACTTTGCAAAATTGTTTTGAGATTGCCGTCAACGCGTTTCAAGTGTCTCAAATGAAAACGCAAACTTTTCGGGCTGTCGAACGTGAGCGGACTTTTAATTTTTGCTGCAAAAGTCGAGAGCAGTTTAGCAGAGATTTTTGAGAAGGAGACATACGAGCATACTTCTATTCACAAATTAAACCACCAAGCGGCACAGTGGGGCAAAGTAGATGAGTGGCTTCGTCTAAGCTAATTTGCCAAAGACATGGAACAAGTTGGCAAACGCGCGTGCAAAATGGCGCAGAAAATTGTTTAGAACTCCCTTCAATACATCTTGTCACATCATTGATGTGTGGGTGTGTTTACGCATGTGTGTGTGCGTGTGTGTGTGGGCGCCTGTGGAGGCTGTGTGTTTGCTTATTGACGCGTGTGCCTGCGTGCTTGAAATTCATTTAGAGTATTTATAAGCAAGCATTGCCTTGCATATTTAATATAATTTGCAGCACAAAGTTGCCCAACTCCCATTTGATGTTCAGCGCGGATGCTTGGCAACAGGAACAGCCCACATCTGCAGGATACATGGCTTTTATTTATTATTCCAAATGTCAATTTGGAGTTTTGTATGCGACTCTGTTCAGCAAACAGTAGCAGTCGCACGCATGTTTGTCCTTCTATACCCTGTAGCCTCACAATAAGTCAAATGCTAACCGGAACTTAGATACAGAGAGTTTCTTTATACACTGAGCTGAACACAATTATTCGCCTTTTCTTCATTATCCCGCTTAATTATTTATAATTGGCATTCCAAACCCCACTTAAATATAATGCGAAAGTATTAATAATCCCATAAAGCGAAATGGATGTGCTGAGAGTCGTGTAAGCTTTTTCATCGCCCGCACAGGCATAGGTGTGCGGAAAGCTGCCAACGTGATTTACATGCATAGCTGATATGTGGCTATGTGTGTGCATGTTAGCATGTGTAGACTTAAAGCGGCTTATCTGATTGTTTACCAGAGCAACATTTTTCTTGTTTGTTCCGCAAACATGGGAGCAAACGCAGAGTCAGCTGCGAATTTCATTTGCGACTTCAACAGGCGCCGCTCACGCGCACTTGTTGAGCTCTGGCCTCAGGCTGTATCTAGACATGCGTCTGATCTGGAGTCGTGAAATTTTTTAATGAATTGCAATGTCATACGCAGCAGTTGGTAATTAATTAGATATTCGCTCTCGCAGCGCAGCGCGCCTGACTGGCTTCCGAGTTAGTTATCATTCATTAGCATTAGACATGTGTTGTATTAGCTTTGAGTAAGTCGATGCGTTTTGCGCTTAGATAAATCACTTTGACGTACTAATGAGATGACGCTGACTCATTGCCACACAACTTAAGCTCATTAGCATCCAATGGAATCCTGCGCTAATTCCCTCCGGCCATATTGAAGTATTGATTGGCGACAAGTTGGGGCTGCCGCCCAGCTGCCGCTGTCAGTGTCACTGCCAGAAAGTTTTTGTCGAAATCATTAATTTATAAGTGAGACAACTCGTAGGACAAATCTCCCTAAAACGCAAAAACCAATGAAAAGTTTAAACTTTGGCAAATTGCTGAATGGATTTTCCGTGCACAAACTGTCCGACTGCTCAGACCACCCGCCCTCCTCTGGCATTTTCAAACAATTGATCTCATTGCGCAGCTTAATTCATGGCCAAATTGACTCCAAGCTGGAGCTGAGTGCCCAACAGTTTTTTTCTGCTTTTATCTGTGGCTCACCCGGCCAGGTCAAAGTTGGGTGTCCAAATGTTGATTACATTTGATATGCAACCCAGTGGGGCAAGCACGAGCAGCAGCAGCAACTGAGGAACTGAGGAACTGAGCAACTGTATGGCTCAATGCATTTCTATGATTTGCATGTGGTTTCTGTATATTTGTTGTTTCTGAATGCAAATTGCAAGTAATTGGTGTGAAACAGCTGCTCGGTACGTGACCTCTTCGTGGGGCAGTCACCGAAACAACGCTCGATCCCAAGGATGTGCAGATGTGCAGATGTGCAGTCAGCACGAAACGTGTATTTATTATTTACAAGCCGCATATCAAAACAGTTCAGCGCACAACAAACTTGCCAAACGGCTAGCATATATGTCACGTGGCCCAAATAACAAAATGTGCTAAGCTCAAGGCAGCAACAGCAGCAGCAGCAGCAGCATCTTGGCAAAAATGATGTTAGCGGCGGCTACTTGCGCTAAACTTGAACCGGGCCATGATAAGGAAATGCTACTACATAGTTTCTGCATTATGTCTAGGCATAATTCTGTGCCACAGCATTGTATAACTAACTCAGCTATGTTGGCTGCCGGCTATGCCGTAGATTATGGCCAAGCGAAGGGCTACTGAGTTGCTATTGGCCTGGCCTCGTGCACAGGCAACGACTGCCGAGCGAAGAGCACGTGCCAAGCATGTGCTAAAAAGCAAAAGAGAGTAAAAGCTTTTGCTGTACTAAAAGAATAAAGAGAAAGCATGAAGAGTAGCAAGCTTCGCACTTACGATATAAGTTAAGCCCCATATCCATGCTACACCTTATGATATATTCCCCATAGCATGTAAAACCGAAATTGATATTTGTATGGCTAAGTGTTTGCTTATTTGTGTGTGTGTGTATGTGTGTGTGTGTGTGTGTGTGTGTGTGTGTGTATTTGTGTATGGCCTGCTTGTTTAGTGTAAATGCATTACAAGAGCAACAACAACGACAACAAACAGAAACTACATAAATGCGTGTAAGTGGTTTAACAAGTCCTGAAATTTTAAATACGCGCAAATTTCAGGGGGCTGAACTTTAACAGCGCTCAGCTAATTGACTAGACAAATTTTTGTAGGTTTAATTAGCAGCAACAGCGCTGGGCGTGTCTAGAGCACACCTATCCAACTGGCATTAGCTCAACGAGCCACTTATTTAGTGCCAGCCTCAAGAGAGGGATGCAGTTGCCGATTGAGTTCACAAGCAATCAGATATTTCAGAATATCGGTTTCAACTAGACACAGCATGTGAGAAGGGGCCGAGGGACGCAATGCTATGTAAGCAGTGGGTTCATCTGCGCTTGGCTCAAATTATGTGTGGTTAACAAGGTTAGCGGCTGAAGACCCTAGTTTCTTCGCTTGCTGCAACACATCATGCAACATTGCGGCTGGTTATGTTTGCGCCCGCTGTTACTGATGCCTGCTCTAATTGTTGTTATTGCAGCTGCTGCCAAACATGGGGCATGGCACATCCCCTGCACATTAAGTGCCCCAATTGGAATACTAAATGCTAATACTAGACTAGCTCACAGTTAACAGATATTTAATGAAAGTATTGCCACGAAAATGATAATGGTCAGAATAACATAAATTATAATCGGCTTCAATGCCATCAATTTACCAAATAGATGTTGTACCACTCCGTGATGTAATATTTAATCATAAATATATAAAATGGCCAAAATTAAGCATTCGGTTTTGGTTTTTTTCTTTCTCAGCTCTCCGATTGCGATTGTAAATAATTATGGCACACTTGTGGGTGGACCAACAGCTTATGCGACTAGCAATGGCTCGCATAATTAAACAATGTGCTGTGGCACTCACGGTGCGTGCTGGCGGGCGTCACATGTGGCTAATTAAAACATATTGCTTGTGGCCCTTTTGTCATGTGAAATAAAATTAGCAGATTTTTAAAGCGTGGCGTGAAATCCGCAATCATTTGTCAAACGGAATGCGGACAGAGTGTGGAAGAAGAGCGAGGCGAACGCCATTAGGGATAACATCATCAAAGCAAATCCTTTACGTCTATCGCATGTAGCACATCCATGCACACACAGCACAGCACAGATAGAATAGAAGTAATAGAAGCCCACGCCAGCCGTCAAGCGCTAGCAAATTGGCAAGCAGCGACAGCCGCAACACTAGCAGCAGCATCGGCAATTGGTACACAAGAGATATCGACTCAAGCGTCCTCGAGTTGATATCACTCACAGACACACACACACAAGCACACAAAAGATACACATATGCAAAGCCTAAGCGTACACATATCAAAAATAAACCATCAGGCGTGGTGGGAAAAAAACGACGTCATATCAACATTAGTCAATGTCGCCCAACTGGTTACCCGTGTCTAGGCTTTTCCATGGCCATGTACACAATTCCGCGCAGCCTCCGCAGCGTGTAATCTGTCCAGGCGCTTGCCGTATCCTTGCCGCTTTGAATAATTGAGCGTCGCCCCTATCTGTTTGTGTGTGTGAATTGTCTAAAGTTTGAAAAATGTGCGTGACTCAGTTGAGGACGCGCCAACCGAGCTCGGACGTGGCCCTAATAAACTGCTACGTAGGTTGCCTGCTGGTGAAAAATTAATACCTTGAATCCAGTTTTGTTTTTATAGAAAAAGCACAAGCATAAAGTTTTTCCTTAAGTATGTTGTTTCACTTTTTAAACTATTTTCCATCAGCAAGGTCAATGAAGGATGTTGGAGGATTTTAATAAGCTTTAATACCTACTTTAAGGATACTGCTATAAATTGTAGAAGAATGAAAATGAAATGCCTGTAAATAAAAACTTTAACACAAGTCCTCCATATTGAGGATATAATTTTACAAAATTGAAAAGTTTGCAACAAGTTTCCTCGATTTTCCACGGCTTGCATTTTGTTTTCTTGTTTCAGCTTTCTTAGCTATGCTGCCTGAACAATGGTAATGAGGCAGCAAACAGATTTTTATAAAGTTCTGTCGATGGCTCATTATAATTTCAGGATCTCAAATTTGTAGGGACATTGGTGAGACTCCAGTCTCAGTCCAGAGTGAATCTCACGCAGTCGATAGTGAGCTGTATGGGATATTCATTTCATGTTAAATCCTTGTTTCGAATTTGATTGCCATTATGCGGTAGCTGCAACATGTGCTCCACATCCATCAGAGGCCCAGCTTGAAGCTCGAATGTAGTTTATGCAATTCAACAAACTTTGCATAAAACGAAGCGCTTGCCTCAAACTTTGCCTCTTGCGTTTCACATGCACACATGTGCGTACGTGTGTGTGTGTATCTATCAGTGTGTGTGTCAAGTATAAGAAAATGTTAGCTTTGGTGCTGAATTTCGCTTGCAACGTTTCATCTGGAACTGCAAGTGGCATGCACTGCGAAGATTGGCTTTGGGGAGAAGTTGCTGTGGCAACTTCAGCTAGCGTCTTCGTTGTATTGACTTGCACTTTGTGGCGCGTTGCGTTGCATATAAAATGGCTGCAAGACAATACATTAAGCGCAACTGCGCAACGAGTCTGCAAGGAGAATCGAGAAACGGGTACGGCAACGGCAACGGTAAAGGTTTTCATTTGCGGCTGACGTCTTTTGTGCGCATTTCCACTTTGGCACCTTTCTGCAGCACGCACGACTTGTGGCCACTTTGGCAGACTGTCATGGAGCCTGCATGTCGTCGTGTTTGTTAAAACTTCATTGTCAGATGCAAAGCAAACAGTTTACGCTTTTAAAAACCATTAACAAACAAAAAAGAAGGAGGCAAAGCGTCTCACAGTCGTATGCGGCGTATGCGTAATGTGGCTAAAACATGAAAAAATGACAGCAGAACGTGACATGTAACAGGTTATTGGAGCACACAAAGCAAACAACAACCATACGAACAACTTTATCCCAAAATCCTTTTACAACAGCTAAAGCAGCAACAAGAACAACACCCAAGATAAACAAACAAGCGAACAAGACTCGAGACACAGAAAAAATCACAATATAAAGTACTGCAATTCATTGTGCTCAGCTGTTCCGCTCGGAGCTCTTCTTCCATCTTCCGACTCCATCCTGTCGTTCTCTGTCTCTCCAAATAACACTCGTTCGCCTGTTCCAATGCTCTTCTACGGGGACAGGGCATGCAAACATTCGCATAAAGCTGTGCAAACTTTTAACCAAACTGAAAATGTTCATAGAATCGTGACAGTTACGAGAGAATTTGTAAACATTTGACTTATTATTTAAGGAACATGTTAGAATTGATATTTACTTGTTCCTCATTGTTTATCTCATTTTGGTTTTTATTTTTGTGATATCTCGTGTTTTTTGCATCATTGTTAATTTTAAATTAATTTTTTATATTTTGAAATTTTCTTTACTTTATTAACAATCGCATGTCGCTGCACATGTTTTTTAAAGTTAAATTTCATTTTGTTTATTTTGTTGCTTGGGCCTACGAGTAGATAAGCTTCCTCTTTCTCATTCTCTCGTTTCTCGTTTCTTTTCAATTAGAGTATAAAAAAATCATTGTTTGAAAACCCACTCTCGCTCCTGTATGAGTGTTTGCTATGGGCTTATGCCTGTGTCCATGTGTGCATGTGTGCGTGTGTATGGGTGTGTTGCATATGACATTTTATCTTTGTCACTAAATTGACACTTTAGTTAATGGATTTTGTATGTGTGAGTGTAGCACTGCGGAGTCCGCTTGTGTATGCGACTGCCGCCGTTTCTTAGCGCTGTTGCTCTTTAGGATGACAAAAACCACTGGATAACAAGTATCGCACGCACTTAGCTAGAATATTGCTCTTGTGCTGAAGTGCAAGTGTAAGTACTTTGAATAATAACAACGCTCAATTTGATGGATGCACAACAAATCTCTCTCTCCGAATGGTTTCAAAGCGTCGGGCGCTGTGTGAATTATCCGATTGCCATGAAGTGCCAAGCATTTTGAGTCAATTCATTTTCACAATACATTAAAATGTCGAATTCTATGTAAAAAAACTCAAATATATTTACGCATTAAAGTTGTACTAGGCAAAATGCGTCGTCGCCAGTTTGACAAGTGTTTGAAAAGTACGCAGGGCACGAAGCGCGTGAGGCTGGGTGAGTGGACTACTAAGACATTGGTGTAAGTCGAAATGCATTCTAACGGAAAGTCCCTTTCGATCTAGAACCCAAATATGTGCCTCTCAAACGAGAGGCCAACAGTAGCCAGAAAATGCCAGGCAGGAAACAGCAGCTGCAGCAATCTGTTGCACATGCGGCCGCACCTCAAATCAATAAAGAGCTTATTGTGCACTGGACCCGCTCCGAGCGCCAAAAATATAAACCAATTCGTTTGATGCCGCCCTGGTAGACCTACCTCCCCCCGCTAGCCGCAAGTAAACCCATTATAAAATTGAATAGGTCGATGTTGAAGGTTCGGCATCGAGCCTAAATTAACCTTCTTTTAAACTGTTTAGCTCCTTTTGCGTCGCAAAAATTATAAATTTATAAGCATTACATATAGTTCGTGGCGCATTTTTCTTCATCTGCATAGTTATTCCTTTTAATTTAGTAAAATATTTGCAGGCAAACCAGGTTTCATACTCATTTCTTTGCATCGCTCTGTTTAAGCTTTGCCATGGAAATGCCCACAGGAATTTGCATGTGTCACAGTTTGTCGGATTTGTATGTGAACTTAAATCAGATTTTGTTCATCATTCCCGCTTGATTTACACACGCTTTTTCCGCATTGCGTCGGTCGAAATGGCTCCGAATAAGGGATTTGTAAGTTGGCTTGGTAAATAAATTAAATAATAAATTGCAAAAGTTGCGAGCAGAGCCTGGATGTGTGCTGGGATTTCTCTAATCGAATATGCGCAAACACAGCGGAGCTCTAGCCATCAGTGAGTGATTGAGGGACTGATGCATTGAGCGACTGAATGACAGGCGCACTTATCATATCACAGCATTTCAAATTATTTGCCCGATATCAATTTTTAAATCGGAATTTTCAATCGACAAATGTGAAGGCACATGGACATGTCAGGTGTTATATTCACTATAAATAGAGCTGCAGCAATTTCGTGTTTGCATGATGCTGGCCTAGTTGCCTACGTAATAGTTGAAAAATAAGATTTTTTTTCTATCTCCATATTTTTGCAATTAGCTTAAGTGGCTCAGGTCAAACGTTCTTATTGTAAGCTCATTATAAAACTTAGTGTTTCTGGTCGCACTCAGCTTGAAGCTTGAGCTCCACTTAAGCTTGAAGTGTCTTAATTCTCAGCGGATTAAATTTATGGCTTGCGGCGTGCTGGCAGATCCTGCTGCAGCGCAGCCGCATTGTAAAATAACTCATTCATCATAAGACGGGAGCTAAGTGGGGTTGCGGGGGGCGCCGACTGATGATGACAAAGGCGGCTGACAAGTGCAGATGAAATGTTGAAAGAGCCAAAATGAATACACAACGCAACAATTAATTGTCTGCATTCCCTCGCTCCTGCCCGCGACCTTAGACTGACGCGGGAGTCCTGCCCCAGGCCAAGGACATGAATGAAAGGCGGGCCACGTCGCGCAGGTCGCGCTCATGACACGCAATAATCGCAGAGCTTTTGTATTTAATTAATGGCTCGCAATATTGTTATAACAGATCTAGCGTATATACATTTAAAGGCAAATTACTTATTTACTTCAGTAATTGAACGCAGACGGAGCAGCAACAGCTGCCACATGCAACACTTTATGCGCCTGTCATAAAGTGGAAAACTATGCGTTTGGCTTAAACATTACTATTAAATTAATTGTGTGTCAGTGGCCTGGATTTTTAGGGTTCGTTTAATTAAATTGTTTATTAAGAAATTGCAATTGCCGCATGAGAAATGAGGGCATCAGTGACGGCGGCCACTTGGACATGCAAGATTTGCCGCATGATAAATTATCCTAATGATGACAGACGAGCCAGAGGCGTGTCGACACAAAAGCTACAACTCAACAGCAGTAACAGCAACAGCAACAGGGGCCAAGGCGAGCATCAGGTGTGTCCTGCTCAAAATTAGTCATGGTGGACTAGGTTAAGTGCAACTTGACTATTTGCCAAGAAATTATTATTCATTATTTTCCTCCTACAAGTTGTAAACTGTTTATCGTTCTCAAACCAAATGCAAGGATAGTTTCGGCAAACAATTGTATTTGTTTCAATTGCAATCAATGAACGCATTCGAATTGTTAACACAATTTGTGAAATCATAAATTTAATTAACCATGTTTTATCATGTATTTATACCACATGCCTGCCTCCGCCCCGAAAGTACGCAGTCGAAAACAATTAAAGTAGGTCAGAATACTTACAAGAATGTAATTAATTTGTTGCACAAATATGTTGGTAATTTATTAATTTCACCGCCATTATCAAGCATACCTGGTCGATGTTTGTCGTGAAGTGAAACGAAATGGCCAGAAAGAGAAACGGCCAAAATGAACTTTAAAGGCGAGTCAAGGCCTCTCAAAGGTCTATATGTATGTGTGAGGGCGACCTAGGAGGAGCCAGCGCTCCAATCAAGCAGCCGTTGGGGCCCAAGTGTTAATGACCAGCTTAAGATAGACGGGGGCTGACAGTGAGTGGCCAGAGGCAGTGCTGCGCCAAGTAATTATTAATGCGAAAGGCACGCAGTGCGCTTGGACATATTTAAGGCCATCTCCATGCGGAGATTTTATTGAAATGTGTTGTGATTGCTATAAAGGATAAAAATGAAATAATATGCGAGAATTTTTGCATTGCAACTTCATTTTAAATGCCGATGCTGCAGCAGTTGCAGTTGCCGTTGTCGTTGTCGTTGCAGCAGCTGCCTGCAATGCGTGCGGAGCCATTAAGAATTTATGATGCGCCTCACAGCATCGCCGATTGCAAGCGTAAATCCTTCAGTTCGGGCTGCTCTTGGGCATATCTGGACGCTGTGATATTCATATAGCATCCAATAAAAATCCAGGCCATTTGAATTGCCGTTAAATGACGCATGCAGTCCGTAGTTTAATGAAAGTAAATTCATTTAGCTGATGTTAAAACCTGCAACAATATCAATGTCTGGCTTTTAGCGTCACTTTGAAGTGGACTTCAGTTCAATGACAAATTGATTTCATTATGTATAATTCGAGCGACAATTATTTTCCTCCATGTTGCAAAGTTTTGTGGTTTTGGCGAAAATCAAAGTCATTGTGTCAAATCGGAAAACTAAAGACACGCTATAAATATGTCAAGCGAAATACGGCATTTACGATTTCCATTTTAAGAGCTGAGCTGAAGGCTGCTCAGTGGGCCTTGGCTCAAGAGGGTCACGGCAAATTGCTGCAAAATATTTGCACAAGTCAAACCAAAGCCAAAACCCGAAACTAAAACGTCGTAGTTCCAATTGCATTCACACTAGAGTCTGGGTCAGCAGTTGCTCTGTGTGTGTGTGTGTGTGTGAGTTGGTCTCAAAAGTGGTTACCGAGTGAAAATGAAAACGCAAACCCTTACAAATGTCTTGCCCGTCTGTGTGTACATCGGAAGTGGGTAAATAGCGCACAAGGAAATGTACAAATAAATATTTACAATTGGAAACCAACGGGAAATGCAACCGCCACAGCCAACAAGAAGCGCTAAAACGTTTTACATACACAAATAAACCCCAACCCATATACTATGTGCATGTATGAATGAGCCAGGCAAATACTTGAATCTATCAAGTATAAGTATTTGCATGGGCGAATGGGGAAATGGCAATTCCTACGGCATCATTTAATTGCAGCTGGAGCCATAAATGTAATCCTCGTGGATTATTCAACTCAAGGGTCCCCACTAATCGGAGGCGTATCCAAATTGGATCTCTTAAAAATAGCCAACTTAAAAATTATATTCAAATCAGCGGCAATTTGCATCTCAATTGCTGGCCGACAAAATTCAAGAGGAGCAAGTGGCAAAAAAAATAGCTAGATTTAAGTTGACTATGAAATACCCAAGAAAAAAATTTTAAAATAAATATTTTGCATATGGAATATTGTTTAGCTGTGAGCTTGAAATATCTTTGATATTATCTTGAAACACAGTATACCCGATAACAGCAGGTTATAGGGTATGAATACATTGCGGCGGCTGTTGCGGTTGTCTATGTTAGCCACAAGGCGGCAATCAGTTAGAGTTTTGGCGGAAAATAGCTATAATAGTAGCTGATATGAATATCTAAACCAAAAAAGGCAAAGCCCAAAATGGCCTAAAAAGTATAACCAGAAAAAAGGCCGTCGAGGCAGCTGCACACATGCTTGAAAAATCAAGCAACAGCAGCAGCAACAACAAAACCAGAGTTGAACAGCGGCAGCAACCACAAAAGCAATTTCGATCAGGCACAGAGATAAAAGACTGGAAAAACTGAATCCGAGCTGAGAGGCAACGCAGCACATCAGTTACAAAAATGTAGGCTACAGTTGGCCCCAAAAAAGGAAGAAAATATTGAAGAGGCCGTTCCTGCTCCTTTGGCAGCATAAAAGCGAGCCAGATAAACACACACACACACACATACACATATATAGCGAAAATAAAAAAAAAATGGAGTAGAAAGCGCTCTTTGTTGTGCCGTCTTCGGCGGCAACGGAGGCCCTCAATTGCCATTGAAGGTGCGCTAAAATTATGCAAATCATCGTAATTCTTTAACGGCGCTCGCAAAGGCAAAAGGATAGTGTGCAGAGCGTGCCAGGACATGCTTGCCAGCTTTGTCTATCAAATTGTCTGCCTATCTGCTGGTTGCTGGTAGATGGTAGCTCCCTTTTCGGCAAGTTACAACCCAGATAATTGCCCCTCAAATTGAGGCTATGCAAACAGGCATGTAATGGAGCTGCTTCCCTTTGAGCGCCATTTCACGTGTGTGTTCCTAATGATGATATTTGCTTTAATAAAACACAGCCAGCCCGCGCTGCGAATCTGTAGTTAAGCTGAGAACTTTTCAAGCTTAAATATAAAAATATATATTGAACGAAATGTGAGCGAAAAAATTAATAAATGTCAAGTCGAGGTAGTTGCCATGGGCTCCTCGACTATGCCACCTGCTGATGCTGACACCTTAACCACAGTTGGCAAGTCTCAGCAACTACGGCACTGAAGCTCAAGCTGTATAAAATCAATAAATAACGTTGCGCATACGACACGTTGCCTCAAAATACTGTACGAAATTTGTATAGAGTTTATGTGTTTAGTATATAGATGTTGGCAGTGTTAGTTAAATCATGCCATGACTTACGGATTAATTTTGATTCCGCCAAAAAGATGTTTTGATAAATGCGCCGAAGTCGCAACTTGTTTGACTTTGCCGACGCCGTCGTCGACTTTGAGTCGCATGCATGTTTTTTGCCTCAAATGCTGCGGGTCATTTATAAATCTTAGGTCTAAGCCTGGGCTAAACTCAGGCAAAAGTTTTCTCATTTTGCTGGTTATTTCGCGCAACATTAACTGAACTTATTAATCGTTAAATATTACTTCAGCATTAAGTAATAGAATAAAGGTTAGCTATAAACAAAAAATACATTTCACACTAAAGAACTGAAAGACAGACGGCTGTATCTTTCTTGGCTGCTATCATATAACATACATAAGCAAGGTCTCTGAAAAGATTGACATAGCTTAGCTTTGTCAAGCGTTGCTCTTGTCGGCGTGCCCTTTGGCCTCTGGGTCGTGTTAAGTGTTTGGCGCATGAAATTGTTAAAGCGTTTAGCGACATTGCAGAAGCAATTTATACGCGTGGCCTGAACCACTTGAATCCTTGTTTAAGGATTTTATCGGTCCCACAGCGCGCTGCTCAAGTGGGCTGTTATAAATATATGTGCATTTAGATTGTGAATGTTTTGAATATGCGTACGAGTTGAAAGGCTATTAAAGACACGCCTGTTTTGGCCTGTTTTTAAGCGCTACTTACCGCACATTTGGGGCCAACATGGAGCTCGGCTGCAACTAGCTCTGCTAGATGGTCTGCTTTAACGCTAAACTTGGCCACGAATGCTGCTTGCCAAATACAAACACAAATTTCTTGGGCTCAAAGCCTTCAATGGGCCACCACAGAGCACGTAACGCTTTGAGCTCCTGTATGTGTGTGTGTGTGTGTGTCTGGGTGTGTGATGCATGTTCATGTATTAGTTTGGCAGCCATTCTGTGTGCTATAGAAGGCAAGTCCTTAGTGCCGTTAAGGGACTTAGCTGGCATGTATAAATTTATATTATTGAATACTCGCAGAGACTCGCACACAGACGCACTGGCGTGTATTGCGTATACGCAGTGCTGTGTGGCTTTTCGACGACATTATGACAATTTAATACAATATAACTAACAAGTGTTTTCATTGTTATTGCTGTTAGCTTGTTCGACATGAACGAAATCAATGCGATACCCAAATGCAAGTAAATGTGTTTTGTGGCACAAATAAAAACATATGCAAAACATGGCTTAAAACCGGAGTTGAATAATTCGCTTTGAGTAAAACTAAATTATGTTGCTGCAGTTGGGCCCAACTAAGCCATTAAAGCGAGCACAATACTTTGTGTGGACTTAGCTCGAAAGTAACTCATGGAAACAGGTTGCCAATGTGCAAATGTGAAAAGCTAACAATGCCAAAGGCTTTACATATAAATATCCCAATGCTTTTGCCTCTCGTTGTGTGTGCACAAAACTAGTTACTATTGTTGCTGGACTATAGGCCACATTTGCGCTGATGCATGCATTCCAATTAGGGCTGGGACAGGACTTGACTAGTTTGTATATTTTCATTTTGAAAGCTCATTCTATGTGTGTAGCTCTTATTTGACAGCTATTCAGTCTTTAGTCTGCTCATGTTTTATTTAACAGCTTAAATTATTTAAGTGGACGGGCAGCAGAACTTTCTTTTGTGATTTACAGTCAAACAACAAAATACTTGTAGACCTCTAAAAGAGATGAGACTGGCAGAGTATTACATACCCTATATATACCCCAATTACTACTGAACATTTAAGCATTGTTTCCTAGTATAATTACATATTAAGTCAGAACAAATACTTGTTCTATTCCAATAAATCCGCTATATTCATTTGCATATAAACAGGGTATGTGAATATTGGAATTTATTTGCTCAAAGCAAATCATATTTTAGTTTTAGCTCTCATTCGCATTCTGAATCAAGTGCAAATAACTCTTAAACGAATATTTGTTAAAATCTCGATTTAATTCCGTTAAAGCAACACTCAAACACAAACACAGCTTTCACCAAATCAATTTTCATAAATCGTAGAACTTGAAGCGACTACAACAAAAACGACGACCAAAAACATTTGATTGCCTCAGAATTTCGGACTTTAAATGGTCATTCAGTGTCTGTTCATAAATTTCGATAGCAATTTAAATTGTAGCTGTAGGAAAGGTGTGCGTATTTGTGTCTGTGTGTGTGTGTGTGGGTGTGTAATAAAGTACCAGTTGTTGCTTTTGCTGTCGTTCTTTGCTGCGCCTAAAAGCAGACATTGAATAAATTATTCAGCAGCCCACGCTGGGGTTGCCTTTTAATTCGTCCACTGTGAGTGTGTGTGTCTGTGTGGGCGTGGACAGTGGATACGACGCTTTGCTTGCTCATAAAACTGCAGCATAACTTTGCGAGTCCTGGACGCACTCCCGTCTATTGAGCACGCATAAAACCTAACAGTTGTAATTGCGCTGTAAACACGCAACTCGAATGGCCCTATAAATGTGTGTGTGTGTGTGTGATTGTGTGTATGCTGCTACAGCCACCCACTCGAAAGTGGCGTCTGCACTGCGGCATAATTTCATTTATGTGCCACCTTGTGGTCGGGCAGTTGATTTCATTGCTTTATAGCGTTAGTTGCCTTTTATTTTTACTGATCATTATAATCTGCCTTCCGCACACACAACAAATGCATTCACTCCATCTGCGATTTGATGTGGCACAATTTGACGTTCATTAGAAACCGCTCAAATGCCTTAAAATTGCCAGAAAATTGCATTTACAGCTCCCGCACCGCACAGCTCGTACTAAGCTCGTACAATAAGCATTGTTTACTTCTCTTAGCGTGTTCTTATTGTCCCTTTGGTTGCTTACAGAATCATCTGCAACAATTCAAAGCGGGCGAAATAGTCGGCGCATTGTCTACTTGGATATGGAACAGTTTCTTTTTTCCAAGCACTTTCCATTCTCACAGAGAAAGAGAACTCTGAGAGCATACAGAAATCATGGCTGTTTTGAACACATACTCCATGTACATTCATGCTGGCTATTATTGTTATAGAATAACTTTTTTTATGTAAGCCTCTTTATATTTGCTTCACTTGGAGATTTTCAATTCGTGGAGGTAGCATGTATTCCATTTCTTCTTCTTATTCTTATTCTTCTTCTTATTCTACAAATGTTTCTTTGCAAGAGACAGAAGGCGCACAAAGTACTCTCTTGGTCAGCTCTAGAAAGTAGAGAGAGACTTAAAATTTGAAGTGTACGAGAAAACGTAACTTCTCAAAGGGTTCTTTAAGTTGAACTCTTTAATATTATATGTAGGTCTGGTTTGCATATACTATATAAAATATTTAAGTTCTTAGACTGACTACACACGACGCACAATTTACTTGCTCGAGGAATGCCATTAAATGCTACTGCCAGAGCAGCACTGCAATGCTGCAATAAAATACGGCGAATAATTGCGGCTAAATATGTGTGGCATAAAAATGCATTAAAGTGCCAAAAGGAGTTCGCGCAGTTGCTGACCCAGTTAAAAGGGCAAATGAGTGTAGCTGGCTGTGTGCAACTGGCGCTGAGATGTGTGTTAAATATTTTACAATTTAGAAATAGAAATTAAATGCAGTAAATAAATGACTTCTATATTTTAGATAAAGTTTCTCTGCAATGTACTTAATCTAAGCTTTCGAGCTAAACTCGTATTGTTCTGATAAAAAGCAACTGCCAAGTGCAAGCTCGCTGCCCGAAGAGCTGCCTGCACTCAGTTGTCCCAGAAACTTGATTGACTGGGTTGCCCTTAGAGCTGAGATACGCTGACCCAGCGAATAGTTTCAAGTGCGCATTTCTTATTACTTTGTGTTTTTTTATATTTTTTGCTTTCTTTCTTTCTCTTTTTGTTTTGCACACCTTAGATTCAATTTTAGATAAGTGCATGGGTGCTGATAATATAATGCAATGCATACAGCGAGCGCAGCTTAAAAATGTATGTGCACGGCACGGCAACCCCTTTTGTTATGATACTCATAACTACTTGGAGAGGGGCGCTGGCCTTGCATGCTTGAATGTGGCAGCCAAACAAACAGCACAGCCGACATTTCCACTTGTCGAGCTCTGATAATAAACACTGATAAGCAATGAGGGGCTTGGCGTTTTCTATGCATAAACCAGACTGTCAGCCTCAACCTCAGCGTCAGCTTCAGCGTCACCTCTGCTAACAGCCAACTCAGCCCAACCCCTTGCCGTGTCTCACTTATCAGCGATGACCCATGCTCTGAAGTGTCGACGACACATTGAAATGGCAATTTATGAATGCCAAGACACGCGAACGAGAAGCGAAAAGTGCAAACGGCATGGTGTAATATGATGGGCATGACCGACTAAGAAGAGTGCGCGACTACAAAATACCCTACACACTGTCTATGTATCTACGTCGTTATCTGTATATACTAAACGCTTTAGCTGGAGCGCTTATGCAAGACAAGACACATATACGAAACTTCTAATATACAAAGTCAATATACTCATTGTGAGACTTAAATGTTATCTCTTGAGTTGTGTATTTCGAGTGTTATTTTTGCGTCTCGCATAGTTTTATTATCAGCTGCTTACGGCATTTTTGAGCGTTTCATCGGCTGCTCTCTGTATTTAATTTGTTTTCTACTTCTCGGGGTCTTCTGAGGTTCACAGTTGAGATCAAGAGCAAGCGCTGATCAGTTGTGTATAGCTCGAAAGATGAACAAAACGCTTTGTTTATCTGTGCTGCTACGTGAGTACGAAACTTGTATAAGGTTTATTGAAATTTACATACAACAAGTTGTTTTCAGTTGTTGCACGGGTTGGCGCTGATTGTCAACTTGGCGCTGCGGATGTATCTCAGACAAATCGTATATTCGCATTTAGCGCCGGTAACCGGATATATCCGCTCCGTTTGGACGTGGTGCGCAGCCATCAAAGGTTGAATATGCTCTGCAGCTACCAGGATATCGCGCACACCACTTGCCAGCCCAATGGACAGTTCAAGCCAGCGCTGGCGGCCATGCGGAACTGCACAAGTTCGCCAAAGGAAACCGTGGAGGTAGTCGTTGATAGTCACTGTCCATATACCACGTACCGTGTGGGCTATAAGCTGAACGACGAGGAGTTCTTGGAGATATACAGAAGTTGTTTTGATCCTGCCAATCAAAGAGCTCACTTTGTCAAACATTTAGCTTATCCCATCAAACTGAGTAAGTACAAAGAGTTCGCAACTATGCCAGCCTGATAGTGTCGCATCTTGCAGACGGACGACCTGTGCAGGCCTTCACTACGGATGGCATCATTAGCGGGGCTGCGGCCGCCACTTTCCAGAACAAGCACATATATAAACGCTTCCAGGAGCTGCTTGGACAAAGTCAGCGCTATGTCAACTCCGCGCGTGATTTGGTCTTCGATCGTGGCCATCTGGCACCCTCGCTGGATTTTGGCTTTGAGCAATACATGCGGCAGACCTTCAAGTATATCAATATTGTGTCTCAGTTCCGGAGCATCAATCGCAGCAATTGGAAAACGATTGAGACCTGGCTACGCAAGCAGCTCACCAATGATATTTACCCGGCGCTCCATGTGTGCACGGGAGCATTGGGTGTACTCCAGCTGCCGGACACCCGTGGCCAGCTGACAGATATATATCTAGGGGCACAGAATAGTAACCCCGTGCCCAAATGGCTGTACAAGCTGATTACCGATGACGCTGGCACCTGCCACGCTATTCTCACCTACAACAACATCCATGATGCGAGGACACCTACACCGAATTGCCGCCAAGTGCCGTGTCCTTTATCACTGCAGCTTATCGCCAAACGAGAGTCAGGCTTCAGCTTTTGCTGCGACCCCCACGATTTCATCGAGAAGAATGTGCCGCAGTTGAACACGTTTTGCTGAAGATCCAAAAATAGAGCAAAGAAAAAGAAAGAAAGCGATTTGTATAGAAATAGTTCCACAATCAGATAAGCTAAGATAAAAGAGAAGAGCTGTCTCTTGTATATAGTTAGGCAGACTGAGTAATAACAGTCTTAGGCCTTAGTGAGGTAGTTTCAAAACCTTGTATTAAAATTAAATAAATGGAAACTTTTCATTTCCAATTATTATTATTGTCATTGATTTTAAGACACAATTACGAGTGTCGCACGATGTTTAAGTGTTCCCAATGTACATACACAAAAACTGCATTTAATTATAACACAAAAACAATCGGAAATGCAGTAATTTTCTTTTCGTGTCTTTGCTTCCTTTTTGGAAGCGATAACAAATTCTCATTTAATTTGATATTGGTTTTTTTTTTATTTTAAAACTAAAATAGAAATACATAAATTGCTAGCCAGCATTCGACATTAGGATTTCAGATCTGAGAAGCAAATGCAATAGAGTTTGGCAATCTTATCCTGAATGCAGGTGGAGTCTTCTTCGTAGGAGTTTGTGCGGCTGATGGTCTCCACGTCGACATCTACGCTGTTGGTGACATTGTTGTAAATGACAGTGGCAAAGAAGTCAGCGCTGTTTTGATCAACTTTGAACTTGGTGCGATAGACGCCAATGTCCAGCTGCGGCATATCGTCGTGGAAATTGTGCTCTAGTCCGACCTTGAAT
This sequence comes from Drosophila peninsularis, assembly GCA_035047485.1. Lineage (NCBI taxonomy): Eukaryota > Metazoa > Arthropoda > Insecta > Diptera > Drosophilidae > Drosophila > Drosophila peninsularis. The sequence goes on along the minus strand of JAWNPN010000044.1, from coordinate 9,203,926 downwards.
TCGGTGGTATGAATATAGTCTAAGGTGAGATTGTGGCAGAGGCTGCTCAGATTTCTGGCCCACAGATAGTCGTTCATGCGCTCGATAACTCGGCCAGCTATACGATCAGACCAACTAAACCTGATCCTTTTGTATGGCTTGCAAGTGCAGTAGTGCTCGGGTATGCCGGCTTCCGAACAGTTACGTACGGCGTTCACTGGATAGAACAACGATTGGCAATTGGGACAATCGTTAGCCCTGGGCAGCTTTGGAGTAGGGTGGCCACTGGCTAATTCGGCAATGTGCTTGAGAGTATTATGTAAATCGAAATTGGATGTCAAGCGATTGCGATTTGTCGCTAGGGCTTTAGCATACTCCGGATACTGTGCCCGAAACCAGGGCGGCAAGTAGATGAACATCATCGGCAAACGCTCCTCTAGGTTAGCACTGATTAAATCCATTAGTTTGCCATAACGTGCGCCGTGATCGGAGAAAAATATTACAATGCTCTCATCAAAAACGCCATCCACCTCAAAGTCGAGTAAATATTGAAGGATAAACTCTTCCATCATCGAGGGCATCGCATAGTCATCGTGGCTAAAACTACTTGACCAGAACAGGCCCCAAACAGGTCGTTGGCTCACATAACGACTGGCAAACTCCTTGGCATAGTCATAAACGTAGCTACTCTGGATCCGTCGTCCGATGCAATATGTCATTGAGCATTCTGAGCATTTTGAAGTTTTCATCTCGTTGTCGAAGGCTTTCAGCAAGGGTCTATAGTAGTAATCCGTGGGTTGTTCAAAAAAGCCCGGCTTTAAATAATTGAACGTGTTTATATAGACCGAGTCCTCCGCGTAGGCAGTCAAATAGCCCGCACTCTTCAGGTACTTCCAGATGAATGGAAAACGATCGAAGCAGCCCTTTTCAGCTGTATCACAGACTTTTTCTTTGGCCGTGTCCGGCGAATAGCCGCTGAGAATGGCCATTAGATTGGGAAAAGTGTTGTCAGCCACCTGAGCATAAATTGAAATAATTTTACAAGATTCGATGCAACTTAGCTCAGGCGAATTACCTTATTGTAGCCCTGCATCTCGTACCAACCTTTCCGCGTTAGGAACTTGTAAACTTTGGGCATGGTACGCCTCAGATTAATCCTCGATAGGCTATCAATGCCGAACATTATAACACTTGGCTTCCGTCGGGCCGACTTAGCATTGGCCTTTGCCACAGCTAAAGGTGTAGGTATGTCTTGAATGAGTCCAAATGCATCAGTCTGCAGCACATTCGAGTCGTTGGCGACTTCGCTGCAGCCCAATATCATGCCCTGGACATGTAACGGGACTACGTAATTCTGGCTGAAGTATTTCTTCGGTGGCAGGCTTTAGGGATCATATTTGATGTTAAAACTTTTAGAAGATATGGAAAATATTGCCATTATGATGGGATTAGATGAGAGTGATCAGAACATGTACCAAATAAATGTATGTGGAAAAATATGAATGAATTGATAAAAAGCGAATCGCAACGAATGAATATTCGAATATTGAATATTTGGATGAATGGGTTCATTACTGCAGCAAAATAAAAATGTTGGCTGTGAGCTGTGACACCATCTGGCTCAGTTCGGTACATAAATGAAATGAGTACAAAGTTGTTCGATAAGAAAATGTTGGCATGTCAACCAATTACGAACATTACTTTATCAAGGGCCTGTCAGGCGTAGCCATATAATCTCTATTTGTATCTGAGATATAAGTGAACCTTACTCATTATAACTGTCGTGGTCCGCATATCGGGTTATTTCCTGATAGTAGCAATTGAATTCAGTTTCACTGGACTTAAGAAGTTTCGCTGCAACATTTTCATTAATGCGTAGCACATAGCGCTTTCGATTCAAATCGAAGATTGGCGTTACTAGGTCCGACTCATTCGTACACGTCTCGAATACCATGGGCTTGTACACATCCATCGCATCCTGTGAGAAGGGATCGACGGATGGCATTTTGCACTGTGAACTCTTCACATAGTACAGGGGATGTTGTATTACGGTATCTTCTGTTACGTTAAGAGTAACATTATCAGTTCTAATATTATGGATTTGTTTTATTTCCGTCGATTTGGCTGTATTCAGCTCCAGCATTTTGTTGTCATCATTTGAGCTGATATCTATTTTGACAAGACAATACACTAAGAACAATATTGGGCAATAGATAACGAGCCATTTAAAGCGCGAACGGGGAACTGAAAAATCGGAATACATATTGCTCTGCAATTGGTAACGCACCGACTAAGACTGCAGAGTCCCCACTAAAGCAGCCTAGTAGACATTGCGAACTTATTGGCTATTATCAGCGAAAACGTGATGATTGATAATTCGTGGATGTGTTTTAAAGGGGCTACACAACATGCAGAAGAAGAAGAAGAAGAAGAGAAGTGCTGTATTTGCCAATTAACAAATTACTTCCCATTTATGAGAGAGAACTATCTTAAAACAGTCAAAGCGACGCATCCCGGCACGAACAAAAGTTACAATTTGTGCAAAGTGTCAAATTTTAGCGAAGCTCACGCAAAATATTGCATTTTATGTGTTAATCGCAAAACGTGAATTGTGGCTTTTGTAATTACCGTTGCGCTCAGCAACAATTGCGCGGCTGTGAGTTTCATGGCTCGTGAATTATATCGATAATTGATTAAGTTCAAGAGCGATAACAATTCTCAGTTCAATAAGCTGAAGTGCTTTGACGGCGATATTAATGGTTCATTGTCTGCCATCTTATAGGCAGACGTAGTTGACCTAGTTCAATTTTTATTAGCGTTCATTAAACTCTTTCAATCACAAAATTTTGACAAATATTTTATATGTTAGCAAAAAATTGATTCCAAGTGTTAACTGAAAATATTTTTATTATTCCATAATCGGCATACTAGACTATCAGGTTCCAATATTTTAGCCGTTTAAATGAATTCAAATAAATTGCTGAGTGATGCCACACAGCCAAACGAATATATGACTTACTTAATATTTACATAGATGGCGTATGTGCAGCTCACGCTATCTACTGTTAAAATGAGTTAAAAATAAGGCGCTATATGCCGTTCGGGGCAAACGAGTGCTGGTCACATTGTTGAATTTGAGGCGACATGTTGCTAAGCATTTCCATGTGGCGAAGCGTGAAAAAATACTGTTGCGGCAGGTATTTTTCGGTTTAGTCAGAACGGTCTCACTAATTTTGGCTTAGTTGATATTTGAGAAAATTTGAGCGTGTCTGCGCTTGCTAGCGGTGCGTGAAAATTATTTAAAATTAACAAATATGTAGTGAAAATATAAAAAATAATCAACGCACAACTTAGCTGGGCTACTGCGCGTTGAATTAGCGAAAGAGAAACAAAGATGTAACTCGTATTATGTGTACAACTTTCCACCAAAGAAAAGAAAATTATATCCTTGCCCACGCAGGATAGCCGTGCAAAGCAAACACGAGAATAATACCAAGCCGAATGCCATTTGCCGCAATCATAACAGTGAAGCACAAATTGAAAATAAAGCGGTCTATGAAATGCATTTGTGATTAAAATAAGTGAAATGTGCAGCATGCAACAACGCGTTGTAAAGTAAAAGGCGAAGCAGAGAAGAACAAACAAAACCAACAAACCCAACACAAGCCAGCAAGCGCAACGAGAGTGAGCGAGCCAGCGAGGGAGGGCGACTGTCAGCGAGAGAGAGACAGTAAACACTCTGCACTGCCGTCGCCGACGTCAGCGTTAGCGTCGCAGTCACTGTTGGAGTCGGAGTCGCGTCTGCCGCTCACAACAAATTATCGTTTAATTTCTTTCGTTTTTGCACAAACCGAACCGGGTGACTTTTGTGCCTTCTGCATCCACCGCCACCGCCACCGCCACCGCCACCGCACCGCCAGCACCAACCACCCGCGCGCGTCTTTTATCAGCCATTGATAACTGACTAACTGGCAGCAACGCAGAGGTCGCCGCTCTGTGTCATGTTTGGCTAAAGGTGAGTCTATCAAACGCCCACACTTGACCTCGCGGGTAAAGTCGCGTCGGAAATGAATGCCAAATGTACGTAGAATTGGCCAAAAACACGTTTGCCAACGCTCTTTCACGTCTGCGGCCAATTAAAAATGCAGCTAATAAAAAGATATTAAGCGTTGCAGTCCAACCAGCGGCGACATACTCTGTATTATATTTATATTTATAATAGGAAAATTCAAAAAGAAGAAAAACTATCTCTTCTTAAATGGAAAACTATTTCAAATATCGCAAATTGTGCTTTTGAAAAGCCTTAAGTACGAATTTTGTATCTGAAAATGTTTTTAAGAAACGAGAATTTCCCATTTTCAATGCTCAAAGCCATTTCCTATTGTGAGACGAACCCTATATGCCCACTTGCTGCATGTAAATAGGGTATAAAGAGAAAATTATAACCGGCGCTGGTGCTGCTGTTGCTGTACTTCAACAACAACAACAAGAGCAATAACTACTACAAAGTCATATATATATATGTGTATGTGTGTGGGTGTGTGGGTGTGCGTATTGGCCACACTACATACAAGTCAGCGCGTACTTTAAATATTTGATGTAACTGCACAGAAAGTTCTCAGTTGTTGGCTTTATGTTCATTGCTGTTATTTTTACGATTCTCTTTTTTTTTGCTCCGTGCCGAGAACTTTATGAAATGAAAGCACAACAATGCGCATTGTGCCACGCCCCAAAGCTGGGGCATAGGCTTGAATGGATCGCATGGCAATGTTTTGAGCTGTGCAGACAAAGCGCCGACAGCGACACGACGTCTGCAACAATTCTGGATGATAGCAACAAGAACAAGAAGAAGCAGAAGTAGAAGAATAACAACAACAAACATCAACACTATGCAAAAACTTCACTAGAACTGGCTATGAATCAGATGCCTAAGAAAAACCAAGCAAGCATGCGCTCATATCGGTATTCACGACTACGAGATACCATCTTTTATTATATCGTAAATCTATTTATAAAGATATTAAACTCATATGCCATGAGCTGACTTCTCAATCGGAGAACTCACTCCTTTGATCTGGCATACGAAAAAGTTTGCTAAAAATACAGAGATTTATTTGACTCATAATAGATATGAACTCATACTCTGTACATTTTAGAGTTTACCCGAGCGCTAGATACCTCATTGCTGAAAATATCTACAATGAAATAAATCTATTGGTATTAGCTGAAATAGCTAATAGTCGATCCACATTGCACCTTGCAATTCACAGGGTAGATGAAAACACAGCAGTGACTAGCTGCCATAAATTGCAGTGGAATTCAGTTTAACGGTTTTGTTTGTTACATTTGGACGTTTGCGCAATTGACGTAATTGCCAGAGCGAAATCCAGAGCCACAGTCAAAGTCAGTCCCGGACCAGACACACTGCACATGTCTGTGTGTGTGTGTGTGTTTGTTATGGCTAGGGATGTTTGCCTGTGACTCCGACGCCGTCTGTCTTGTCGCCATTCAGGCTCAAGAGCAGTGTCGACAGCTGACTCTCCTCAGTCGCAGACCCAGACCCGTTTTCCCTCTCGGCCTTTTCACATTTTGCATTTTCATTTGCATTTTGCGGTCGCGCATTTTCCACTTTTCTATTTCGCTGGCCGAGGTACTTTTCATAATTTGCACCACGCTCGATATTTTTTCATGATACGCTGCACTTTGGGAAAAAAACTCCCCGACTGCCTCGATTACCAAGCTAAATCTTTAACGAGCTGCGCACAATTTAAAACTCTTTCAGAATTGAAAGAGAATTTCAGGAATCGACATAAGTTTTCCTGAAATGCTGGAGGCCAATTTGTGGCGACCCGAGTCAATTAAATTTTCATTACCCAATAAAGCTCGAGCTGTGCCCCCGGCAGCATTAAAATTTAACCACACAGCAGATCCTTCGTAGGCTGCCACTTAAGGACACGGCTGAAAATTAATTGAATTGACGAAACCAAAAAAGCTCTTAAAAAGGGGAGTACTCCCAGCGAAAGTAACTGATTAGAAGATACCCTGTAGCAAATATAAGAGAAATACAGAATTTGATTTTATGATTATACACCTACCTGATCTTGTGTCTATAAGTCACAAGCTACGCATTAGCATTTTGAGTTGCGAAGGAGTATAACGAGCATACCTTTCACAAGGACAATTTGATTTATCTATGAATGTATATATATGCCTGAAGGCAACACATTTATAATTTTATTAGCGTGTTGTGGGTTTGAGGAGCCGACGGGTCCTTTAATGCTACAAATGCACGCAAGCAAGGACACAAGGCCTGAGTCATTCAATCGAGATGAGGAGTGTAAATGGCACAAGTCATAAACTCAAATGGGTTGTCGTTGCTGTTGTTGTTGATGTTGTTGTCTGCTGTCCCAGGGTCAAGAGCTGTTGTAGGCAACCCGCTGGGTTTTCCTGGTTGCCTAGAAAAATGAAAAACACTTTGAAAAAAGGAAAAAAAAACGAGTGGCCTCTCAGCGCTAACAACTTCATTCGAATTCTCGCAGCGTGTGTGCATATCCACGTTTCTATATATTTATTACATGTTTGTGTGCGTGTGCTAATGAGCGGCACTTGGGCCACACTTAACCCATGTTAGCCGAAAACCGAAAACCGCGCAAAATGGGCGTGACAAATGCACAGGTAGCACTGCAAAGTGTGAGGTATACATTTTATGAGCACTTGACTACTCTATAAACTGAGCGCTTATCACTCTTGACATGCTTTACGCAAGCGCCAGCCCATCCCGCCCCGTCTACGCCTCCGCCTTCACGTCCACCTTTGCCAGAGCAGGTCTAAGTGCAATTTAACACATTAAGCCTCAATTTTCACAGGGCTTTAATGGCGCAGTTTCATATCTGATAGCTTTAAGCTGATCTGACAGACGCTGTGCGAGAAGCGCGTCTTCCAGGCATAGATAGATACATAAATAACGCAAAGAAATAACGAAATGAAAGCTTTGACCCCCTGCTTAACCCCCCGTTGACTGCAAATAACTAGCAGACAAAGTTTGCGCTTGTAAAAATTTTACACAGCGAACTGAGCTGCTCTGAAGCCAAGTGCCTACATTTTCTTTTCTTTATTTCTATCTGTCTGTCTGACCTAAGAAGTGGGTATTATTGTTGTGACGTGAACTCCGCGACGCTCTGTTTCGTTCCATAGTCTAGCAGCTATCACTCTGTCTCTAAATCAGACCTATTAACTGTGAACTAAGCTTATGAGTGGGATAAATGTATATAATAATATAATATATAATATAGTTCAAATACCAATTTAATACAACAGCTGCCATATTCAGAGAAAGGAAAACAATTTTAGAATTCTTTATAAATATTTAAGTATATAAAAGATAAACCTGGAAGTACTTACTGGGCTGTATGCTGAGTATATGATTATATAGCAATAACATCACTCAATTTAGTGAATCAAGTCATACAACGAGTGACTCAGTAGAAGTGGCATTCACTCGTCTATTTTGACTAAGCACCCGTGAGTGTGTGTGAGTAAAGATAAAGTATATGGAAGTGTGTGTGCAAATAATACTTAAATAAAAGCGCAAATATTTCATTTTCTTTGTGCCTGGATGCACACGAAGAGACCAGCAAAACTTTATTTCTTTGACAACTTTTTTTGCCCCTACAAGTCTCTAGTTGTCAAAATTGCTTTGACGTTTTATTAGTTTTGGCCGGGCTACACTTCAGCTCTTCATCAGCTTCTTCACGCTCCTCCTCCCCCCGTCGCTTACCTCATCATGCTCGCAACGAGGTAAAGATAAGCCCGACAGAAGAGATGAAAAAAAATGTTCATGGCATCAGCTGCTGCTTGAAATAGTGAAGGATGCTCCAAGCGCTGCAAAGTGAGCCCCAGCCGTACTTCTCCGCAGACGGCGCTAAAAATAACAAAAAACAACGCAACTCCAGCGTTGACCAAAGCGATATGAATACCGACTCTGAATACATTCAAATTCGAAAATAGTTTGTGGCGTGTCAAAAAGCCAGTGACCGCATTAAATTTTCTTCAACTGACGTTTTGGAACAGTTCCAGGCACTGCCGCTGCTGAAAGCGAGATGATGACGGTGTCCAGTGCTAGAGGCATATCCCAAGAGTTTTACGTTGCTACTAATTTGCCTATACTCTATCATTTGAGCAGGGTTATTTGAATAGCTCAGGGACTATGTTTTATATTTTACTTCGATTAGAAAAGCCCTTTGAATACCTCAACCTCAACAGAATTTTGAGCCGTGAATGTTCGATATGAATTCGTTCGCAAAGTGCATTCAGATGACGGCGCAATCTGTTGCAACATCTCTGTGGCAAATGGTGCACACGTCTGCGACGCTCAATGAGATTTGTGCGGCTATTTTTGTGGCCGCTGCAGACAGTGGCCGAGGCAGCAACTATGACAAAATAGTACAAAACGCGCCCATTCGCTGTGGAGTTTTTCAATATTTTTTCCATCGTTTTTCATCGCTTTTGCCCAGCGCTTTTTTTAGGTTTTCCAATTTTTCGATGCTTTTCGAGTTTGTTACTTGTTATTTTTAGCACCGCGCCCAGAAAGCGAGAGAGAGAGAGCGGCGAGTGGCTGTTCCACATGTCGGACGTGCTTATGGAGCATACGTAATAATTAATTCAATACAATTTGGTCAGCTGGCCGGCCGACCGAACGAAATGGGTCAACAATTGTGAGTGACCCGGCGGGGGCGTGCTGTCTTCCTGTCTTTTGTGCTGATGTTGTTGCTGCAGATGATCATGACGATATAGAGCACGCCCTTTGCCCTTTATTTGATTGGGCCGCAAATTGCTGCAGCCGCAGCTTATAGAAACTTATCGATTCGCTGCTGTTGCCCGTGGCGCACAAATTACCAACGTTTGCAGCTCATATTTGGCCAACTAAGACACTGCTCCGCCCACTTAAGTCGACTAAATAACGTACCAAAGCCAAACGACGTCAAGCTTACGTTTTGCCACCACTCTTCTCCCCCCACGTGCTCCAGCTCAGCATTGTTTTGCTTTGTAATTTAACTGATTATGAGATTGTTGACTTGTACGTCGCCGTCGCCCCATGGGGAAGTGACGCAGCCGCTGCGAGAGCCACAGCCGGTGTCGATGTCGATGGCGGTACTTTGTGCTTAGTGCTTGGTCTGCTGCTATATATAAAGCACTTTAACGCGTCTTCACTGTGTCGCCTCATACCCCGCTGACTGAGGAGCTTGGTGTCCCTTGATTTTGATCGTGATTGAATTGTGAATCATTAATACTCACTTTTTGGTAATATCAGTTGCTTGAAATTCCAATTGAGTATAGCAGGAAGTTGAACTGAGCTTTAGCTTGACTTAGACTCGGATAGATCTGAAATCATAGACGAAATCGTATTTGCAAATGCACTTAATTAGAAATTGAAGAGGTATCTCTCAGTCGAGCAGTGCCCGAGTGCAGTTTTGGCTTACTTGTTGTCGTCGCGTCTTGTCTCGTTATTGTGCTTTATTTACATTCTGCTTTAGCACTGCTCTTCGTCATGGTCAATGGCCGACGCATGGGGTATTATAGTAGTAGGCAGAGCAGGCAGCGCAGGCAGCGCTCAACATGATGATGATTATAATGTTGTTGATCATCATCAGCCCGACTATGCTGGGGTTATGATATAATCTTCTGCCGTCCGACGTCAGCGACTTTCTTGCATGTGAGCATTTCATCAGCTTTGCGGCTGCTGAAGATGCTTCTCTCCTGGCTGCAACTGTATATGTTTGCAGCCCCTCACGCACACACACGTACACAGGCACATACACATGTCTATACTTACGCATGTGATGAACACTTTGCAGCTGCCAACTGCAGCTAAATTAAAAACGCACGACGAGAAATGAAATGGCAGCAGTTTAGCTAACGGCCCCTCGAACGGGCGCGGCATCAGCATCAGCATTTCCAGTTTTGTGTTTGTCTCCGTCGGGCGGACTGAATGCAAACGACAGCAACAAACAGCAGCAGCAAAGGGAGATAAGCAGCAGGCGGCGGATGGGGGATTAGGGTGTAGCCCGAGCAGGTCCTTTCAAGCTGCGCGCTGTAATTTACATAACACTCACTTACGCTTAGTGGCTGACCCAAATTTAGCAGCCACTGTAGGCAGCGCAGTCAAAGGAAAAAATATGAGAGGAAGCTGGGTAAGAGAGGCCCAGGTGTAATTAACTCGGCGCTGGCCTAAGCCAAGAGAGACTGAGGCTGAGAGGAAGAGAGGCCAGCCACAAAGGTCAGGGATTTTGTTGTTGTCAGACAGCAGGCAGCAGGCAGCGAGCACGCGGTGAAAGCGAAAATATTGTAATGGATTTCTTTTACGCTTTATTTTCCACTTGAAAGGCAGCTGTCTTTGAAACAGGTTGTTTAGGCTTTACTCATTACAGACCACATTGATAATGTAAACCAACTGAGTGGAACTGGATGCATAAGTAATGTGTATGCCCAGCGCTGAGAAGACATGATGTAACCACTGAAGCTGCAGTTAAAGCTCTGACGTGCACTAGCATCGCAAAATCAGTTCATATATAAATCATATATGTGATCATGTGTATATATATAATTCGTCAGAAGCTAAATGCCATGACAATGAAGCTCAATATTCATTCAACTAACAAATCTTGAGCCTAAACGTTAGTTTGGAAGATTTAGCTTAGTGCTAATATAAAATAATTCTCATATATCTTTAGCTTGACATACATTTCTCTATATATTATCTAACATCTGTTGTTTCTTATGTTGATCCATGAGATTTGAAAAGACAAGTGTTTCCATTTATCACTTCTAGCGACTGAGGCAGAACTTATTAGAGTAAAATATATAAAAATTGTGAAAGCTTTAGGTCTACTACTCTATATATAGCATATTCGTTGGCAACGGGCAACAAATGAAAGAGTTTACCTAAGGCAATTCGATAGCAAACAAGCATCATTAAACTTCCTCCGCTTGGAGTGCACCTGCCTGTGAGAGTTTTCACATATTTGTTGCAAGTGCAAGCGCTGCCACATGCAACCCGCAAACAACAGTCATTAATTTCTTCCAGTTGCAATCGCAGGCGGCAAACATTTATCATCGATGGCAGCGCCCCCGCAACTTACGCAATGGAAAGTATTTCATGTGTGGGTGGCAGCCAAACAGTTTGACCCAGCAAGCAACTAGGGTTGCCCAGCTAGCTGTTAGTTCTATTGGGTTTGCTCTCAATTACTATGGCTGCAGTTTGGGGTCGCCCTGGGCGTGGGAGGCGGCGATTAATGAATGCTGTTGCATAACAATATCAATGGCAACAGCAACTGCAGCAGCACCCACTATTGACTCTAAACGCATATTACAAACTTAAATTGCCATAGAATAAGAAGCAGGACCTGTCCTGGCTGCCCAGCGATAGCGCTGTTGTGGTCGACAGCTTCCGCCTGTAAAAGTTTTTGGAGTGTTGCGCAAAACTTGCCATCTGCTCTGTCGAGATGCCATTTGGGCATGCCTGTCAGCATTTTGTCGATTGGCATTGTAATGGCCTTTCCGGGAGCGTGGGCAGGCAGGCAGGCAGGCAGGCAAGTGGCAGCAACTATTTCGAGCCTGTGACCCATATACGTCTGGCCACTTCATTCTGGTCCATTTCCAACGCCTGGCAGCCGTTTTAATTGCTTTGTTTTATTGCAGCAAGCAAACCTCCAGGCCTTCCGTTCCCCAAAATAAAGCCAAACGAATTATAAATTGAAGTGCTCTCAAAAACTAGGAAAATGCATTTAAGACGAACACAGTTGAATGCCTTCTAAAACAAACATTTCTGTTGGCAGGCCCTCACTTTGATTGCGGTAAACACAGAAATCGCGCAAACACGAATACTCATTTAGCGCCGTGCAAATTCGAAAACAAACGCGAAGCCAATTTGTTGACTCTGCTTATTTGCCAGCGCCTTTTTGTAACGTACTTATATGTCTGGGTATTTCTATATGCCTTATTAAGGCGATAAATACAATTCTCTATACCTCAATGCATTCCGGTTGAATATGCGAAGAAAAATTCGACTGAATAGCATTCTTCAAACTAAAGCAATTTGCTCTATATCCGGTGATATACGGCTAAGTGGCTTTGTATTTCAATATTCCTATTTGTGTATTTCTAAGCGTTCTGTGGTTCAGCGTCTAAGCAGAATAAATGGGAGGGACACATGTATATGGCAGAAAAGGGGCGACATCAAATGAAGAATAGTCTCTATTGTGAAAGATACAGATAAGATAGTGGTAACCTGGTGGAAATAAATGCATGGATTACAAAATAAAGATATAGTTCTCATATGTATATATATTAAAATGGGCTAAGCCTGAGCACAATATCGCCGCTTGTAGCGCTTCGTACAGGGTATGGCTACATCTAACAATTATGGTAATAAATGTTGCTTTAATTTATAAGATTTGAGCGCAACTGTTAATTAGCGCCAAAGCGTGCGCCCAATGCGCCCCAATAAGGCGACCACAACGACGATGACGCCGTCGGCGACAATCCAAATGGCACCCAGTAATAATAATAACGATTTTGCTCAGCACACCGCAAGCTCAATACTCTCTCGTCTTTCAATAGATTTCATACAGCAGTTTGTTTCGAATCATGCACATCTCGATCATATCTAATCTTGCACTTGTCTAGCTTGGTCAAGTTGAAACAAACTTATTTATCAAGTTAATTATAATATAAACTATTTGGCTGTATGCGTTACAGAGTGCGTGACTAAAGTCACATACCCTAGACAAAGGGTATCCAGAGCCAAATGAAGCGTAAACAAAAGCAACAACGATAACAACGCAACGCAACAACGAGGACAGCAAACAAACCAAAAGTTGCATGAATGAAATGCTCTGTCTGTGTGTGTGTGTGTGTGTGTGTGTGTGTGGATGTCATGACGTGCCACGCCCCATTCCGGGCTGACCGACGGCGCCACTCAAATGTTTGCCGGAGTTTTATGAGCAGAGCCATGTGCACAGCTGCCGGATAACCAGTTGTTGGTGTTGCTAAGCATGTGAGACGACACTTTGGCTAATTGCTTGCGGCAACAGCACTTGTCCAAAGTCCCGGTCTCGGCGAAAAGCGATTAGCTGCATATTAGATAGCCCTTCATATAGACACTCGTCGCTGGGAAGTGTGGCAAATCTGGAAAGTAAGTGAGCAGAGTTATATAATAATCTTTCAAATGCATAAGTGAATCATCGTTGAACGTGATAAAGTGCTGACTCCGCTCAATTATTCATCACTTTTTACCTTCTTTCACTGCGCCGTCATTCACTCAATTGTCTCTCTCTCGCGCTCTCTCTCTCTTATCGGCCACTTCAGTTATGATATTTCCCTTTTAACTTTTATTCCTCTCACATTTAGCTTTCCGTTTTGGGCATTTGCTTCCGTTCTGTGCAAACTTGGCGCTCAATGTAATTACGTTCGGTTTGCCGCATTTTAGTTAATTGCCAAGATTTTTGATTTCAAATTTTTGCCAGCACCTGTGTTGGCCACACTCCCCCTCCCACGTCTCCTTTGTCCCCGGCAGCAATTAAATGCAGCGACCACCTATTTTGGTTAGACAGCCAAATTTGCAAATTTGCAGCGCCAATCGAGACCATTAAATTTGACAGAGTGCATAAAATGGATTTTGTGGTGTCTCTATGGTCATGTTCGCCTGGTGCAACAAGCCACACTGTATAACGTGTGGTGCATGTGTGTGTGTATATGTATTGTGTGTGTGTGTGTGTGTGCGTTGGCTGTGCTAATGCTGTTTGCCAACGCATTAACAAGGGTCGCCGATTGGCATTTACGTTACGCATACGCCACGTGTGCCGCGCTCTACGTGTTTGTGCATCTTTATGTTACTGCTTGTGTGTGTGTGTGTGTATGTATGCCCATTTGTGTTTTCGTATGTTTGTATATATGTACGTTTTGCCAATTATCTTGCAGTCTCAAGCGCACTAAGTGTCAGCATAAATAATTGACTGACCAAAGTGCTGGCTGACGAGTGTCGAGACTCGAGAGCCGAGAACCTACTGCCGTCTGTCAATCAAGACACACACACACACATACACTAGTATACCGATATATGTTTATATATTTAGGTCGCTCTTTGTGGCGCATGCAAATCTTATCGAGTTGACATAGTTGCAGCCATGCCGGAAATTGTTTGAAATTACTTGTAATATTTAACACCAAACAAGTTAAGCACAGACGCCTGTCAAAAAAAAACCCGTACCATATTATTGGCTGCTGATTAATGGACCAATGCAGTGGCATTGAAACCAGTTCGCCAAGACTTCTCAATGAATCAAAATTCTGACGCACCACGGGGCGTATGCGTAATAATAAGAATAATCAAGAGCTGCAGAGCAAGCCCCACACACAGCCAGCTAGCGTGCAGTGATAACGACTTGTTATTGATAAGGTTCGCTTGTAGTAAGTTCATCGGCAGGCCCGACTAGCTATCAACGGGCCTCAACACAGCAACAGTAGTCGTGTCGAGCAACACTTAGATAGCGACCAACATTGCTGGGCAATTCAATTAGTTTCAGTTTACGATAATTTTAATTGGTTGCAGCTCAGAACTTTACAATTAAAATGGATATTTAACTATGTGTTTTTGTGTTATTATATAAAGTTGTTGTGGGAAGTTAGTTAAAGAGTCAAAGAGTATTTTTGAACAGTATTTTCCTGTTTAATATTCAAAGCCAGCAGTTTTCCGTTCATAGTTTTATAACTCCTATTTTAATAAACATTTTTTGGCTGTGACTCAGTTAGCGCAGTTGGCTTACGCCCACACAGATCCCTCGCCAATAGTCGGCAGTGCATCATGCAACTAATTCCCAGCTGTGTAATAATGTTGTAAGCTTATTACTCGACACACACACATACAGTCGCAAACATAAATTAACTTTCAGTTGCCGCAACACATTCGAACATAATTGCGTACTAATTGACTTTTCATTTATATATTCAGTTTGAGCCGCAAAATAAAAAGTAAATGCAGCTTTTTACGCAATTCACTGAATGCTTTAATAAAATTAAATGAAAAGCTTTTCGAGTCAATTAGCCAAATTGAAAATTTGCATTTGACACACAAAGAAAAGCGTCAGCAGCAGAGCCACGAGCAAAAAATATGCACACAAACGCAAACACACGGGGCGAAATGCAACTTGCAACTCTGCAGGCCGCAAAAAGCATTTAACCCACATTGCTGTGGGGCAAAAAACTTCGTTAGGAAAGCTCTGGATTCGTTTTGCGCTTTGGGCTCACTTTGACTTTGGCTTTGGCTCGTGTGTGGGTTTTACTGGGGCCTAGCGAGCACCGCATGCATGCAGCTCGGTGGAAAACGAGTCAAGAAGACAGCTGCTGCTGCTTAAATTGCATTTTAATTTGCTGTACACTCGCATTAATTAGCAAAAGCCGTCCACAAACATTCCCAGCTCAACTAAGCGCACCCCACGGGCCACGACAAATAGCAAAAAAAAAAAAAAGAAAACATTTACAGGGCGACCGGTTTGTCCAATGTGTATCAAGTGACCAATTGGTGAGATGCCGGCGCTGGTGGCCAAATGTGTGGCATTTGCATGGCTCCCGCGGCTGTCATTTGTTTTGAAATATATGAGTGGCATTCTTTGTCGGATCTGAAACCCTACAAATCCAACAGTGGCTCGAACATGAATGAAAAATGCCTGAAATTATGTTTTAAATTATAACAAATTGACTTTGGTCTCATAGATTTATATGAAATGATCAGAGATAAGGATTTTAATCAAATTACTTGAACTAACTATCTTTAACGAAAATGTTGTTGAGACGAAGCCTACACAGATCATCTATATGCCCTATATAATTTTTGAAAATGCTAGAATCTATTTCAAAGTTATCAAAGTAACAACAATTTTCATAAAATTGATACACTGTGCGTTGACCGTACTTTTTCCTTTTTGATTTTGTGTGAAATGTGTATCAAGTGTCGGGCCTGACCATGCCCATGCCCATGCCAATGCCCGTGCCCGTGCTCAAGCATATGGCGCATTTGTGGCACTGTCACCACTGACACAATTTCAATTTGCAGCACTTTCAAGTCGCGTGCCCCGCACCTCAGCTGGCTGGCGAGACCGAACACTGCATCCAAATGCAACACGTGCGTGGGCCACATAAATTGCCGTCAAAATATGCGCGACAATAAATTAAATAAAATACAATATAACACAACATATGACAGTCATTGCACTCCCGCTGCCCGATCCGCGTCCAATTCCTTCCTCGCCATGATGCACGTAATTTGCACACCAAGTTGAGCCTTTGCCAATGTAGCGCTGACATCATGGATGGCCGGATGGATGGATGAGGGCGTGGTCGCATTTACATTTTAATGGAGGCCGCGTAATTTATGCACTCTACTGTTATTGTTGCGTGGATACTGGCTGTCGTTGTTGTTGTTGCCTTACGCCTGCTCAAGGTCATTTACATCCGAGTGAAAATTAAGTATTAGACCAGTTGATACTCTCTGCTCAATTTGGGAAACGGAACAGAATCCTTAAGCCCACTTTTTAATCAATCTAAAATCATGTGTAAATGGAAATATGTGTACTTAGATAAAAGATAATTTTACAGTAGTCAAATCGTGTATCTCGCATGCAAACATCGAGTTCTTGATCCATTCCATCTACTTAATAGGCACCGAGGCTGCCAACATGCATAAGCCGTGCTGACTGCTAATCGATATTGATTTTATTAGCCGCACGCAACAGCTCTCCAGCTCACCACAGCCGGCACTTGTCGGCCTGATGCATGGCCTGGCCAGCAGCACAGTTGAAAGCGTTGGCAAATTGCTCGTGATGCGGCCAATTGCGATTGACTCGCTCATTATGCAGGCCGTGTTCCGCATCCTGCGTGACGCTCGTGCTCGTAATTTCTTGCATGTTGGCGCACAAGAATTGCACCGAGTTGATAAAGAAGAGCTGCTCCTGTGTATAACTGCCAACTGGTGGGCGGTCAGTGGGTGGCACGCGTTTAAAGTAGGATGCAAATGCCAATCGCAGGCCCACAATGTCCGACATGCTCTCGGAGAGGAGCAGCTGCTGGGCATTGTGGTCGGTATAGCAACTGGTAAAATTGGCAAAATGCTGTATCAGCGCCATTCCGGTTAGATTGTAGTTGCCTCGACCATCGTACACAATGTGAAATAAGTCGAAGGCGTGCTGCAGCTCGTGTGCCAAAATGAAGCCCAGCTGGGCATGCTGCAGCAAGTCCGAGAGGCGAGCATCGTATAGCGGCAGTTGCAAATAGCCGTATGGCAGCAGCACGGCATTCTGAAAGATTTTCACTGGCGACGAGCTGCGTGCCACTAGAGCATCCTGGTGATAATAGTCATGAGCTGACCATATGCCCGGCTGGTTGGTCAGCAGCTGCTGGTCGAGCCGTTGATAGAACCGCAGCAGCTGCAACTTGTTGCCATAGAAATCATTTGGTTGTAGCTGCAAGTCCTTGTAGTATGCCATCAACTGGCTCGTTGTCATGGCTGGGGGTATGTTGCCTATTTTGAGGCGCAGACTACGCAGCTCCTCCAGCACATAAGCCTGTTCCAGTGCATTCAATTGCAAATGATTCTCACTGAGCAGCTGCTCAAACTGCTCGGTTAGCTTTTGCTGCAGCCTGTGCAGCGCCGCATCAGTGGCCACACGTCGTTCATTATAGTAGTGGTGCTCGTACAGGTAGTTCATGGCCAGTGGCATGTGACCGCGCAGCTGCAGCACGCAGGCTGTGGAACGCGTTTCATTCGAGCCAGTAGGCGGCAACTCCTCGTTGAGCGCATAGAGCAGCTTGAACATGAGATAATAACAGATTGTCTCGTTGGAGCTATCCGCAAGTATCAGCTGCAGCTGCTCCAGATAGCTGACGCTGAGCGCTGATACCTGCAGCAGCTGCACTGCATCCGCTACATCTGCGTTCAGCAACTCCGACAAATAGTGGCGCCAATTAATTTGGGGCAGCCGCAGCTGCAACTGTGCCAATGTCCACTCGGGCAGACTGTCCGTCGCTTGTTCTGCTGCCTCGTGCGAAATGTTGCCCAGACGCCACTCCAGCCGCATTAGCTTGGCAGTAAGATTTTTGGCCAGCGGCTCATCCAGTCCAAAGGCTACATACAAATCTTGCACCTCCTGTTCACCCAGCGGAGACGCATCGGCGGGCTGCGGTGCCAATAGCAAGACATATTGCGATCCATTCTCCCGCCGCACATTTATATCCTGTTTGATAAAGGCGCCATTTAGGCCATAGATACGCAGCTTGGCTAGCGTGGCCAGCCAATCGAATTGGGTTTCGTTGCGCCACAGTTCGCTGTGATTGCCTCTAAAAATGGGCCACTCAAGTCCCAGTGCAGGCTCCATCAAGTGCAGCAGCTCATTTAGTGCCGGCTGCGCCAAATCACGACAGGCCACATAGTACGCCCACAGCAGATCATAGATGCCACCTTGCTGGCTGTGCCTTTCTAAAGCGTTCAGTAGTTGCGCGTTGTATTTGTAATCCATGTAGCCAGGCATATCCAAATAGCTTTTGATGTCTCCGTAGTTTGCACTCCAGTTGCCACAGGCGTAGCCATAGAAATCATCGCACGGCTCAACGCTGGCGTTCACATTGCGCAGTACTTGAGCCAGAAACCTGGCGTCAAACTCCGCCATTTCCGAGTGTGACATGGGCAGCAGCCAGGCGCCTGATATGCCCAGCATCAGCAGCAGCAGGAAATTCAATAAACGGCGACACTCCATAGCGACAGCTGCATGTCAACTACACTTCAAGCCGCTGAGGCAGCTCCGCCGCGGCGTTTATCGGTCTGTTTTGCGCAACAGGCGTTATTCCATTATCGCCTTCAATGCTCGGCACAAGTTTAGTTTTCATTTCAGTGGCATGAAAGAGCTCTCCAGATATACAGAAATGAATATTTCTTGACTCCATGCTTGTTGCGCTCTCCACTTTGCATCCTGTTGGCAATTAGTGCGAGTGGCTGCCAATGATTAGAAAGCTCTTCTTAACGCTATTATAACACAGTCAGCCAGCTGGCTTTTAGCAGCAACTCCTCAGCTTAATCCAATCAATGTCAAAGACTATGGAGTTGACTGATGTTTGGTTCCGTTTCGGTTGCCTTCTCTGATTCAATTTGAGCTTGACAAACTCAACTTTCCTCGTAGCTGAAAACTTCGCTGGCTGTCGTCGAGTGAAATTCATGTAATATCAAAGTACAAACTGACAAAAAGGGTTTGAAGCTCTCAGTCGGTGCTTGTTCTCAACTATGGCCTGTATCGAAGTGAAATGGTGAATGCAAACAAAATTGACATTTAATAATAAACTAAACAATCGCCCAACTGGATCTTTTGTATTCAAAGAGTATCAATTAGTCGACTACTCGACTAAATTTTACATTGCGCAGATTAAGGCTGCCAAAATAGATTGTGTGAATTATTAAAAGTTTACCCTTTAGTTATATTTTGAGCTGCTGATGTGCTAATAGGGTAAGCTGTAGTCGAGTGTGTTGTTGTTGCTTGCTGTTACTGCTGTTGCATTTGATTATTATAGCCTGTGGCGTGTGTTGCTCTTAAGCGTCGTTGCTCATTTGGGTGTTGTTAATATTCATTAGCATTCCCTCATGCACTCACACACACCCATACATTTGGTATACCCACTTAAACACCTGATGCGGGTGATGGTCTGCCATTAGCATCATCCATCACGAAAGCTGCTTTGGCTTTGATTAGCGCATCGCGATAAATGGCGAACCGACAATGCTCCACCGATGATCATCAATGAAATTTTCATTTTCATTTAGCTAAGTGGGTCGCATCGCTGGCAACAATCGATTTTTGTCCATTTGATAAATTAATGAACAAGTCTTGTAAATGCCAGAGTGAAAATGAAGCATTTCCAGGCATATATCCATTTTCAGGCTAATGTAAATGTCATCCCTGCTCAGTTGGCGAAAGCTGTAAATGCATTTGGAGTTATAAATAAGCTGAATTACTTAGTTAAAATTGAAATTGATTTAGACTCACTCAATATGTGTTGAAGTTGTTTGGGATAGCATTTGAATTGTTTTTTGCTACATTTTAATTATGTATTGCATTCAAATGCATTTGGCCAACAGCCAACCAAGCTAAATCAAATGCGGCCACAAATCAAAAACTGTTTTCACTGAATTAAACACAAATTGCACAAAACCAAAAATAGAAACTGTGAAGTGCAATTAAATTTAGATAATGCCACCATTTAGCAAGTCGATTCCAAATGAGCCCATTGTTAACATACTTAAAAATTGTTTAATAGAGTTTGAAAAATTACTTACTATATATATTTATATAGGAAATATTAATTAAATGCAAATAACGCCCTACTATGTGATTCTCAACATTTAGGATCAAATGTTCATTAATCAATCAATTTCACTTATACAATACAAATAATTTCTATATCATTTACAAACTACAACTCATCTCTGTTTCCATTTCTTTTTCAGTCCCACTTATAAGTCTAAATGAAAGTGAAATAGTCTTCGTCTATATGAAACTATATAGGTAAGTGAATTTGTCTATATTTATGTGCATAAAGTAGATGTGTCTCAACTATGCATTCCTCAGTATAGTTTATTTAACCTTGTCTTTCAATTCTTAAAAATAAACAAAGCTT
The DNA here is from genome assembly GCA_035047485.1 of Drosophila peninsularis. Classification (NCBI taxonomy): domain Eukaryota; kingdom Metazoa; phylum Arthropoda; class Insecta; order Diptera; family Drosophilidae; genus Drosophila; species Drosophila peninsularis. The sequence continues at coordinate 9,183,235 of JAWNPN010000044.1, read as the reverse complement.
TTATCAATTATTTCCCTTTAAAGCAATTTTATAAATCGAAAAGCCGCAAACCTGTGATTTGCCGCAGCAATATGACCTTTGACATGCTGACAAAATGAAATTGTATAAATAAACTGAAATGGCTTTCAAATGAAATTGAAATTGAAATTCTGAAGCTTTTGTATCTCTTTAGTTACGTTAAACGTAATAAATGCTTTGCAAATGAACCCATGTGCATAGCTCGGATATTTCGTCTCAATCATCATTCATCAGTCCACATCGATAGGTGCGTCTGGCATGCTTCTTGTGTCTGCTACTGCACGTTGTGTCTGTGTGCCTGATGGGCAGCTTACAAATCAGTCATATATGGGCTGGCTGAAGGTTTTTGATTCATTGTCGTATCCTACGTCTGCTAATCAATAGCTTTGTGCCCTGTAGTTTCATTAGAGCCACCTAAATCAACTGTTATCCTTGCACTTGAATGCTGCCCGCCCCTGGCCAAATTGCAGTTGGGCCAAGGTAAATCTGGTCGACGGATGTCGGGCAAACGGAATTGTTGCAATTTAGCGGCAATGAGTTGACCCAAAGCTTACGCACGCCCCATCACGCCCATTTTGTTTGCAATTTGCCATTTTGCTTTCTGTTTGCCGTGGCACGTGTCACAGCTAGAGCTAAAGCTAGCCGGCGCTTGGGGTTGCAAAGACAAACAAAGCTGCGGCTAAATCAATGCCAAAATGAGTAACATTTGTAGCTGCACACTTGGCAGCTCGGTATCGTGCTGCACAGTGCTGGAGGAGCAGCCGCCGTGAGTGTAATCAGTTTCAACATTAATTAAGCCCGAGGCGAGGCGAAGCAGGTAGAAGCTAGACTGAGTCATGCGAACGTGCGCGTGCATTTGCCAGGACGTAACTCGAGTGACCGGTTAAAGCGAGAGACGAGAGGCAGGGACCTGCATTACTTAATCCGTATTCACTGGCAGCATGGAGCCTTTAAGTAATGCTCTTTCATATACGAGTCGGCTCCAAGAAAAGTCGTCAATTCAATTAGATTACGAGCAATAGAAGGAAAAGAAAGTAAAATGCCAAACTGAGGGTCCTTCCGACAGTTGAATGCCATTCAGACGTTATGCGCTGAATTAAATATTGTGCCCAAGCCCCTTACAACGTCCTCAGTGTGCTCATCAATAAATGAAGCCATGGACGACGAGCTGTTAAATGTCAGGCGAATGTCAAGTTAACTTGGGAACACTGGTGCCATCTCCGCTGTCAGTTTGTTAATTTGATTAAATGTAACTCAGCAAACAGATAAAAATAACTCATATATTTACTAACAAACTACATACATGCCGCAAGACATGTCACAGACATTTATTCGGCGAGAGTCGACCCAAGGACATGGAAAGAAATTCAGATTAAATTTCCTCTTTTTTGCATACAAATTATAAATAACTAACAATAATTGGAATTGTAGAAGAAATTCCCAAGCGTTGTTATTGGGTATAATTTGGAATATCAAAGAACTTACGTCATGTGTTTGTTTTTGGCATAGTAAATTGGAGAATTCGCGAAGCGCATCTCGCTCACAGTTATTGAAAGACAAACAAGACAGGCAGAAAATATGCCAAGCCCCATTGAGGAAACGGAAATGCCAAAAGGTCCATGAAGTGCGTGTTTCTGCACATGTCACAACGAAATAAACTCACGTGGGGGTGGTGCGAATGTCTGGTGGTGCACTGCGTGTGGTGGAATGGGCAGCCTTGTTTGTCAAAACGATGTCAATATGCAGACAACAACAACAACAAAACGACAGCGAGCACGAGCCAGTTGACAACAGTGAAAGAGGAAGGGAGAGAGAAAGAGATAAAAGCTGAGTGTGATAAAGGGAGAAAGGGGAGAACAAAAAAGTAAAAGACAAGAGTCAAGAGACAATATCGTGCGTGCGACCATTTTGACATAGATAAAACGCAGGTCGGGTCGAGAGCCGCTGCCGAAGACAATGCCACTACATGGAAAGAGCTCTGTAGACTCAATGCTCGACTGAAGAATACCCAATTTCAAAAGAGCAATACATAAGTTGAAGATCCCAACTTATAACTTACAACTACTATACAAAAGTAGATAAGCTGCTATAGAGGCTAAACATTGGAATGAAGCTAATAACCATAATATATACATAAAATATGCGATTTATCTGTAATGAGAGCCCTGCAGCTGAGTCAGCTTAAATGTTTTATATTGAATATAATTCATATTCACAAATGGATATTCAGATAGAATGAATGAATCCCTACAGTGATATATATTTCTACTACTGAGATGCCACCATGCACCTGACAGAGTTTATGTATGGTAAATTGTTTGTGCCTTTTTGCCAAATTTGGCATTCCAGCAAATAAATGTTGGTAACACAACTGCTAACTGAAAATAACTCGAATAAACTATTCACAGCTGAAACATTGTTTAATCGTGTAGGTAGACGACGTCTATGTAAAGGGTATTCAGCTGCAGTTGAACTAATTCCAGTGCGTTCACTGCTCGAGTAACAATGGGGCGTTTACAGTTTATCTTTCAGCACTCAACTTTACAAATGTGCAGAGTAAATAAAAAATATGCGAAAAGTTTGTCCTATTGCAAAGCAATGTTGATGAGCTTTTAAGGACGGAGGCAGCACGAATGCACTTTTTTGGGTGTGTCCTTTGGCAGGCAACTGAGAGGATGGCAAACAGCACTTTTTTGTTGGATGAATGTGCTCAATGATTTATGAATATGTGCTCACATTTCAGGCGGTCATGAAACATTAAGGTTTAATTAAGCGTTTGTCAACTGCCCCTGGGGACAACTGGGCGCATCCTGAAAAGCTCCTGACATCCTGTTTTGTTGTGCCCTGCGGCTCGTACGTTGCAACATCGCATTGCATCGCATTGTTCCTGTTTGGATGAGCCCGCATTGAATTCACTTCCGCTGCAGCCACAGCAACGGCCGCAAGCCAAACGCTAAACACAATGCCAGCTCTGGTCACGTACCAGCCAAGGACAACGAACAGCGAACGGGCAGCCCTCAACTGTGGGCGTACTGGGAGCTGCATAAGCACTAAACAGCCGCATCCGCTGCCACCACACCCGTATAGTATGCCAAAAATTAAGCGCATTTAATACTCGAGCTACGTTCGTTTTGATTACGTCTCTATTTTCTTTTTTTTTTTCATAAAACTAACTGTGCCTGCAGCAACAGCAGCAACTAGAAAATCAATGGGAAACTTTTCCTCTTTGTCCTTTAGCTGCTCCTGCTGCTGCTGCTGAGGTTGCTCTTAGCAACATTTTTCAACAAGTTTTTGCAATCCCGTCGTTTTTCGATACCCTGTGTGAATAGAGGGGTTTATTAATTTTTTTTTATTTGAATCCCAGTTTCTTAGATTTGAATTCTATAAAAAAAACCTCAAGACTAAATAAATAAACGCAATATATATAAATTATATATATGTACATATATTACAGTTAACTTCCGCCCAGAGTATCTGGCGTGTTCATACTGCTAGCATTTCCTGATATAGCTCTGTACCTGAAAGGACACGGATACAAGGGAAATATTGTAAATATTCAATCGAAGCGAAAATGCAAGCCTTTAATCGGCTTTCGTTAGGTGAAAGCTACTCGTGCAAACGATGAAAAATAGAATTTTAGAAATATATCATTTCTTTCGTGCTACTGACTAAACTTGCAGTAAAGAATACGGGTCTAAAATCACAATGGACTAGCCCGTGGGAAAACTGTATCGAGCCATTAAGCTGAGCTTACATCAGTTAAGAAAGCTTTGACTGCAGCTGAACTACGAAAACAGTTTACTAGATTTTAGTAGGGGAAAAATAATTGAGTTGATTGGTAGATCACTCTGAACGGATTTATTAGACTTATGTTATGTTTGCGAAAAGACATTTCGGTTTTGCATTCTAGTATCCTTGGCATAGAGCATGTGGAAGTCCACAAACTGCAGTGCATAGCGCATATATTTGTTGAGCTAGTCAACAATTTGTAGCAGTATTTGATTCGATATTTGCTCGCACAATCGCTGCGCTGATTGAGCGCAAGGATGCGGCCTGCAGCAACAGCAGCCACACATACACAGACATTGATTGCACACCCACGCTGTCGTATCAGCTGTATTGTGTAACAACTTGCTCCGCATTTGCAATGCATGGAATATATTAAAGGAGAGCAGCAGCAAATAAAAGGCAAAATATACGAATACGTGCGAGAGGAATAATGATTAAGTTAAATGTAAATGCAAATTAATAGAGCACTTCCTGCCAGGCGTCCTGAAAGTGTTAACGCACAGGCAGACAGGCGTTATTAATAAATTATGCAGTATGCATATTATAGTTGTAGCTGCAACATGTCAATTATGCCCGGTGCACGTTGCAGCTGCCTTTGGCTGGCAAACGTCAAAAGTTTGTTTCTTTGCTAACTTTTACATATAGATTTTTTGTTGTTTAATATTAGTGCGACACGCAGCAAGGAGCTGGAAATATAAAAATTCCCACGCTGCCGTGGGCCAAGTTCAGGCAGCTGCTGTCAGCTTGAGATACAGATACAATTGCGAACCCAGATATAGATACAGTTGTTGCGCCATGTGCGCCGCCTGCGAGGCGTGCAATTATTTATTTATTCATATGAGTGTGCGCTTGGTCTGTTTACATTCCTGGCATACTTATATTCGGCGTCGGAAATACTTCTTTTGGTTTCATTTATTTAACGCAATTAATTAAAATTGTTTCGTCTTTGTTTACGTTTCATTTTGGCAGGCCCGTCGATGATATTTTTACAACGTGCGCATATAATTCATAGAATATTTTTATCATTTCGACAGCCAAAGGCAATCTACATACTTTCGCTGGGAATTTTAAATTGTAATGATTTTAAAATTTATTTATGGGCAAGTTTTAATTATAAAAAATTATGAATAAATTCCAAAAGTCGTTTTTTATCTTTAACGCAGCATTCAACAGTTATATATATATATATATCTCAACTTGTATGCTGTCATGTATATATTCAGTGGAATTCCTGTTTCATGACCAACTTTGTGGAAGCGCCTGCAAATGATTGAAAGGTGAAAAGCGTTTCCACGTTTACCTCCATTAACTTATTCAAATAAACTGCCTTTTTAGGTGCCTGTCGTATGTTTAATTAACTTAATTGCACAAGCGATCCAATCAAACTTTTCAAAGCATAAAAAACGAATGAAACTTTGCTGAAGTTGACTTTAGAACTCCAATTAGAATGTTTTTGCAGCTGACATAGTCTCGGTCCGCCAGTTCACTTTTTACTGACTTAACATAAACTCATTTTGTGTTTTTTAAGCTTTTATGGAATATTGAACTGCAACAACAATAAAGCCAATTGGATTACCATTTGAAATATGGAAACGAAAATAAATTCGATTTATAAATGAGAATGAGCCGCATTGACTGCGGGATAGTTTAATGCAAATTGAAAACGCAGTGAACGAGAGCAAACTTGATTCTTGCCGATTGCACTCACAGCAAGGCGAATGTTGGTTCAGCTTGGCTGCCCTATCCATACCTATTCCATAAAAAATAGGAAAAGGAGCAAAAGTTATAATTTGAAATTTATAGATATTTTTACGGTCGTGAAATCTGTCTCTATCTCTATTTATTTACCTATAAAATGTTAAATAAAAATCGTGCTGCTTCAATTCTGAGTCATACAAATCAACTGTTTAAGAAGGCCCTAAAATTCATTCATGTGGGCCGCTTGTTCTGCCCTGGGTGCAAGTGACATGCATCAGTAATTACTTAAGCTAAACGGTAACTTGAGAATCGGTCTCCATGCCACACTCTGCACAAATTGTGGAAATGGATTTGTGGTTGCGGGCGACACGGACAGAACTTTAACTAACCGACCTTTCAAATGGGTTTGACGAATGGTCGAAGGGATATTTGTGTGTAGGGGCAAGTGCGTGTGTGTGTGTGTGTGTGTGTGTGCGTGTGTCGTTTGGCGTTTGGTTAATCAAAAGATTTTACGTCTGACTTAGTTACATTATGGTAATTTATCAAACGTCGACGTTATTGTGTTTGCCACACTTTGTGGCAACTTTTCTGCTGGCAACGTCACCAGACACTTCAAGCCGTAAATCATTTTGTGTTTTCATCGATTTTTACAGCTAGAGCCATTTCAGCCATGCTGAGCAAACGTGCTGAATTTGCTCCATTTTCCAACTGCAACTTGCACAACAAGCACCCAGCGCATCATTAGTTACATTACTCAGCCCCGAACAACCCATTCCAAGCAGCCCCGAGACTCTAGCCAGGCAGTGCTCGAAAGGCAACGTCTAAATTGAAGTTTAAAATAAAAACTTTGCAGCATAAAGAGTGTTATTTGCGCAGCATTCAGCACGAGGATCCCAAAGCAGCCCAGCCCAGCCAGCGAGCAACCACCCAAAGCCGCCCACGCACATTGCACATAAACGGCTCAGATAAAAACCGAGAACAAAAGGCTGTGGCCAGAGACAAGCTCTACAAAATATAATGAGAAGATTGTGCATACGAGGGTCGATTAAAGAATTTACAACTTCACAGAAATCATTAGAATAACTGAACACTGATTTAGCCATATCATATTGGAGCACTAAAACATAATTATACATCTAAGATCTTAGTCTTAAAGGCTTATGCTGCATAACCCTTTCGCTTCATGTGCAATATATGGTATACTTTAGTAACAGCCCTCTCATGGCTTTTTACGGTTATGTGCGAATGTGTGAAGAGTGCCAAAGGGTTGACAGTGTCCACAAAATCAGGTCAATTGTTAGCGGGATGCTATAAAAAGTGAAGCCATCATAAAGAAGAACGGCAGCAAGGTGCGGCTGAGGCAAACGAGATGATTCTGAGACACATAAAAGACACGTTAGTTAAATAAGAGCTAATATCGCATATCTTAAAGCCATTATAAAAATAATCAACAAATTTAACGATAGCTTGCAATAGAAAGAAAAGTCATATCCCAAATTAAAGCCAACATTTCCATTTTCCTTTGTTTCATTACAGACAGCAGAGTTTGTTCAAACTTAACGCGAGGTTAAAGCCACTCGAAAGCTGGTACTAGTCCGAGAGGAGACAACAGCAACAACAATGTCTAAGCACACAGACAACGATAATCTGCGCAATGACATCTACGAAAATCTGCCCTGTCAGGCCATGTATAATGAGTCCGTGCGCAAAATGCAGCATCAACAACAACATCAGCAGCAGCAGCAGCAGCACCACCACCATCACCAGAAGTCCTCCCAGGCTGGCGGGCAACCGTTGCTGAACCATATCGGCAACAGTAATCCGAATGCCAACTCCAATTCGTTGGGCAACTGCAATTCGGGGCCGGGGAACAACAAGCATCACGCTGCCGGCATTGCTGGCAACATGCCCAAGGAGATGCTCTATGCGACGCCGTTGCGTAAGTCGGATCGTTACAAGAGCAGCGAACGGAGTCGACATGGTGTGGCCACGGAGGCACCAGCGACTGACGCCAAGCTGTCCAATTTGCGGGACTCGAATCGATTGGCCAGTGTGCGCAACGGCAATCCTGTCCAGATCACCGATTTGGATGCCAATGATGAGGAGGAGCAGGTGGAGCGCGAAACGGATGCCAACGCATCCACCAGTGCTCTGGTCGGCGGCTCAAAATACAACAATCAGCCGGCTTCGCTGGGCGCCAACAGCACGCCCAATCAGCAGCTGGAGGATCGACGTATACTCAACTTTCTGAAGGACACCACGCAGGCGCACAAGAAGCTGGAGATTAGTGGACGGGATTGTCCCAATGCCAGCTTCTCGAATTTGGCGCGAGAGGAGCACTTTGCCAATCTTGTGCAGCAGAATTTTGCGCACGAGCTGGCGCCAACCAATGGCGCGACAGCCAGCTCCGCGCCCGAGGAGGATGGCTTAGAGCTGGAAAAGCAGCAGCAGCAGCCAGCGCATGAAACAGCCGCCAATTTGGAGTCGCTAATGCAGAGGAAACACTCGCCGGACAAGGAAGTCAATGGGCTGGCTCCACTGGAGCCCAGTAACCAGCGCATTGTAAGCACCGTCTACATACATCGGGAGTGGGTGCTCAAGAAGATTGCGTTGTGCTTGGAGCAGCGGACGGCTGGCAAGAAGCCAATGCCGGCTGTTCTGGGCGCAGCTAGTGCCGGCTATGTGTCAGCGCGAGCCAAGGCGGCCGCCATATCCAGCTCCAGCTACAATGGCTGCCTGGTGCTGGGCTCCAATGGCTCCGGAAAGACCTCCATTTGTCAGGCCATCATGAAGGGCAACTCAGGCACCAAGGGCATACTCAATCGCAAGCTGCTGGCATGCTATTTGATCGAGTCGCAGAATCCCGAGTGCCACAGCCTTTCGCTGTTCATGCGGAAGATCGTGCTGCAGTTGCTCAGCCATGCGTCGCTCATAAGCCGAGACGACAGCCAGAAGATAATTGATGAGGGCTTTTCCTTTCTGCGCGAGGAAGCGCAGCAGCAGGAATCCAAGTTGGACGAGGCAATGAATAATATTACACTCAGCGAGAATGCCGAGGAGCTGCTTATCGAGGAGCTTAAGCGTGGAGCCAGCGAATGCGACACCAAGGAGCTGGACATCTTCGAAAAACGACGTACTTCGACTACTCAGAAGCCCGGCAAATCGAGTCTAACGCGACAGCAGTCGGAGCCAGCGCCAGTTCAAAATCTACTTTCGCCGGATCTGGGAGATCTGGTAGAGCGGCCCGGCAACAGCGGCTATGGCACACATCCGCCTAAGCGGGGTGGAAATACAGTTATTCAGGAACGGGGCGAGCAGGACAAGGACACAGGCAGCGAAAAGGAACAGAAGCTAATAATAGAACAAAAGGAAAAAGAGAAGGAGAAGGATGCTGCCAAGAGCAGCCCCGTCAAGTCCAAGTCAAAGATACCAGTGAAGCGCGGTCGTACCGGCAGCGGCGTCTCGTCGCCGGCAAAGCAGGTGACCGCCGCAGCTACCAGTAGCAACGGCCAGGCAATCCAGCAGGGCGGCGGTGAAGACATAGCTGACTTAGTTAGCGAGCAGCTGAAGAGTGAGATCGAGGCGGCCATCAAGGATGACAAACAAGAGAAGCACAACGAAGACAAACCCGAGGCGGAAACAAAACTAACGGAACAGGAGCCAGAGGCGGAGCAGGCTCAGCCGGAAACAGCAAACGTGGAGCCGGAAAAGTCTGAGGAAGAGCCGCTCATTGACTTTGGTGCCAGTGCGGAGCGTGTGGAATTGCCCAAGGAGGTCACACCTACAGCAGCCAATATACCGCCCGTTCCTGGCGAGAAGCCCAAGATTAGGAATAGCACCAATACATTGCCACCACCGCTACCGAAGACCAAGAGCTGTAGAACCATTATTGCCGATGGCTACTACGAGCTGCTGATGTCAAATCCGGAAATCTTGGAGTGCCTCAGCGTGGACAGCATCGAGAAAAATCCCGATGAGTGCTTCAAGAAGGCACTGCTCTTTCCACTGCTCGAGCTGACGCCTCCAAAGACCGCATTGCTGCTGCTCATAGATTCCATCGACGAGAACTACATCAACGAGGGCAATCTCATATCCACGCTGAAGGGTGGCCGCGGCACTGTGACCAGTCACAAAAGTCGCAACGTGGCCGAGCTGCTCTCGAATCACATACACCTCTTCCCCAAGTGGTTGTTCCTGGTGTGCACCACCAAGAAGCAGACGAAGCAGATTACCAAGATGTTCACAGGCTTCAAGAAGATAACTCTGGATGATTTGCGCAAATCGCACGTGGTTAAGGATGTGCAGGAGTATATTATAAATCGATTGAATTCCGATTTCAAGGACAGCATCATGCTAACCAAGGAGATCATTGAGTCGCTGCATCAGCTCTACATCAAATCGAATGGCTGCATATTGTACCTGGAAAAGGTGTTGCATGGCATCAAGGACAACTTCTTCAGCTTTCGCGAGATCAAGCTTATACCCTGCACCCTGAATGGCCTCTACTTGTACATCTGCCAGAAGTCCTTCAACAAAAAGCAGTACATGAAGATACGGCCGCTACTTAATGTGCTGCTCGCCTCTTCCGGCTATGTGGACAAGCTCTTCCTCTTCAATTGCTTGCGCACGCACAACTACACCATCGATGGCCACGAGTTTGAGAAGCGTCTGCAGCTCATGCGGAATATTTTGGCGTATGACGCAAATGCGCAACGGTTAAAGATTTTCCACAGCTCCTTCGCCGATTGGCTGGTGGATGTGAAGTTCGCAACCAAAAAGTTCATCTGCGATGTGAACGAGGGCCACGTTATGATCTCAATGTACTACTTACTGGTGGCGGACACACTATGCGCTAATACGGTGCGAAGCTTCGCCTATCATTTGATCAAGTCCGGTGAGTATTTGACCAGCCGGCACATCGATCTGGATCTCATCTTGATGCTGCTCGAGTCACGCTTGAACCTGAGCGATTGCTTCTACACAAATCATTTGAACTGCTGCGCCCAATGCGAGCACGACTTTAAGAACGATGTCAACTTTCTACCCAAGACCCGATCTATGCTGGACCGTTTTCTCACCAATGAGCTCAGCGAACCGTTTGCACAATTCCTGTGCGATTTTTTCAAGCCGAGCTTGCCAACGGATGCCAAGATGCTTAAACTGCTCATCGAGACGGGCATCAACAATGCCGACACCCAAAACTCCTCCGAGTCTTCGCTCATGTCGCCGGAACTCTCAGAGAAGTCCCAGAACATTGACTTTGAGCTGGCAGATCTGCTGTTGTCGAGCGAGAAAAGTTGCTTGCTGGAGACTCAGCGCACGATCAGTCCCTCGGAGCAGAGCGAACCGCCGCATGAGAGCCAAGATGAGAACGCTTCCAGCACATTGCATCAGCTGTCCGATTCGCATCACATTGAGCTGCATAAGGGGAAGGCCCTAATCCATATTCTGGCCAATGATGGCAATCATCATCTGCTGGAGCGAGCTCTTAATGCCTGCAAGAGTCCTATTGACCTGGAGATTGAGGACTATAACGGGCAAACAGCTCTCAATATAGCCTCGAGGAATGGTCACCTGGAGGTAGTCAAGCTGCTGCTGAGCTTCTCACAGCCCTGCAACGATGGTACTGGACGCATGAAGCGAGTGGATGTGAACCATGCGGATCGCGATGGCTGGACACCATTGCGCTCCGCCTCCTGGGGTGGGCACAGCGAGGTGGTCAGGCTGCTCATTGCGCAACCCGCCTGCAAAATAGATCTGGCTGACAAGGAGGGACGCACTGCATTGCGCGCTGCGGCCTGGAGCGGTCACGAGGATATCTTGAAACTGTTGATTGAGTCGGGGGCGGATGTCAATTCCGTGGATCGGCAGGGCCGCACATCACTGATTGCCGCCTCGTACATGGGCCACTATGATATTGTAGAGATTCTACTGGAGAATGGCGCCAATGTCAATCATCTGGATCTAGATGGACGAAGTGCACTGTGTGTAGCTGCCCTGTGTGGCTCCTCGGGCTACAGCAAAGTCATTTCCACGCTGCTCGATCATGGCGCTAACACGGATCAGCTAGACAACGATGGCATGTCGCCGCTACTGGTCAGTTCGTTCGAGGGCAACGCCGAGGTCTGCGAGCTATTGCTCGAGAATGCTGCCGACCCCGATCTGGCAGACTTCATGGGGCGAACACCACTGTGGGCTGCCTGCACGGCAGGTCATGCAACCGTGGTGAGACTGCTGCTGTTCTGGGGCTGCGGCATCGATTGCATGGACTCGGAGGGGCGCACAGTGTTGAGTATTGGCGCTGCCCAGGGCAATGTAGAAACAGTGCGCCAACTGCTAGATCGTGGACTGGATGAGACGCATCGCGACAACGCCGGCTGGACGCCATTGCATTATGCTGCCTTTGAGGGATTCCACGAGGTGTGTCTGCAGCTGCTGGACTCGGGCGCCAAGATTGATGAGTGCGACAATGAAGGCAAAACGGCTCTGCATTTGGCCGCACAAGAGGGACGCCTTCGCTGCGTGCAGACCCTGCTGGACATACATTCCAGTTTTGTGGATCAAAAGGCACATGATGGCAAGACAGCTTTTCGTCTGGCCTGTCTGGAGGGTCACATGGATACGGTGGAGTTTCTGTTGAAGTTTTGCTGCGATGTCAACTCCAAAGACGCCGACTCACGCACCACACTCTATATTCTGGCATTGGAGAACAAGCTCGATACTGTCAAATACCTGCTGGACATGACCAATGTGGATGTTAACATACCCGACAGCGAGGGACGAACGGCGCTGCATGTGGCCGCCTGGCAGGGTCATGCTGACATGGTGAAAACCTTGATCGAGGCTGGCGCCGATGTCAACTCAATGGATCTGGAAGCACGCACGCCGCTCCACTCCTGTGCCTGGCAGGGTAATCATGATGTTATGAATATACTGCTCTACTATGGCGCCCTAGCAGACCATGCCTGCAAGCAAGGCGCCACAGCGCTGGGCATTTCCGCTCAGGAGGGCCACGAGAAGTGTGTCATTGCGTTGTTGCAGTACGGCGCTAATCCCTACAAGTCGGACCACTGTGGACGCACGCCCATCAAGTTGGCGGCCAAGTCTAGTCGCAGCAGCATACTCAAGATCTTTGAAAGCTATACCAAAAGTAAGAACCATAGCAGGCGCAAAAGTATATTGCTTTGTTACTAAATCCCTTATCCACTATCACTATTCCTCCATTTAGATGAAGCTAGTAATCCCAATGAAGCAAAATTCCATGCCAGCATGCTGCGCTCTCCGGACCAGCCGCCGGCGCTGCCCTTGCACCAAAACCTAGCTCCGTATCCAGCACATGCCTCCGCTTCATCGGTTTGCTCGGCCGCAACCACTGCAACGGTGCACAATGGCAGCAATTTGCAGGCTCTAAATGCCTCCAGTTCCACGCACAGCTCGAACAACTTCTATCAGAACACAATGCAATCGGATACGAGCAGCTTGCATAAGCGCAAGAGCGTCATCTCTAGTCAATCCACGGGCAGCAGCAATGATGTGAGTTTAACTGCAACAAGTCATACAGTTGTCGATCTCTAACATTCTTTATTTGGTCGCATTTGCAGCAGGCGCCGCTCACCTTCACTCAGCAATTGCAGCGACAAAGCAAGCTCAGCTCACGCAACAATCTGATGGTCAACTCAAAGCATGCTTCAAGCTCTTCCGCAGCGGCTCACAAGTCTAGCATCAATGGTGCAGGCGGACATCAGCGACACTCTCAGGTGCTGCCCGATCTCAGCGAGCATCAGCTGGGTAAGTTATGATTTAATTTCATAATAATTAGAAATCAATGCCTAACTCTTTCCATCACAGCAAGCAACATGACAAACGAGGCTGATCTGTATGACATGGAATGCATGTCACCTTTGTACGCCACGCCTCCACACTCGCCCAGTAGCGAGCTGAGCTCACCTGGCCAGCTGCCAGCATTAAATGCCTTTGTGGATGATGATCGCGCAGGACCCAGTGGTGGTAGCTCGAAGCCCGGCTTGCCGGATAATCATTTTGCCCGGGATACCCACATGCGCATCATTTTGGGCAACCTCAAGGAGAATCAGCCCAGCTCATCGAGGTGAGCCGTTGTACAATACTTTACTTAAGTCCTTGCTCTAATTGCGTTATTCCCCATCAAGCAGCAAGAGCAAACGCAGCGGCGTCTCAAGCAATCCTGCAATGCGACTTATTCGCAGTCGTTTCGATTCGGCAGCACAACTCATCAGGCGCACTAACAACATGCTATCCTCCAACAGCAACCAGGGCTCGTCCAGCATTGGTGTCAAGTCGGGAACCTTTCAATGGCGCAAGGAGAGTCAAATGTAAACCCAGATACGAGGACATAAACATACACTTGCATACTCAATTAGACAGTAGCTCGTTCTTGACTTTATTGAGTTTATACTTTATATGAAGAAGTATTTCTTTTTTTTGTGATAGTTTCAATTTTAGTATACACGCGTATTATGTATTCTTATTTCGATAATTATAAATAAACCTAGACCTATTGCAAGATTGTAGTTTAAGGCACGCGCAAAGTATTAAGCTGTGTAGATTCATCAACGATTATAAAGTATTTCCCTACATTTTGGCATGCTATCGTAGACAACTCCTAAAAAGTAGCATCTAAATTAAGCATATTACATAAAAATAAAATGTGCTTTGGCTTGCCAAAGATATAGTGCCCTTGCAATCGCACAACCCTATTGAAGATCTAATAATACTGTCCATTTGCTGTCCACGGAACAGATCCAAATCTGCCTTTACCTATCGTCGGGATAAGGACAAACAAACAATACTAGATGGCTTCGTTGCTGTCTGTTCTAATGTTACATATTGCAATATAAATTATATATGTATATCCTGCAAGGGCATTACAATAAAAGTTGAAAAGAAAGAAAGTAACAATCAAATACACAAAAGTATACAACCGATTCTTAAAACACAACAGTTTGTTTACATATTGATGTAATGCGCTATGCTGAAGAAAACAAAAAACAAAATATTTTTAGTTTAGATTTTTTTGGTCTTGCGACCGGGCAGATTGTGACCGCCATACTATATAAACCTAAACGATATTCGAAGAATGGCTGAATAATATAATTTATTTTATAACTAGCATTAATGCAATTGTGGCACATGCAACTGAGCTACGTATGAGCATATACCAATGCTGATTATGTCAATTTTATAATAATTTTCTAAGCTTACCACCAATTTTTCTATGGCATGTTTCTTCAAACACAAGTTGTATTTTATCGTCCCACAAACACAAAGATGTGACCCGTTCCTGTACTTATTTAAAAATGAAACACACACACATACTCATATATTAACAGCAGAAACCCATAAGACCTGTAGACGTAAAAACAGTTTCAGATGGAATATTTTCCGAAACTCTATCTCTCACTGCAAAGCAGCAAACACACGCAGACACAGACAACTATACAACGTACTTGGCAAAATCCAAAAAAAATTATATTAACAGCGAAATGTTGATTAAACAGAAACATTATAAAGTAATTTATTGTTAAATATACATAAAACTATATATATATATATATATATATATATATATATATATATATATATATATATAAATATATTTATTTCACAAGACACATATTTACAAGTTAACAACAAGCAGAGTTATTCAAAGATTCAAATTAAACATTATATAACCGAAAAACACACACATATATATATTTACGAGAATGGACACAAATAGCATGATGGGATCTAATGAAACCAAAGATAAACATTTAAATTCGAAAAGAACATAATTAAATACATACTCACACACAAACACACACACCCATAAGATTACCTATACAATATAAATGTATTTATACAAGAGTAGAGTTGTAGTTTGCAAAACGTTTGCATTGGAGTTACATTATTATATTGACGAAATTGGATACAGGAACCTTTACAGAAATTCTGAGTGTGTTTTTAATTTAAATAACAATTTGCGCGAAACCACATGAAACGAAGCATATACATATTTAAATATAAACTATATGAAACTGAATAAAGTGTATATTCATATATAAATAAATTAAAAGTCTTCAAATAATTCACTTGGAATGTGTCTATGAATAACTATTTGTTATTATCTACGAGTATCTTTGGATTGGCGACGCGAAATACATTGGGCACCATTCCAGCTAATGTAGTAAACAGTTCCTCGGATATATCGTGGGGCAGCAACAACTGCAAGGTGCTAAATGAGAGGCGTAAATTATTATTTGTGATCTTATAGCTTTATAACAAAACTCACCTCAACTCTGCACCGCCCCAAGATGCAGATTCAATCATAAAGCCCTTGGCGCATTTGAATACGAGCTCTGCCCTTCGAATGCACCACGGTACGGTCATATCCTCGCTCATTTCATGGCGGAGCAGGGCAGGAATCGTTAACGTGGTTATGTCATGGCGACTTGCTGTCTTAAGAATGTTGCGCAAACCAAGTATGACCGGATGACGTGAGTTTATTTCACTGGGACTGTTGATTGGCTCATCCGAAATCAAGTGGAATATGACGTGAGATTGGGAGAGATTCGAATGTTTGGTTATATAAAAATCGCCAGTCTTTAGCCTGGCCACATGCTGCTTTACAGGCGAGGAGGTGGCGCTACCTTCAGTGCTGTTACCACTACCACTGCCATTGCCACTGCCACTGCCATTGCTTGGAGTGCTACTGGTGTCACTGGTGTTGAGAGCGCGGATCTGTTTCTCGATCTTTTCCAGCTGTACATCTATCTGGTCAAAATGATATTCCGTCGATCTGTTAGCATTCTTGATTATGCTCTTATTGGCCTGCGCCTGTATCGAAGGAGTCAGCACTACGACGCCACAGAGTGAGCTTGAGTAGAGACCCAAAGCCATGTTGAGACCATTCAAATTCTCATCCACGTGCAGAGGACTGCACAGGTCCGTCACATTAGCGCTCAGTATGCGGATATTATGCATATGCTTTAGCTGCGATCCCAAATGTATAGTAAAGCTCTCCTCCATGGATGGCTGCTGTGAGATAAACATGGAGGAGCGATTGCCCAAGGGAGTGGACACCGGCGATACTTGAAACATTTGACTAACTTGACTGGTGATCCAATTGCGATACTCGTTCTTCTGATGACCCATCATGGCCTCCAGTTCGGATTCGTAGCGCTTTCGAACAAAGTTGTGAGTTGTATATTGCTGTGCCAGGAGATTGTTAATGTCTTCCGATGTTGTAGTTATGTCTAGCTGATTGATTTGGGTGTCCATTTCCTGTTGCTGGGAGTCTTTTAGCGTTTCCACTTCAGAGTCCATGTGATCGGTCATGTCGGCTATGACCTTTGCATAGCCTCGTTCGCGTTTGAGAATATCTTCTAATGAAGAAGAGTGCACCAGGCGATGGAAGCTTTGCGCAAATATGTCCTCATCGGTTGGACCAACGCGATCTGCGAATTGAAGCAGCTCTTCCTTATACAAACGTTCTGTATTCCGCACTATAGCTTCTAAATCTAGCTCTTCATTCGCTGCTTGAGTAATCAACTTCTCAGAGTAATCGTCGTAGAATTTTTGATGCTCCCGGTCAATAAACAGCTGAAGCTCTTTCTGTAAATCTATTTGGGGGAGTATCCATTAATTTTTGCTATATTCTTTTATTTACTTATCTTACTTATGTCTTCGTCTAAATATCGCATCATTGGATCCATTTGGGCTAAAAGCTGTGTAACCAGTTCCTCAACGCTTTCATCCTCAAAAGGAAATGTAATATCCAGCTTGGCTTCACAATCTTTGCCTGCATAGTCCTTGTAATTGTACACAAATTGAACGGTACTGGTATCCATTCTAAATTATTGTGCTACGCTCCCCAAACAGCAGTGAATCACTACTTGGTTGACGCAGTGCTCAGCGTGTTTTGTTTAATTTGTTAAGCTCTTAACTCTGTGACTCCATTTACTTGGCATTCACACTGTTAACAGTCACGGTTAACATAATGCAGTTAGAGATGTGCATATCACTGTTAAATCTTTCGATATTTCTTATCGTGATGTTCATCACACCCACAATTAACCGCGTCCACCAAAAGCCTTTCTTTTCAAATTGTGCTTGCCCAATATTGCAAATCAAAATCCAAAATAGTATTATATGTCATAGATCTATGACACATACCAGCTTATGGCTTGAAGCTGTTATATTAAGTCCGGCGCACACATCAAATTGGCACAGGCTTAACATACGATAGTAGAATGTTAATGAGCACAGCTGACATTAACCAGTGTGTACACACTGAAACAAAATAAATGCCGGCAAATATATTCTTGATAAAGAAAATGCATTTTAATTTTTTTTATTTTATTGTTTATTCAAAATAAGAAATATTAATTTAATAAATTTATTAAGTCCTGATGCCTGATGATTCAGGAGTCCATCCGCTATAGTGAATACCTGAAAAACACACTTCTGTTGAGTCGTTCAACAACTTACCCAATTCGACTGACCGATCCGAGGGCTGCCGCAAAAGTTCAGCATCGCCAATACAATTGCATGGGATGATTGTCCGTTTTGTGGCTAAGACTGTTTAGCTTGGCGACCGTCATTTCAGCGCTTTGCATTACTTTTCAGCCAACTTGGAACAAAAATTATAATATACAATTTTAAATGGCATTTATAAGGGAATATACCGAGTGTGCAATCCAAATGAAAATGAATATACAAATTATAAATGAATAAAATATGTGCCCGCCCGCAACCATTGCTATCGTATGGAATAAGTGGCATACTGACTCTACCCGCTTACTTGCCTCTTTCAACTTACATTGGAATGCACTCTGGCACCTGCTTTGTGCTTGCTTTGCTGCTGCGCCTTGCCTTTCACCTGTCCTAAACAAATACAATATTTAAGCTATATACGAATAAATATCAAGACTAATGTTTGAACTAAACAACGGGTTTGATTTGGTTTTTGGTATTTTTTTCTTTTTTTCTTTGTCAATTTTACATAAATTCATTGCTGTATTTTATATCTTTCTTTGCTACATTTACGTGTAAATTTTGTTAACATATTAAAAGTCCTTAATTGCGCTGACCTCTGAGAAACTGCATACGAACTGCTACAAGGCTTCGATTACAATCAATTGTTGTTCATTTGGTTATAA
Source organism: Drosophila peninsularis (assembly GCA_035047485.1). Lineage (NCBI taxonomy): Eukaryota > Metazoa > Arthropoda > Insecta > Diptera > Drosophilidae > Drosophila > Drosophila peninsularis. The sequence continues at coordinate 9,164,552 of JAWNPN010000044.1, read as the reverse complement.
CTAAACATTGGGAGATAATTTAGTTCAATGTCGTCATAGTCACTTGCAAAAACACTAGCACAAGTAGCTCCTCCTCGCTATGATATATATATATGTAAATATATATTATTTAATGCTAAGGCAGCACGCGGCTCTTGAAAAAATGAGCGCACGCTCTACACGATTTTAAAATTATGAGAACTTAAACCTAGAGAAAGGTATTAATACATTTTTGTTTGTTAAATATAGATTTGTGTAGATTTTTGCACTGATTATCAGAAATTGTGGGCGACAACCATTCAACCATAGGGGGTATTCGCTTGAATGTAAAATTAAGCATTGGTTGCCGCCCTGAAGTTTGTTTTTTATTCTTTTGTATTTGTATGTACTAAGTTATATTACTGTTTACTGAAGGATTCTTGATAAGCAAATGTGGCTACAAGGATACATCATTTATCTTTGAATCGTTTGTTTTCTTATGCTTTTTCTTTAGATGCACAACTTTAATGTTGTGACATTTCTAGTTTACAATGATCCTTTTGCATTAATTTTAGGTTGGCTACAAAATGTTGAATATAAATATTATGCTATTTTGAATATTGAATAGGTAGGTAGGTAGGTTTGACGAGTGTGAGTAGGTTAAATCAATTATCGTTTATCGTAATATCGTATTGTAACTGTGCAAATTACTCTTATTGAATCCTGGCCAGCTGCTGTGTACGTGTACTCTGCTGGATGCGTATGTGTGTGAGGGTCTCGCTGCTGCTGCTGCTGCTGCTTACTTCACTTCTCTTCTCTGTATATGTAAGTTCTGTTTAAACTCTGCTTGTTGCTGCTGCTGCTGCTGTTGTTGCAACTGCTCTCTGAATAAAACGCACCACACACACATACACACACACACATTCACAGACTGATTTGCTCTGTACTTGTACTGACTTTGACTGAACCAATCTCACACGACTGCACTGCACTGTTCCTGATATTTATCTTCTGTCATGCTTTTGGTATGGTTGTTCTCGGAAAACTTCTTAGGTATATGAGTTGTTGCTCATATCATTGAATTGCGTATCGTTTACTTGACTTTGACTTTTGGGCATAAACTGAGCCACTGCTAATTTACCACCTATAAAATGTCGATAAATGAGAAACGTTATTTAAATCATTTGTTGTTAAGCATTCCAACATTACTTAAAAGGTTTTTGTTTCTAAATACGTTTACAGAAAATAATTACTTAAAATATTAGGTTTCAAAAAGTTCAAGAGTTGTAAAAAGAAAATGTTTTTCAAGCTTAGATATTTGACTCTAATATGCTGGTTAGAATCTACTAGGAAATGCCAATAAAATAAGATGACTATATATAAAAATATTTATGTATATTTAAAACACAAGAAACCTAATCAAATTGTTTGTTAAATCAAGTAAATAATATATGTATGTACATGTATATATAAATATACATTATATATACATAGATATATATTGATGAATGGATGGGTAAATTGGTAGGTTGCTTTTCATAATTGTACTTGTTAGGTCCTTAACCAAGTTTATAGCTATGCTCACCTCGTCTGGGCGCCTCAATATCTGCGGTTGTTGCCTCCACCATTATTGAAGCCCTGATTGTTGCCACCATAATTGCCTTGATTGCCACCGCCTTAAAAACACAAAAGAAAACCCACATGCACTTTAAGAAAGTGTTCAAAACTAGCCTTAAGCTCGCTCTTAATGTATCTCAAAACTGCACTACAACGTGGCTGCGTATTACAACGCACTGGACTGATCTACATATTGCATAGGTATAACAGAATAATCCAACGTCTTGATATCTTTTGGCGTAAAGCTAACGGCAAAACTCTATATCTAGCTTACTAAAGGTCAGTTTTTAACCAAAATCATTATGTAAATGGAGATGATGTTTTCGAGTGTTGCTTACCTGCTTTGTTGCCAAAGTTTCCACTCTGGTAGGGCTGCATGCGACTGTTACCAAAGTTGCCACTACGCTGGGGGCCACCGCTGTAGCCTTGCTGATAATTGCCAAAATCATTGCCGCCATTGTTACCCCAGTTGCCGTTACCACCGCCGCCGCTGAAGTTTCCACCGTTGTTGCCCCAATTGTTATCCCACGGTCCGTTATTGCCCCAACAGTTATTACCACCGCCGTAGCCGCCACCAAAATTGTTGTTTCCCCAATTGTCGTTATTACCGCCGCGATTACCCCAGTTTCCGTTTTGGTTACCGAAGTTGCCACCACCGCCCATATTTCCGCCCATGTTTCCACCCCTATTGCCGCCACCACCACGTCCACCCTGGCCACGACCACCACCACCGCCTCCCATTTCATTTTGCTTCGGCAAAGCCTTCTTTACATCCACCATTTTCCCATTGAGCTGATGCTGTTTTTGCACTGTAAATAAACAAATACAAGGAATTAATAATTAATTTAAATAACTAAACAAATTAGAATTTGGCAAAGGTAGTACAAATACTTTTCGATCCTTACTGCAAAGGAACCACAATAAAAATCAATATGGAGCTAGGGCTGTAGACTAAGCCAAAGAGAATTGTAACGAGGCTGCGTGTTACGCTGAACAAGGATTTTATAAACGTTCACATAACATAGCTTAGCCGACGCTTTATTATTCTCACAGCGTTCACAAGGAAACCGTACAAGCGTAAGTCAAAGCTCGTCAATTTGTCAGTGCTGTGTGTTAGATGCTATATTGAGCAATTGTACCACATACGTTTTCATCAATGAGGCATTCAAAGAGTCCAATTAACAAAGATATAATACGTGCAACATTTCTTTTACAGTCATGAAACGCCGCAAAGACACATCAAACATTGCTTTGCGGAGCTGGGACTGTGGATCTATGGATTTTTAACTTAGTCTTGGCTAAATAGGTTCTGTAAAGTGAGCAATTTCAAAATAGATCTAATGTAACGAGGCTGCGTGTTACGCTGAACTAGGATTTGAATACAGTCACATAACATAGCTTAGCCGACGCTTTTATTAATCTCACAGCGTTTAATAGGAAATCGTTCAAGCGTGGGTCAAGCTTGTCAATTTGTCAGTACTGTGTATTGCTTTATTAACCACTTGTAGCACATACGTTTTCATCGGTTAGGCATAATGGGAGCCTGATCAACAATGATATAATACGTGCAACATTGCTTTTACAGTCATGAAACGCCGCAAAGACACATCAAACATTGCTTTGCGGAGCTGGGACTGTGGATCTATGGATTTTTGACTTAGTCTTGGCTAAATAGGTTGTGTAAAGTGAGCAATTTCAAAATAGATTTAATGTAACGAGGCTGCGTGTTACGCTGAACTAGGATTTGAATACATTCACATAACATAGCTTAGCCGACGCTTTTATTAATCTCACAGCGTTTAATAGGAAATCGTTCAAGCGTGGGTCAAGCTTGTCAATTTGTCAGTACTGTGTATTGCTTTATTAACCACTTGTAGCACATACGTTTTCATCGGTTAGGCATAATGGGAGCCTGATCAACAATGATATAATACGTGCAACATTGCTTTTACAGTCATGAAACGCCGCAAAGACATATCAAACATTGCTTTGCGGAGCTGGGACTGTGGATTATAATTAAATCTATAGATTTATAACTTAATATTCGGAAAAAAAAAAAGCCCCTGCAATGTACAGTATTTGAAAAATGAATTAGTCTTGTACTTACACACAACTTTGTCCACGGGATCGTAATCGTCGAACTCTACAAAAGCAAAACCACGTTTCTTGCCAGTCTCTTTATCCATGACAATGTTGATATCAACAATGCTACCAAAATGCTGGAAGTATTCACGAAGGCTCTGTTCGTCATGGTCGTCTTTCAATGCGCCCACGAACAGCTTCTTCACTGTTGCGCCAGCGTTTGGCGAATCAATGTCTTGGCGTGGCACAGCACGCTTGGGTTCGACCACGCGTCCGTCGATTTTGTGAGGACGAGCCTTTTGAGCTTCATCAACCATGCTTGAGTGCGAGTATGTAATGAAGCCGAATCCGCGTGAGCGCTTCGTACGAGGATCCTTCATGACGACGACATCGACAATTTGGCCCCATTTTTCAAAGTGTGCTTTTAAATTGTCATCGGTGGTACGGTAATCGAGACCTCCAATAAACAATTTACGCATATGCTCTGGCTCAGAAATCGAGTCCTAAATAAAAAGAGAATTAAAGTTTCATATTGATTTTTTCCATGATGCCAAACATAACCTCTACCCCGCTGACGCACATGCAAAAAATTCAAAATGGCGGTCGTCGAGCCACGCGTATGTATGTACCCACACATGCATACAATTTACACCTTTTTTCAAATCATTTTCGTACTTACATCGTCGTGCTGACCGTTGGAATTTCCATTCTGATCATTGTGGCCGCCCATTTTATATATTTCTTCTCAATATATATATATATAATATATTTTTATAAATTTAAAAAAGTCACGGCACGCTCGCTCCACTCACTTGCGTTGAAAACTGAAAATGGAATGTAATGCTAGACTGTGTGCCCAAGTTCCACAAATGTCAATATATTTTCAAAGTAGTGTTGTGTAAGGAGCTATACTACTTTCAAGAAAAGTATGCTGTTCACAATTGCTGTTATTATATATAAATTAATGGTAAGAATATCATTATATGCTATATTTAATGAAATAGGTCTGAGTATAAATTATTAGTATTTAATATATCGGAATGTAACCATAAAAAATACTTGCTTAATAATAATCATACGACCACCGTACATATCTTAGCAAGTTCACTAGTTCTATTGCTCTATTTTTGAGTTCGATATAAAGTCAGGATGCCGAAGAAAAAAACCGGCCAGCGTAAAAAAGCTGAAAAGCAAAAATTACGTTTAAAGGAGATTAGAGGCCGAGAGATTCCTCTCGCTGATCTGCCCTGCAATGCGCCGATGGACTGCGATAAGTGCGAGAAAAAGCAAAAGTCTCGTGCTTTCTGCTACTTCTGCCAGAGTGTGCAACGATTGCCTATTTGTGCACAATGTGGCAAAATAAAGTGCATGTTGAAGACGGGCGACTGTGTAGTCAAGCATCCCGGTGTATATACGACTGGATTCCCTGGCATGGTTGGTGCAATTTGCGACTTCTGTGAGGCCTGGGTATGTCACGGACGCAAATGCCTAACCACGCACGCGTGCACTTGTCCGCTGCAGAACGCTGTGTGCTTGGAATGCGAGCGTGGTGTCTGGGAGCATGGCGGACGCATCTTCAAGTGCTCGTTTTGCAATGGCTTTCTATGTGAGGATGACCAGTTCGAGCACCAGGCCTCATGTCAGGTGCTGGAGTCGGAGAACTACAAGTGCCAATCATGTAATCGTCTCGGTCAATATTCATGTTTGCGCTGCAAGACTTGTTACTGTGAGGATCATGTACGTCGCAAGGGCTTCAAGTATGATAAGAACAAGGCCATACCGTGCCCCAAGTGCAACTACGAAACGTCCGTAACAAAGGACTTGAGTATGTCTACGCGCTCCCACAAGTTTGGCCGTCAGCAACAGGGCATGGGCAGCGACGACGAGGAGGGATATGGTGGCTACTATGGTGGTTATGGTGCCAGTGGCAGTGCAGGCTATTCATATGGAGACGATGAAGATGACGATGGCGATGACGACGAAAGCGAAAGCGAAGATGACGACGAAGAGGAGACTAGCGGCAGTGAAGCTGACGAGATCCCCGACGAGGATGATAAAAAAACTGAAAAATAATTCAACTATTTTAAGTAGATACATTTATTTATATGTATTAAATTGAAGTGTGAATTACGTAAATGATGTTGTGGCAAAATATGGTTTTTATTTAATTTGGACTTCTGCTATTTAAAATGTTGGTAAAAGACTTTCTGGATACTGACAAAAGGTGGTCGCTATGAACGAAGGCGAATTTGTAATTACGTACTTTACAACACTGGTCACTTGCACGTGCGACATAGACTTGTTTTGATTTGGAATGGAAATCTTCAATAATCGTCCTGGATTTTGTCCCTCCTGCGGATCAATCCTGCCACCACTGCAGATCAAAGGGAACGTATTTTGCTATAACTGTAAACAAGAGTTCTCTCCAGATGGTAAGATATGGCTGGCAACTATATGAAGTCTGAATTCAACTCAAAACAATTTCACAGTTTACATCGGCGAGACTTCCGAATATACAATACACTTCAACAGCTACGATCCCAGCAAGATCTCCAAAAAGGGAACTAATAGCTCCGATGCAGCAGAGGCCGATGGTCCCATTGTCGAGCGAAAGTGCCCCAAATGCGGCAATGACAAAATGTCCTATGCCACCTTACAGCTGCGCTCGGCGGATGAAGGCCAAACTGTGTTTTTCACGTGTCTGAAGTGCAAGTTAGTGAATTGTTTCACACAGATGCATCGCATCCATGCTTAACTCTGTTTTTATCTTACAGATACAAAGAATCGGAGAACTCCTAAATGCATAATTTTAGCTAACTAATTGTGTAAATATATATAACTCATATTAATCAAAATAAGTATGCTCGACGGCCTGCAAAATAAATACATATATAGATGAAACGACATTCACGTATTGGCTATGGTTTTAGCACTTACCTCTGTGGCTTTGAGTCGGTTCTTTGGATTATAAACAACCAAGTTGGATACCAAATCAATTTCCACCGCATGTGTGCAGCTTGGAAACAGATTGTTCCAGTGTAGGCCCACCGAATTGGGAAACCTGCTCGCCGCAACGACATTATTATCAGCAAAGAGTGCAAACAGTTCCACAGCTTACCTAATTTTACTATAATCGGGCAGTGACGTTAACTCTGGCCACTCGTTCAGTCGGGGACTGCCCAGCGTGCGTATTATTATGGCCAATTGTTCAATATCTGTTGTACCGGCAAAGAGTGGCACACCGCGTAACATTTCGGCCAACACATTGCCGCATGCCCACAAGTCTACGGCAGGTCCGTACTTCTGACTGCCCCAGAGTATTTCGGGTGCACGATACCAACGAGTGGAGACTTGTGGCGAGTACAGGCGTGACTCCTCGTCGGGAAAGTGGAGGCGCGCCAAGCCAAAGTCAGCGATTTTAAGGACATCCATATGACTGATCAGCAAATTGGCTGGTTTGATATCCCTGTGCATGATGCCCGCCTCGTGCAGGTAGGACATGCCCTTAAACATCATTAGGGAATACTTTCGCACCTGCTGGCGACTCAGCGGATTGACCTCACTCTTCAGCCGACTGTAAAGTGTGTCGGGCATATACTCCAACACGAGCGACAGTCCCGTCAGATCGGGATATATCTCAATTATATTGAGTATCTGAAAGTAAGTTAGGTACATATAAAACTGTGATCCGACATCAGATCAGAGCTTACATATTCCGAATTGCACAATTGAAGTGTCTTAATCTCGCGCAGCGTATTCAAGGATATGTTGCCGAATTTGTTCTTCAATGCCACCTTCTTGATGGCCACCTCCACGTTGCGCTGCAAATCGATGGCCTTGAACACGCAACCGTGCACACCTTCGCCAATTTTATCCTGCATTTTATACCGACTTGGTGCATATTCCTCCATGATTTCAATTCGCTAATTGGGTTCAGTTCTTCGATACAATTTTTCTTATTTTAATTTTATTTTTTTGTATTGTGTTTTTTTTTATATTCTATCTTAGTTCGTTGTCCCTGGCAACGGTCACAACAATAAACCAGACAGTCGTTACCCTGCGAATAACGGTAACAAAACAAAAGTCTATACAGTTAGCCACCTGTTGTCAGATTGTTTACTCAGTTTTTGTCAGCTTGCTCACAATGCGAACTGTGGCTCAAAGCGTGGCCTGTCAAAGCTTGAAGCATGCGCATTTGCATGCCCTTTGGCTGCTGTCAGCCCAACTGTCAAATTGCCAGGATACACAATTTTTCGGACCTTCGCAACTTCCAACGCAACGAAAACTGCTTTATATATAAAATAAAACTCTTCGAATATGTCTTTAGTCATTAAGTGAATCAGTTAATGAAGCTGGTAGGTGCTGCTTCCTTTTAAAAATAAGATTTCAGCTTATCGCTTGAAATCGACGTTACAAAAAGCGTTAAATTGAAGTGCAGTGTGTGTGTGTGTGTGCCCTTAAAGGACACTGTGCTAGTGTAAAAATTATTATTATTACAAGTAAAAGGACGATAATAGTATTGCTATTGTCCTTAACATTAGGCCTTGCATAATTTAATGACTGCAATTTGTGATAATTTGCAACAAGGACTTGTTATTATACACATGAATCTACCTTGATGGACCTATATATACATATATCTAAATCTACTTAGGTACAGGTATACACATATATATGTATATATATATATGTATATGTTTTTCGCATTAGCACGCAGGGTCTGTCAGGCGCAGCAGCACCTTGAACCAAATAGTTTTGTTTAGGCTTTGCAAAAGGCAAAAGTCTATTGCCGTTGAAGGTCTTATAATATCTACTAACAAAAAGTTGATAATACTCTATACCTTTATATAATATCATACGTATATAAGGCTTATTTTGTACATATGAATCCTTGACGTAATGTTTCTTCTTTATTACACCGCAATACGTCTTAAGTCACATACTCCACTTGGCTATTCACCTTTTAAACGACTTACAGCTCGCGCACACATCATGATGTCTTATCTAAATTTGATAATTTCACTTCTGGTCTGCCTTGGCCTGTGCTTGAGTCATGTTCAGTCCCGCACTGCCAAGCGCTCCGATGTCTATATAGCGGGCTTCTTTCCCTATGGCGATGGCGTTGAGAACTCGTACACTGGACGTGGAGTTATGCCCAGCGTGAAGCTGGCGCTTGGCCATGTCAATGAGCATCCACAGATATTGACCAACTATAGGCTGCACATGTGGTGGAACGACACCCAGGTGGGAACAGATACAGTATGCAGTTAAAAAAGTTTGTTATATTGATATGTACACTGTTGTTCCTAGTGTAATGCTGCAGTGGGTGTGAAGTCTTTTTTCGATATGATGCACTCTGGTCCCAACAAGGTGATGCTCTTTGGTGCCGCCTGCACGCACGTCACAGATCCCATAGCCAAGGCCAGCAAGCACTGGCACTTGACGCAGCTGAGCTATGCGGACACACATCCCATGTTTACGAAAGACGCGTTTCCCAATTTTTTCCGCGTAGTACCCTCGGAGAATGCATTTAACGCTCCGCGCCTGGCGCTGCTCAAGGAGTTCAACTGGACAAGAGTGGGCACCGTGTACCAGAACGAGCCCCGATATTCGCTTCCGCACAATCATATGGTAGCTGATCTGGACTCCATGGAGCTGGAGGTGGTGGAGACTCAAAGTTTTGTCAACGATGTGGCCGAATCTCTGAAGAAGTTACGAGAGAAGGACGTGCGCATAATTTTGGGCAACTTCAATGAGCATTTCGCACGCAAAGCCTTTTGCGAGGCCTTCAAGTAAGTAACTTGAAAATGTCCTTCAAAATTGAATGCCTTCAATGAGGTCTCGTTCAGATTACAAATGTATGGACGCGCCTACCAGTGGCTGATTATGGCCACCTACACAACGGATTGGTGGAATGTGACGCTGGACAGCGAATGCACCGACAAGGAGATAGCCACTGCCCTGGAGGGCGCTATTTTGGTAGATCTGCTGCCGCTCTCCACCAGCGGCGACATTACAGTTGCAGGCATTGTAAGAGAGCTCTATCTTGAGCAATCGTGCTATCCTTTGATACATATTTGTCTTACAGACGGCAGATGAGTATCTGGTTGAGTACGATCGACTACGCGGCACGGAATATTCGCGCTTCCATGGCTACACGTATGATGGCATCTGGGCAGCCGCTTTGGCAATACAGTATGTGGCGGAGAAACGTGAGGATCTGTTGACACATTTCGACTATCGTGTCAAGGATTGGGAGAGCATATTCCTGGAAGCATTGCGTAATACTTCCTTTGAGGGCGTAACGGTGCGTATAAGCACTAGCCATCAATATTTTTACTCACAGTTCGTTTATATCCTTCAACTAGGGTCCCGTACGCTTCTACAACAACGAACGCAAGGCCAACATTTTGATCACTCAATTTCAATTGGGCCAAATGGAAAAGATCGGTGAATATCATTCACAGCAAGCACACTTGGACATGACACTGGGCAAGCCAGTGCGTTGGGTGGGGAAAACGCCGCCCAAGGATCGCACTCTAATCTACATAGAGCACAGCCAGGTTAACCCCACCATATATATTGTGTCAGCCAGCGCCTCCGTCATTGGCGTGATCATAGCCACCGTGTTCCTAGCCTTTAATATAAAATATCGTAATCAACGGTAAGATCGTAAGATCTCCATATTAATCCCAGCTTACCTTACCAACTCTGTGTTCCCTTGCAGCTACATCAAAATGTCCAGTCCCCATTTGAACAATCTGATTATTATTGGCTGCATGCTAACCTATTTGAGTATTATATTCCTGGGCCTTGATACCACGTTGAGTAGCGTGGCAGCTTTTCCCTATATATGCACGGCTCGTGCCTGGATCTTGATGGCTGGTTTTAGTTTAGCCTTCGGGGCTATGTTCTCAAAAACTTGGCGTGTGCATTCCATTTTCACCGACTTGAAGCTGAACAAGAAAGTAATCAAGGACTATCAGCTGTTTATGGTGGTGGGCGTGCTGTTGGCCATTGATATAGCGATTATAACCACCTGGCAGATAGCTGATCCCTTTTATCGCGAGACCAAGCAACTAGAACCTAAAGTGAGGAAATTAATAACTAATAACTAATTTCGATCTTTTCGAATTGAATTACAATCTATATATTTACAGCATCACGAGAACATTGATGATGTGCTAGTCATACCCGAGAATGAGTACTGCCAATCGGAGCATATGACCATATTCGTTAGCATCATCTATGCCTATAAGGGCTTGCTATTGGTAACCGAATGGAGAGAGATTTGTTACTGTCTTTAATTTTATTCAAAAATTTCCAACTCTCTCAGGTTTTTGGCGCCTTCTTGGCCTGGGAAACCCGGCATGTCTCCATACCAGCTCTAAATGACTCCAAACATATTGGTTTCTCCGTTTATAATGTGTTCATTACTTGTATTGCCGGCGCGGCTATATCGCTGGTTCTATCGGATCGCAAGGATTTAGTTTTTGTCTTACTCTCGTTTTTTATCATTTTTTGTACGACAGCCACTTTGTGTTTGGTGTTCGTACCGAAAGTAAGACTGGTAGTAAGGAAGTTTTGTAGTTTTTGTAGCTGATAAACACATAATCGTATATTACTTATATACAAGAGAAGCGTACGAGTACATACGTATTATGTTGAATGTTGTTTAATATCGTTTGTTTGATCATTTCGAATGCATCCATCGTTAACAGAAGGGATTGCATTTCAAATGATCAGCATTTCATTTAGCGCTGCTCTCTACGCACTAAATTACTTAACTTAACTCTGCTAATGCTACATAACACTACATACTAACTTTTAAAATGCTATACTGACTATCTTAATACTTAACTATATACATATGTATCAGCAATGTCACTGAGTCTCTGAAAAGTTCTACTCTCTAATTGAATATTAGTTTCTATTGACATTTCTGGTATGCTGTCCTTTGAGTCTAGTTTCACCTGAGAACTTGCTTACCTTGCTGTGTCGGTGTCCTCCGACTGTGAACTTATTTAAGCATTGCTTCATCGAATTTCAGCTCGTCGAACTGAAGCGCAATCCTCAGGGCGTTGTGGACAAGCGAGTGCGCGCTACTCTACGCCCTATGTCCAAGAATCGACGTGATTCCTCGGTCTGTGAGCTAGAGCAGCGGCTGCGCGATGTGAAGAACACCAATTGTCGCTTCCGCAAGGCTCTGATGGAGAAGGAGAACGAACTGCAGGCACTAATACGCAAGCTGGGTCCGGAGGCGCGCAAGTGGATCGATGGGGTCACCTGTACAGGTGCAGCTACAGATTTGGAGCCCATACTGAGCGACGATATGGCTAAGCTATCAGCTCCGCCGGTGCGTCGCGAGATGCCAAGCACTACTGGTGAGTGAACACTTCGTTATCTAGACAAATTCATGCATTGCTCACTGCTTGCACCTAGAAGTTACCGAGCTGACATCAGTGGACAGTATCACATCTACACACGTTGAAATTGACAACTCCTTCGTATCGGTGCAATCCACAACACTGGCACCTTCCTTGCCGCCGTAAGTCCCAGTATTCTTCAGCTATGCTTATTTATAACCACTCTATATTCACTCTATAGCAAAAAGAAGAAACAGTCGATAGTGGAGCACCCTCCGAGTGCTATGATGCAACCCATTCAGCAGCAGCTGCAGCAACATTTGCAAAAACAGCAACAAATGCAGCAGCAGCAACAACAACAGCAGCAACTACAGCAACAGCAACAACAGCAACAGCAACAGCTGCAACAACATCAACATCATCGACACTTGGAGAAACGAAATTCTGTTTCGGCTCAGACAGATCCCAATATTGGTAGCGTAACCAGCGGCAGTGGCACTAAACGCTCTACTGGCGACTGCAGCTCAATGAAAGATCGCCGACAATCAACAGCATCTAGGCACTATGAAAGCGGCAGCCAAACGCCAACAGCCAAGCCAAAGTATAGCAGCACACATCGCAATTCCTCCACTAATATATCCACCTCGCAATCGGAGCTGAGCAACGTTTGTCCGCACAGCAAACCCGGCACCCCGGGCGTAATTAAAAGTAAATATTTATTTATCACATTCATTTTACACATAGTCAAATTAAAATATTATTTTTTTCTTTTCTTAACAGCTCCCACTGCCTCGGACCATCGTCGCACCAGCATGGGCTCGGCGCTCAAGTCGAACTTCGTTGTCTCCCAGAGTGATCTGTGGGACACGCACACGCTCTCCCACGCCAAGCAACATTCGCGCCAGTCCCAGCGTACCTATGCCAGTCCGCAACGCTGCTCGGAGCATCATGGCCACGTGATGACCTATGAACAAAGCACAACCTCGCCCATTCAGCGGTCCGTCTCGGAAAAGAATCGTAATAAGCATCGTCCCAAGCCACAAAAGGGTACAGTCTGCCAGAGTGAGACGGACAGCGAGCGGGAGCGGGAGCCGACGCCCACAAGCGTGCAGCAGTGTACGCAGACGCGCAAATTTAATCGAAATGCGAACATCCAACATGCGGCGCATCATCACAGCTCACCAAACGTTGCGCCGGAGAAGCAGCGGAAGCAGCGCAATCGAACCGATCATTCGATCTATGGGGCCAGCTCCGAAACGGAGCTTATAGAGGGAGAAACAGCCATTCTACCCATATTCCGGAAGCTACTTACTGAGAAGAGTCCCAACTATCGCGGCCGTAGTGTTGTTGGACAGAGCTGTCCAAATATATCCATCAAATGCGATATCGTCGAATACTTGTAGGCAATGATGACAATGCTGCATCAAACCACCAATGTGGTGTGCAGTTTTTAGCCCCTAGGACAAAATTCCTTATACTCTACACGTTATCATAATTCGTACTAATGTGTAGAGATACACAATTTCATAAATTGCTAGCACAAATATTATTGAGAAACATAGTTGAAAATTAAATCATAACTATTATAAGTAAATATCAAATTGTTGTTTCTATCTGGGGTGCTTTAGGAAAGACATATTTTCGAATGAATTCTTTTACAGGTAACATTTATTAAATCACTTCAACACATTTTATAAGTTCAATGAAGGAAGTACAAGGTTTCCAGTTGTAGTTAAGTACAATACGTCAAGATTTTGTTTTACTGCCTGTCATGGTCAGTGTAAACATAGAATTTGAGTTTATCAATTTGTCACCTTCTGTATCACAGTTACATGGTTATTACAAACGTGAGTGTGTTGTGTGTCTGTGTGTTTGAACAATTACGGCTAAATAGGATAGACAACACATATGGTACATCAACGTACATTATATATAGATGCTTGCTTGTAATGTATATAACTCTACCATATATGGCAGTTACTTATACATTCATACACACTATAATGCCGGCACCAACATAGCTGGCCCGTTTTAACAGCTAATAAAAATTCAGAGTATAAATAGTTTTGATTACAGTTAAATACGTAAGTACATAAACGATTACCCGGACGCGCTCTGCATTTTCTTTTCCTTTAAGTGTTTCACTAAAAACTAATAATACCGACATCATGCAGTCGTACAGTTATGGACGTACCCAGTACTCTCCGCTAATTGCTTCAGTTTACAAATTTTTGAGCTCACTTGGCTCAGGTGAGCGCCAAACGTTACAACAACTAAGTAAAAAAGCGCATTGCAACTGTTTGAAGTCTTTTTCGAATAGCACACTAAATAGTAATTCAAAAAGCCAATTAGTTTGCGGAAATGTTTGCTCAAGCATAAGTACAAATCATTGTGATTCTTTCATTATCTCCGTATAAATCATTGTGATTTAACGCTTCTTCCTCAACTACATTAGTATATTTTAGCAAAGTAAAAAATGTGACAAACACTTTCACAAACTGTTTGACTCTTTGAATTATGCTTAATACTAACTAAGTAGTCGCACATACGAATTTATGTATTTATGTATATATAGTTATTGTATATCAATACAGAACACTAACATGAACGCCATGTGTACACATGTATTAATACGTATACATAATAACTGTATATATATTCTGGTTTAGCTTTGCCAATGCATATCATTTTTGTAAGTGCATATATTCGCACTCCCTTGGCAAAGGCACCAAGAAGCTCTCTTCAAAATTAAAAATTTCCCTGATACTTAGCACTAGTTCGGCGTTTGAAATGAGTGCTCAAAGTCCTCAGGGAGCGACAGCGGCACATGCCCGCTTTCTGTGCCTGAAATAGTTTTAATCTGATTGCTGGAATTCAGCGATGCCAGTTCATGTGTTTCAGAATTAGCCATTTCCACAATGGCTGAGCTGGTGGGTGTTAGCAGTTGTTCAGTAGCAATTATTCGACTGGGTTTACTAGAAAAGATTAAAAAGACAAATTAGAAATAGAAAATACGTAGTTTTTTTTACACTTACCGTTCATAAAATTTGTTAGCTTTTGCCGTGCGACGCTTGCGTAATGAGGGCCAACCCAACTGCATGAAACCATACTGTGGTCCGGCTACCTTGAGCAGGCTCATCAAAAAGAAGGTGGCATAGAACCAGCTGGTAACCATGACTACAATCAAAAAGACCCCAATCTGTATGTAGGGCAATATATTGGATGCCATCATAATACCACCGGCAAAGCCAGTAGTTGCCGCTGCCATAACCGTTGGCCCGATGATTCGCGATAATACAAATTGTGTGGCAGCATTGCGTTCCTTAGAAGGTGAGAGACGATAGTGTATCCCGTAGTGCAGACTAAAATCAACAGCCAAGCCTATTGCAGTCGATACTGCAATGCTTTCCAGTATGTTAAGCTGCCAGCCAAGTAAAATAAGCACTGCCACAGTATTAAAAATGGTCAGCGAGACAGTAATGACAGCATAAATGGAAATTATTATGTTGAGTGTGAAGCATAGTAGGACCACAAGAGAAGCGGACATAGCCAGTATAATGGCAGTGATCGTGTCATGCGAAAGGGTGTCTTGAACATTGAAAAACTTAAGATCACTGATAAACCAGCCGCCGCGCAATTCCATGGGAGCCGTGCTGAGCTGCTGCTGAAACCAAGTTTCGACTGTTTCATAAAACAACTTGATGTTTGTGTAGAGCGTGCTGTATCCCGTGGTCGAATCGAACTCAATAATAATCGCCTTAACGAGCAATTGGGGCGATGTAGTCTCTGTGCTTAAACTCTCATTGCTGTTGCTCTCAATGTACTCTTCTGATCGACTCGGCGCAGCAGCAAATTTGGGACCTGCTTTTCCGTGCTGATAAAAACTAGTTTCACATAGATTGGAAATGCATTGCGGCAAACACTGCTCAAATATGTGCGGTTCATAGGGAAACTGTGCATCGCAGCAGGGTGAGCGATCAAACCCTCTTCTATCCATATCGTCAATACATCTAAGAGTTATAAGGCTTAATAGAGCACTTAAATAATATGCAGAAAATGACTTACCTACGCTCCATGTATCTTATGAAGTTTTCAATAAAGCAATTTGGCAACAAAAAACCAAATGTGGCCTGATAAAAGGGCTGTAGGCGTATGTTTTGGCAAAAGCTTCTCAGCCACATCTGTGCTGGTTTGCTTGATATATTAAAATTATTGTCATAATGTAAGTTGCCGTATGAATTTGGGTTCGTATAGTCGCCATCGTCTACCGCTTGGACGCCCCAAACGAAACGCATGCTCATATTGAAGTTTTCCATTCCTTGTAGGGGCTTTTCAAACCAAAACAGATGTTTTAGCCTTGTATAAACCTCAAATGGATGATGTGAAACAAATAACTGGAAATTGGGTTTTTGGGGCAGCTGCAGCCCCGGATACCAGAACACAATGATGGCACTTGAAGTCCCCAGCACGGCAAAGATTAAAAGCCATAAGTATGCATAGTTCATAATGCTCTGAGTAATGTGCTCTTCGAACGTTTCACAAAATCGATTAATTGACTTCTTACAGGCATTGAGTAGTTTCTGTGATAAATGTTGCTGGCAGGATATGCGGCTAGCAAATAGCCGTTCCATAATTGAGACCGATGCGGGCAGCCAGGTAATCATGAGCAAATAGTTGGTAACTACAACAGTGCCCGCAAATATTCTGAAAAAATTAAAATTATTAAAATTGATTATTCTTTAAAACCAACATCACTTACCCAAAGCATTTAATTGCCGTTATGGAGCTACTGTAGGAAGCATAAAATGCGCCAGCAGTGGTAACCGAGGTGACAAACATAGATGCAGCTGCATGTCGCATAGTCAGTGCCATTAGATTCTCCAATGTTTCCGTATGTTCAGTGTGCTCCAATGGCGTGGGTAGTGTTGATTGTGTGTTCAATGTACTGCTCTTACTGAAACGCTCAGCTAAAACACATTGCCAGATTTTAAGGAACAAGAACACATCATCAGCGCCGATGCCAATGATAACCACAATAGCCAGGAGATTCATGTATGGAAAGAAGCTAAACTCAAAAACCACTGTGTAGGCAAAGTATGCTAATCCCAGCGAGAAACAAATGGCACAACATGACATCAAAGTTATGAAGGCGGAGCCTGTATATAACCAAACGCAGACCATAACGAAGAGTCCACCCAGGGATACCAGCCAAACATCCGTGAGTAACAGCTCGCTAAATAGCTCATTTTCCAAACCCAAATCCATGGCAACAACTTCAACCAATTCATTGCTTAGAGCACTGTAAAGAGTAGTTTAAGATATTATTCGCATACATCTTTATTTTACATCATATAACACTAGAAATAAATGCTAAACTTTAAATTAAGCTTATGTGCTCCAAGCATTTCACACAAAAATTTATCTCGGTAAAACAAACTCAATATACATATTAGAATTAAATTATCACTGTCAACAAATATATATACTGATTCAATAAGATGGCTACCAACACCGAATCAAACCAGCGTTTGCTGCAGATGAATGTGCATTCTCTGCTGCCCCAATGCTTTAAGAAAAAGACAGTCACCAAAGCGGATTATATAAATCATATGCATGATGGTCGCATCTATAAGCCAAACAGGATATTTAGATATCAAACCGATGCGGCATTGATCGCTGGACATTGTATGAACAATCTTAAGGTAAATAAAGTTGAGACAAAGACGCGAACATGGCCGTATGCCATGGACTGGCGCGAGGAATATCGTCAATTTTTGATGCGCACCAAGTGGTGTAACGAGAATGTCTACAAACTATTTTTCGAGTGCCCGCCAGTACGCTATGACCAGATTGAGGATTTTCTAATAGATTTGCGGAGAACTGTTTATGGTTCGGATTACTCGCCGAATGAATATGCATCACTGCACAGCCAAAGAACTATACAGGCCGATATAAACGATCCCAGATGCGATTCAAAGGATATTCTGACCACCTATGGAAACTATTACAATCGTCTTGAGGAGCTTAACAAAGATGGCAAATTGTATCAGGGACCGCCACCCAAGGATATGACTGAGGAGGTTTTTCTTCAAAATATGCGCAAGCTTTTCCGCAAATACGGTTTAACTACATACTATGAGGATATCTGCCTTCCCGCATTGGTAGCAGCCAAGGATGGTAAAATGCCTACTGGACCTATTGACCGCTACACATTGCGTAAATATTAGAATGGTGTTAACTTGAGTTTATTTTCAACTTACACGTGTTGCCATTCATGAAAGAGCGGAAGGATACGATTGGAACGAGTCACAGGCACAAAAATCATTGCGTATTTCAAATAGACAGTTGTGTCCTGCAAATATTAATCGTTTGTTAATCCAAGAAATATTTAAATATTGTAAGCCACTCACGTTTGGCATGATGAAGTCATAGTCGCTGAGAAAGTTGAGTACATTAAATACCAAATTGTTGCGAGTGCATTCTTCCGGCGCATGGCAGCGATTTACTTCGTTACAATTGATGTCCAGTTTTAGTAAATGATAATATTCATAGCAATTGAGCAGCAGTAACTGCAGTAGTGAAACATCCTCTGTGGTCAGATCAAAGCATGAGCTTTTATTTGCCAGCAGTGTGGCGTAGTTGGGCAGTGACCAAGGTCGGCAGCAATTGGCTGACAGCATTTCAGGCTCGCAGAATGCCTGGTAACTGGGCACAGCTCCGATTTGCTCTTGTAGCTGGCACATGGCCAGCATGCCATTTAGATCAAATAATGAATCTGTAGCATTCGGCCCAATGCGCTTCACCACAAAGTGCGAGAATGCCTTGTGAGGTGAGGAATCACAAAAGAAGCCCTCAATGGGCTGGCGAACTCGTGAGTTAGACCAGTTTTCGTAGGGTAACGAGGCCTGCTTAAGCATGCGCCATGTACTCTTCTTAGTTTGGACGCGCTCACGATGTTCATCCTCGTCGACGAAGGTAGTATTGTGGCCATATTCAATTGGTTCGCTGTGTCTGGTTGGCTCTAGTAAGGAGGGGCTACTATCATTAGTAACTTCGAAATCCCGAAACACTCCACTATCGCCCATCCACTTGTCGCTTTGCGGATTTTTGGTTGCTTTTAGGCGCTTGTTGATTAGCATCATATTGTACGCTACATCGTCGTGATCCTTCTTCTTCTGCTGTTCCTTGCGACGCTTATTGTTTTTATGTTTCCGACGTTGATCTTTGTGTCGCCTGTGATTTGGATGCTGATGCCTGGGCACCCCTCTTATCGTTTCATATTGAATCTTTTGCAGCAGATCCGAAGGATTCGAGAACAAAATGCCGTTACCATCAATCTCTTGATTTAGATTATGCCAAGCAGTGAGTCGTTTTCCAATTTCAGTGCCTCGCGTCTCAAAGCCCTGCAATACATGTTTTGGGTAAAAATGTGAGCATGCGTAGAAATTGTTTATTGGGCTATGATTGATGAGATACGAACCAATGTCGGGTCACTAAAATCTGGCAGGTCGTTTAATATGAATGTCACTATAATGCAGGCCACGCAATAAACGGCAATTGAGACGGCCACCAGATATGGTCGACGTGCCAGTACATGATAATACCAGTTCATCTTTTCTGAGTCAAAGCACAGCATGCCGAATCAGAGACAACTGAATAAGCTCGACAGTATTTACAAAATTGAAGCACTTAGAGTATTTGCATTTTGTTTACTTGAGTGTCAGCTACAGTTGCAACATGTGGAGTCTTAATTAACCTTGAGTTAGTGGCGTGATGACGGATGTTTTAAGGGTAGTACTATTGTTGTTGTTTATGTTATAGATACTGTCTGGACCTGCCTTGGAAAATCTCAATTTATCTGTGGGTCTAAGCAACGCTTGGTTAGACGTAACTGCAATTGGGTTTTTAACATTTTCTTAAACGCTCGCGAAATAAACCTCAGGCTGAGAAATTAAATTGAAATTAATAAAAGAATGTGAATGCAAAAAATGCGCAAAACACAAGCAAAATGCACTAGAGATGTAATAAACATGGATTGTCCTTTTGGAAATTAGTATCGATTCCAGCTCATTGATATTTATCGAGGTATCGATGTATTTAGGCGCATTTTAATGATAATTTTAACATAAGCATGCTTACCAAAAAACACTTTTTCTGATATTAAGTATATGTTTAAAATTGTTCACAACAGATTTTTAATTTTACAAATATTTAAAATGTACAACTTAATACTGAAGTCCAGCGCAAGTAAATTTAACAAAACAAGTATTTTAAATACCTTTACTGGGCAATTAAATGAACTAATAAACTTATTAAAAAATCCGATAGCACCAGTTCGATAAATCTGCTAGTTCTTTGCTACAGCTGATTGCAAGACATTGCTAAAAATAATAACAAATTACCGTCAAAATGCGCCGCCGAGTGGGTTTGGGAGCCATACAGCAACAAAAGTTGGCTGCTGAAAAATATAAGGATAAAGGAGCGGATTTGCAAGAATCTCAATTGGAACAAATGACAAAACAAATGGAAGTCTTTCGCATAAAACTTGAGGAGTTCGCCATGAAACACAAAGATGACATTCGCAAAAACTCGCAGTTCCGTAAACAATTTCAGGAAATGTGTGCTGCCATTGGGGTGGATCCCCTGGCCACTGGAAAAGGATTCTGGAGTGTGCTTGGCATGGGAGATTTTTATTACGAGCTAAGTGTGCAGGTTGTAGAAGTATGTCTTGCAGCCAATAACAAAACAGGTGGTCTAATGGAATTGGACGAACTACGTCGTCGTCTAATAGCCGCACGTGGGCAAAGTGCACTCCATCAGGAAATAACCAAAGAGGATATACTTATGGCTGCTAAAAAGCTGATCGTTTTTGGCAATGGGTATGATTTTTGCCAGCAGTAGATTCTTTTCATAAAAACATTTCCTCCTACAGCTTTGTTGTGCATAAGCTAGGAAAAGGAAAATATATTGTTCAATCCATTCCGGGTGAACTGAGCATGGAGGAGACCAACATACTTAGTGCTGCATCTAATACGGAAACGGGTTGCATCACCCAAAACCAACTTATTAAGGCCTTGGGGTAAGCCGCCTTTTACAACTAATTTTCAAATCTAAAATTATTTATCTCTTTAGTTGGACCGAGTACCGTACAAAACAAGCGCTAGAAAAAGTATTGGGTGAAGGCCTTTGCTGGATTGATAAGCAGTCAGAGGATGAGCCGAGCTATTGGTTTCCTAGTTTGTTTCCCGGTCGCCACGCACAGATGGTTGTTGCATAGGTACACAAATTTATTTGAAACTAATTAACAAGTATGTACATATATGACTCTAAATTAAAAAATATATAAGCAAACTCATGCTAATGAAACTTTCCTACCCCGTCTCCGCCAGCGGCAGCCTTTAAAATGTCGTTGTCGGCCTGCAGTTCACAATTTTTCTTCTGTACGTTCTCGATAATGGATTCAAATTTCTTAGTTAAATCTTGTAAAAGCTCTTTGTAGTATGATTTGAGTATCTTGTACGAATGTATATAGTTCTCCAGTTGAGATTCATGCTCTTTTTTGCTGTAAATGGGCGAGAATTATAGAAATTTAAATTTCACAGTGAAACGTCTTTTGTAACGACGATTGCTCACCATTGTAAATGATTTCTTTCATCATTGAAGGCGCACTGCTCCAGTTCAAGTAGACGCTTGTTACACGACTCCACTTGCGACTCCAACGTCTCGTTGTGTTTTAAGGCTTCTTTATATTTGACACTTAACTGATTGCTATGATTTTCCAGCACTTCTATTGCCTTCTTGTGCTCCACATTCTCATTCTTTAGCTGCAATGAATATACATATTAAGACAATTCTAGAAAAAATTAAGCTCGCCTGACCTTTTCTCGAATGGAGGCAATCATTTTGTCCTTCTCTGCAAGCTTTGCCTTAAGTTGAGCGACTTCGGTGTCTACGCGTTTGGAAGCTTCGTCCATGATGTTGCCGATATTATAGGCCAGATGGCTGGCCTCTTCTTTATATGATTCAGCACGTTTCTCCGCTTCATTCTTTTCATGGGTAGCTGCCTCACTAACGGCGATCGCATCTTGAACTTTGCGCATTGCCTCAATCTCCCGATGCTTACTCTCCTCAAGCAAATTACGAGCGTGCAGCAATGACTTCTCAAACTCCCTGATCTTTTTTTGTAGACTAGTCACTCTGGTTTGATTGTCTTCCCGTATGCCATCTCCACGGTCGTTTAACTGGCTTTGCAAGTTGTCGATCTGCTCACCACAGCGCTGCTTGTGCTCGTGTAAAGCCTTAATAACCTTTGCCTGTGTACGCACTTCTCCCGCCTTTTCGGCCAGCCTGGCCTCCAGAACTTGAATGGCTTTGTTATAGGACTGAGCCATCTGGACATCAAATTTGATATTTTAAACAACGGTAGCTTTCACCTGAAACAGAACTCACCTCTTCATTGCTGCCGTTAGGGAGCTGTGCGCGGCAAGTCTCCAATTCCAACTCCATGTTCTTGATGGTGCGCTGCGAGCATTCCTGCAATGTAAGTAGGCAATTCTTTTCCTTCTTCAGCGCCTCAATCTGAGCCATGGCTTTGGTCAATGCATTGTTTGTCAGATTCAAACGCTCCTGCAGTTTCTCCGAGGTGCTGGAGCACACAACTTTCTTATACTTGCCCAGTTCGCCTGTCAATTGACGATTTTCATTTAATACGGCGCTTATGAGCGATCGCAGATCAGATTGCTCTACGCGAAAATTTTTCAAATCCTCGTTTGTTTCCTTTATAAGTTGCTCAACGCCCAAGGCTACTTCGCCGGCACCGCTGCTTAAAGAAAGTAGTGAAAAATTATTGCTTATATGCGCCCACCGAATTTGATGTTATCTTCATTTATAATATATGCTCCCACCTTTTAAACTTAAAGTGTGAAGCCTCCTGCGACATCCTAAGTAACAAACAGTGTTTCTAGTCCAAGCTCTCTCTAACTACAAATTTTATATTAATTACTTGCTCTAGGCAGCTTTCTCTACTGTCACTGGCTGACAGCGCTCACTGAGCTGAAACCCTAACAGAGTTGCCATGGCAACGCTATGTGGCAAGGTGCAAACATTAAAATGGTCAAGACTTTTTCTTCAAGTTGACACGTTGTTTATTTGTGATGCCACTCTTCAACAAAAAATTCGAATCGAAGCCCATACCAGCGCGTATGAGTCGCTGCAATATTGGGTTTCCAGTTGTGAACGAGGATATTGAAGATTTTCGTAGCATCTCGTTGAGTTTGGGCAACAAGAAGCTTCGTTTCGCCGATGGCATTTGGATGCATTCGGCGCACAAGGCAGATGTGGATGACATGCTACGTTTGAACAAGAAATTCCGTGCTCTGGAGGAGGAGAATAACATGTGTAACCTGAAAATAGAAGTTATGCTAGACTTGCTAGCTGAGCACGCTACAGAGCTGAATGATCTGAAGCCAAAGGAGAAGTCCAAGGAACTAACACAAAGACCAATATAATTCTTATGTTAACTTTGTAGAGCAAATCAAGGAGCTGTCAATATATCTTCTTCTTGTAATTTTAATGAAACGTGAAATGAAAACTGTAAAAAGTTCAATAAACTCGTATCGCCTGATTTGAGGTTTCCTTTGGATTATTCAAATACCCAATTGGGTTCGTTTTGTTCGGCTGATAGCTCCCTTATCATAATGCATATGTATACGTATTATTTAATCAAGTAGCTAAGGGTCTATCTGTATAATGCCCTAATCATTTCACATGCTCGTTGAAACTTATCAATTGTTAGAGTATTATGCAGAGCACCAAATGCAGCGCCGTGGTCGCCGTGTTGGCTTTGTTGACTAGCCCATTGGGAATTAATTTGGATTTGTTGGGCTAACGTTCGATGAATGGACGGGCGAGCTGGTCAAATTGCTCGCATTGTTGACGCCATCGGCAGCAATCTATAGACGACATCGGGTTGCCGTCAAGCTGCCGCTTGGCTCCCGCTCTTCATTATGGCATTGATAAGAACCAAGTAAAGCGAGAGCCGACAGCAGACCGACAACTGGCCGCGGGGTTGATTGTCGAACTCAGTATGGCAGCCAAAATAAACAAATGACGAGGGTGCGAGCCATTATACGATCGCATAAAATTTACATGCTCTATCTATATTTATTCTTTCTCTCTCTCTCTGTCTCACTCTACGTATTTATCTTTTTGTCTCGCTCTTTTAACTACATTTTGGAACGAGGCGTTGTGATAAAGCTTACGGACGGAGCCTAATCATGGTATTGCCTTCCCGTACACGATATGTACATAGCTGTGGCGATATCGGTACACTATATCGACTACTGTATATTTACGCATTTATATTGATAGGCGATAAGCGAAACTGCTTATAAAACACATTTATTTAGTTGTTCTCCAGCAAATGGTAACAACAACGACGACGACGACGACGTCGACGACAACTGCGAGCAGCTCGCTTCCGAAGGGGGTAACACTTGTTCGATTCGTGTATTACAGTAGTTTGTTGATAGCCAGCCGATCGTACGGACGCACACAATACGATCCCAGAGATCGATGTGCCCACAATACCATACGAGTGCTATTTACCTAGTGAAAAACAACAGCAATAACAATTGCTAGAAACAGAAAAACAACCAGCCAAATCGATTCAAAAATAATATTAAAATACAAAAAAAAAAAAAAAAAAAAAAAACACATGTACAATAAAATGTTTGCACGCTTTAGTTTTGGATGCGCGCCTCTTGCGAATATGGCATTGTTTTAGCTTTGGGCCGCAATTGATTCCGTGATGGAGCATTAGGTAACAAAAGGCGCCTATATCAGCACAAATTGTCTGCTGGCTTGGCGCATTCATCAAATAAATATATACTATATATGAATACGTATAAAAAGAAGAAAATACTGGCCATATCAGCAAGTTTCGATTTGACGTGCTTCTTGAAGTGATTAAGAACTAAGTTGCCAAACAGTCGATCGTCAAAGTCCGTCACGATCGTGTGTCCATAGTTCTGGGCGCCTGTAACTGCGCGTAGTTTTCAGTTCGCTTTTGTTTTTGTTTTTTCCAAAGTGCTCGCTTGCCATAAACAAATTGTCTATCAAGCAATAGATATTTCGTTGTATGAAACGAGCTAATAAATGATACCATATAAATCAATTGAGTGAATGCCAATCAAATTGGGGGCAACTGTGATAAATCTAACACACAAATGGATCATGCGTCGAATAGCTGCTATATAAACAGACAATCCGTCGGGTTAGTCGGTTCGTTTAGACAAATCTATTTTATTGGGATTTGGTGCATTGCAGCGATTAGTGTTAATACGTGATTTATTTATATATATATATATATATATATATATATATATATATATATATATATATATATATATATATATATATATATATATATATATATATATATATATATATCTTTTTAAAACATTGCATTCGAATCTTTAATCAACTGAAGTACAGATATTTATGTCATTTTTTGGTATTCTGAACGTTCCGAATGAGGCTTAGTTTTTTAAACCTTTGGAAATGGTTCTTATCTAAATGCCTATATATTTGCATTTCTCATATATACTATATTTATATATATCTAAATCTACACTGTTATTTATAAAAGCATTTCGAAAATTCTTTTCCCTTAATATTAAAGTTGGTTTTTCGCATAGGTTCCACATTTTCGTAGTATCAATTAGGGCCAACGTAGAAACTTTTGTGGCTCAAGTGTTTTTCATCGACCCGCCCATTTAGTGGGTAGCGATTTGATAAATGGGCATTATCGCATTTATGATTTATTGTTGTATATAAATGGGGTCTCTGTCGCTATTATATGTGAGCCAAGGATTTGAATGTGCATACATACATACATACATATATACCTAGGCATGTGTTTGTGTGGGTGGGTGGGTGTATGGGTGGTTGGCTGTACTGGCACTATTTGTATGTGGATCACCCGAATTAAATGGCCAAGTAAATAAACAAAAGCAAAATTGTACACTCAGCGGCGGCCAGCGGCCAATAAAATGTGTGAAAAATGTGTGCGAGCAACACTGAGAAATGCAACGTCTAAATAAATAAATAAATAAATAAATATATAAAAACCTGAGCAGCAATGAATCGAGCACAAAATGTTTACTATAAAATCGAAAACGCGAATCGATCATTTCGCTGCTAATGGCTGAACTTAATTTTTTTTTGTTTCTATGTTTCTATAATATGTTGTGATATATAAGAATACATATCCAAACAGAAACAGAATCGTGTCTGTGACAAAGTATAGAAAAAATGTCTCTTAACTTAAAGTCCCCCAACTTACTTAACTTTAACAAACTTTTCATTTATTATATTATTTCAGTTGATTTAAACGCTATAATACATTTATATAATGATAGCTGAAGTGTGCGAAAGCGAGTCGAAACTTTGTTAATGCAAATGCAAATGATGTTGATGACAGTAGGTATAATAAAACACCTGCGGCTACAACGCTTTGCCGCCAGCTGGCTGCTAATTGGATTATGTGGACTGTCCACGACGTTAGCCTACTTTATAGACTACACAGGTAGGCGTACGAGCTTGAAAGTAAACATATTCCAAGCTTAGTTCTTGAAGTGCTTACAGAAGTTATGCGAACTTTATATAACATGTCATATTTTTCAATCATTCCAATTTATCATTTCTCTTTCTTTTTGGCAAGATAAGATATTTTCTGCATAATTAAACGAGCAATTTATGATTTCACTTTTGACTGATTGTCTGATTGCATATTTCGACAGAGAACACGGAGCTGATACAACAACGTGCCGGCTACGACGTACGGCTGCAGTGCAACCTAACGGGTCTGCTGGATGAGCGCAGGCTGGCGGATATTAAGATACACTGGTACTTTAAGGTGAGCAGGATAGACCTTGCTAGAGACATCTATAGGGCTAATAGTATTTCCTTTAGCAATGCAGTGACAACAACTGCTACCAGCTTGAGTCAGGCGATGATTGGACTGCTCTGCCTTGTGAGTCGACACTCTGTCGCGCTGAGCTGTGGCTGCGCAATGTGACGGAGCGTTACTCCGGCCTGTACAAGTGCAGCATCAATCCGCACGTTTGGGATGCGACTCAAGCGGTGGACGTGCAACTAGTGCGCACGTATCAGCTGGACGTTAAGAGTAAGTGCAATATATAATGTACTAAAGTCAGACCTAATTTGTGTATTCTTTTTCAGATAGCTCGCTGGCTGCTCCGGAGTTCCTGGATGCCTATCCCAGCAATAAAACAGCCATCCAAGATAGTCGAGTCGTTTTCCAGTGTCGTGTGCACAGCGAGGAGCACCTGACTATTAAATGGTTTCGACGGCACGGCTATGCCCTGCCGGACGCGCCGCAACCCACCCCAGGCTCTTCAAATTTTAGTGCACATATTGTGCGCTACAACGGACGCACCTATGAGCTGCTCTCCACATCCCCGGAGAAGCTCGTCAGTCCACAGATCTACCTCAGCAAGCTGATCTTAAACAGCGTGAGGATCAGGGATGCTGGCTACTATGCATGTGTGGCAATCAGCTATCGCGGCCACAAGATCAGGGAAGCCTATCTCGAAGTACTGCCGTCAGACGATACCATGGAGTACTGGATGGATTACACCAACAGCGACGAGCTTGTCACTGATGATGCCAGCGATCCGCGGGAGTTTCTGCTTCTGTTTCTTATGCCACTTGGCTTGGCGCTGCTCCCGCTGAGTGTTTGGGGCGGATATATGATCTATAAGCGATGCTCGAAGCATAGCGAATGCGAACGCATGGAGCAGCAATACTCCGACGAGGAGCTGGATACAGAACGCTATGTGCTCGGCGGCAGTTGACAACGTTTACATTTACATTGGCTTAGATTGCATTGCCACACGCCTAAGGGACCAAAGACTGTGCTTACACTTGAGCAATTATATTAACAATAAATTACGAACTAGTTTCTTCAAGGATATATTGCAAAATATTGTTTTTTAATCAAATAGCACGTCTAGTTCCCAGTGACACATTAGTTAGTTCAAAATTTACAATTTTTTATGAAATTCAAAATTATTTCTCGCCTTTCAGTGCCAGCGAATCGTCTCTCACAGCAATCAAGCCCATTGAGCGACTTTTAGGCTGATTTGAGAACTCTCTATGGTCAATGATCTCTGAAAGAAATCCGCAGTTTTATTTGTTCCGGCATAACTTGGTGCGTACCTACTTTTTGCGTTTGTGACTCAGTGCTGTCAATCAGGATACGCCCATAGAGGCTGACGCCAGGAGCTATTGTAATTAGAAATCAGTCATATTGACCGCGCCATTGGGCAGACTTGCTGCCGGGAGAAAGGGCACATTGCAGAGCTTATATACGAGAAGTCGACAGTAGCAGGAGTTCACTATGTCGCGACATTGTTATTGCACTACCACCCTGGAATTTTACGAGTACATGGTGCCTGATACTAGCGAATACGACTATGAATCAGATCTCTGCCCGTTTCATACGGATTGCTATGGTGCTGTCAACTATTTGTCCAATCTGCAAGACCATTTGGCACTAGTTAGCGATAACAACCAGCATCGTGAGTTTATCTACGACATTGTTCAGTGCCCTCAACTGCAGACCATGTTCGAATTCGGTGAGCAGGAGGAGCAGGAGGAGCCGGAAACCACATACCTCTCGCCTAATCCCGTGCATGAAGAGCAAGCACCAAATATGGGCGAACCCAATGAATATGAGTCGAGTAACGCAGACGTCGTAGCTTCGGAGCCACAAACCAAAAATAAGAAACGAAGGAAGAAAAATATCTATCGAGCTAAACAGGGCTATTTGGTGGAGGAGCCGTCCAGTGAATCAGAGGACGAACAGGAAGATACTCCGTAGATTTTCTAGTTAATCATATTTATGAATGAATAGCAGGCTTACCGTAACGCTTTGAACCACATATCCTATGAACCTTCAACTTCATTAATCGTTTCGGATAAGTTACGGCAAAAATGATACATGTCTTAAAAGTCCTGATGCTACTCATATGTATATATATATGATTTTCTTCTTCTAACATATACATGTGACAAAACACCAAAACATACATATTTTTTTTTTTACTGTAACCATTCCAGTGTTCCTTCGTTTGTTTAAAGTAAGCCTGCTTAAAAAATAAATTATAAAAACACTAATATTTTATTAGCTTAGACGTTCGCGGTTTCAATTTCCAATCGGGTATTTTTACAACACATACAAAATTTGATTACCAGCACGTATGTATATGACTGCACTCTCACTCTCTCGCGCTCTCAATTGTCCAAGTTGCCTCTACTTGCTCAGCTGCGATGATTCTTCGATGCTTTGGGAGTATCGCGGTCATACAACTATTTTTTTGTTCTCTCTCTCCCTCTCTCTCTTGCACGTTCAGTTTGAATGGCTCTCCTGCTCTCAGTGAATAGCGTCTGTGTTCGTGGTGGCCAAACTGTCTATCACTGCTTGCTCAGTTGCCGCGTAGTCTTCGCAGTCGTCGGATGTGCGCGTGGGGAATACGCCGCTAATGTGGTTAAAAGCAATAACAGTTCATACAGCAAATAAACAAATACTATTTTTAGGTTGTGAAAATATCAAAGTGCTGTAGTGCAAACACCTCATATATGTATTAATAAACTGCAGCAGACAACAAGAAACTAATAGAAAATGTCGCCTTTTGACTGCAAATCTCGACGTGGCACCAAAATATCAGTCATAATACTGGGCAGCGCTCTATGTATTGTAATGATGGCTTTTTTCGTTTTCGGCGACAGCAACGACGAGCAGGGCTTGAAAAAGCTACGCATGATTTCAATTGTGAGCATTAGCCGAACCTCCAATTAGAATGCGAATTTCAAGTATGTCATTTGCATATGCTAATGTGTGTGTGATTTGTTTGACTTCTACAGCTGTTTCGCCATGGTGCCAAGAATCCGAGCGGCTTCTATCCCAATGATCCGCATGCGGCGCACGACTGGCAGGAAGGCCTTGGTGCACTCACACAGGTAAGACAGATAAAATCAATATTGCTGAAAGCTTTCAAATGCATTTTCTGTCTTCGCAGAAGGGCAGCTTGCAGTCATACAAATTGGGCCAGAATCTGCGCATGCGCTACTATCGACTGTTACCATCGAACAGCATTTACACACAGCAGCAAGTGCATGTTCTAAGCTCCGCCGCGGAACGCTGTGTGGTGCGTCAAAGTCAAACAAAATTGTCTGAAGATAAGAGAACTGTGTGTCTTATCAGTTGGTAGTTATCTTTTAGATGAGCGCTCAAAGCGTGTTGGCCGGCCTGATGCCGCCGCTGGATAACAACAATGTGCTGCCCATTCCCTGGCAGCCGGTGGCCATAAACACCCTGGCCCGCAACGATGACATTGTAAGATTTAAATCCAGCAAATCAAAATACTGATTGACAGTTTTGTTTCGCAGTTGCTGGCACAGAAAAAGCCCTGCATTAAATATGAGAGCATACTCCAGAAGCTATACAAAACCCCGCCACCAGAGCTAGAGAAGTTGAACGAGGAAAACAAGGCGCTGTATAAGCTACTCACAAAGAACACGGGCAAGGTTATTACATGAGACTGAAAATTTCTTACAGCAACTCATTTTGTTAACTTTGCAGAACATTTCCAATGTGCTCGATGTGGAAATGCTGTATACCACATTGAAAACAGAAGAGGAAGTCAGTCTCGCCCTGCCCGATTGGACGGAGAATATATACCCGGAGGAAATGCGATCATTGGCTGAGCGCAGCTATGCTCTATTCACCGAAACACATCTCATGAAGCGTATTAAAGGCGGCGCTTTTCTCACAGAAATACTCAAGAAAATGCAGAACAAACGCAAAAAGAATTTGAATCCCGATCGTAAGATCTTTCTGTATGCGGCCCATGATGTGACTCTTGTGAACGTTATGAACTCTATGGGAATCTTGGATCAGACGTCTAAGCTGCCAGAGTATGCCTCAGCACTGGTCTTTGAGCTGCATCACAGCAAATCTTTCGCGGATGGCGATTTCGAAGTGAAGGTAAGTGTATATAAGGATATACTTTAACTTCGACTCTGACAGACTATAATCTAATATATTTTATCTACACACAGTTGGTATACTATTTTAATAGTGAAGACAAGTTCCCCAAAGAGCTCAGCATACCCAATTGTGATCCACCCTGTTCGCTGAGTCAATTTGCAGCTTCGTTGGAACCTCTCTTGCTAGATAATTACGATGATACCTGTGAGAATCCCACAGTTGACTGCAAGAATTAAAAGATTTGCTTATTGTTTTGTTTGTTTTAACATTGTTGAAAATATTTCGAAATGTCGTCAGGTTTGTAAGTTATTGTTGAACAATAATCATTTGTATATATTCAGAAAAAAGTTCTACGTACAAAATTAATTATTCCGACATTTTTTAGTTAAATTCAAAATCTAGACCCCTTATCTTCGGCATACAGAAAATAGATTGGTACCTCCTCCGCATCACTGATTCGAACCATTTCTTTATGGCTTATTAAACGAATGGCTGCAAGTCCATAGAACAGCATAGGGAGGCCTGCGATAAATTCGGATTGATAACACCTACATATTCTTCCTGACGGCACTCACCCAAATTTATAACTTTTAGGAAGCGAAAGAATTTGTCCTCCATCGAAAGATCCTGCACCTCACGTTTGCTGCAGTGGTACTTCATGTACGGATAGCAAGCCGTGCGCAATATATGGTAATTTGTGCCAGTATCGAGTGTCCAATTGAAGTGCGACATTCCGCGCTGATCATTCTTAACATCCTTAAACTTAATTCATGCTGTTATATATCTGTAGAAATTCGCTCGTTCTGTGCTCACTTTAACAAAATATGATGTCCAAAATGGTTCATGGCATTGTTTTAAATAAGCGCTCAGCACTTCTGAGGCTCGAGGCTTCAGCAAAATTCGCGTAAGTTGCATTTTTAAGCATACACATCAGCTGTATTGCATAAATAATCAGCTTAATGCATCAATACAAACAGCTGTCTCCGTTTATTGTACTGATTGACTTATCGATCTATCGATAGCTGCAGCGATATATGCATGCGTTGTCCAGCACATTAAATTTATATTTTAAATTTACGATAACATTTTCAGATTGTCGTTAAAATTTCCCGCACCTGTTCGATGTTTCGCAAATTCAACTTTACGTCCAGTAGAAAATATTCAAACTGAGCACTTTAATATGTTACCAATACACAATGAGCGCATGTTAAAATACAAGGCGGGCTCCGATGAGCGTTTACAAGTGAAAGCTGAACTTAAGGAAATTCTTAATAAAATAGAGCCTGTCCCAATCGTAATAAACGGCAAGGAAATTTTTAAGAATTGTGAGCTAGCTCAGATTATACCTTACAATATAGAACATTTTATTGCACGGTAAGCATACAAAGTAATTCAAATCTATATAATTATATATTTTAATCGCTTAAGTTAAAATATATAGATACTCTCACGCAAATAAGGAACTAATAGACCGGGCTATTAATTCGGCTACTCAAGCACAGCAAAAATGGGATAAAACATCGTTAAGGGAACGCATGTTCATTTGGGAGAAAGCTGCCGATTTGATTGCTACGAAGTATCGTTTTAAGATTGTTGCTGCAACTATGCTTGGCCAGGGGAAGACTCTCTGCCAGGCGGAGATGGATGTCGTTGAGCTGGTCGACTTCATGCGCATCAACCCCATTTTCCTACGCGATTTAGCAAATTACGAGCCAGTTAACGGGGAACCAGAAGCGTGCCGCAACCATATGGTATTGCGGGGGCTTTCCGGGTTCGTAGCCGCTATTAGTCCATTTAATTATACAAGCATCGCGGGTAACTTGGCGTATACACCGGCGTTAATGGGCAATGCTGTGCTATGGAAGCCTTCAGACTCAGCGGTATTGTCAAACTGGTATGTGTTCCAGGCCATGCGGGAAGCTGGAGTACCTGAGGGCGTTGTTAACTTCATCCCAGCTGAGCCCACGATTTTTTCCTCGGCCGTAACAAGTAGCCCTGACTTGGCGGGCATTCACTTCACCGGCACCTCTGCGGTGTTGAAACTGCTTTGGAAGATGGTCGGGCAGCGCATTGACACTTATAAGAACTATCCACGCTTGGTCGGCGATTCTGGTGGCAAAAACTTTCACTTTCTTCATCCCTCGGCAAATCCGGAGGTTGCTGTCGCCTGTACCGTGAGAGCAGCGTTCGAATATGCTGGCCAGAAATGCTCCTCTTGCTCTATGCTGTACGTACCTGAGTCGTTGTGGAAGAAAAAGATCGAGAAACCTCTGCTGAAGATTACAAAACGGCTGTTTGTTAGCGATGCGACGTACTGCGACTGTTTTTACTCAGCGCTCATTGATAGGAAGGCCTATCATCGCCTATTCACTTATCTGAAGTACATACATAACAACGGCAACTGTAAAATGTTAATTGGCGGAACTTGCTCCAAGGGTCGTGGCTACTATGTTGATCCCACTATTGTCCTGGTTGAGGATCTGAATGATTTTCTGTGTAAAGATGAACTGTTAGGACCTATACTGTGTGTTTATGTTTATCAAGATGAGAACGTATACAGGATTATGGACAAAATTACTGAAGTAAATCACGCCCTAACGGCTTCAGTCTTTGCCAGAGATAATAAGTTTATCCGGGAAGCATGCGAGATATTCAAGTGTAATGTGGGCAACCTTAACATAAATGACAAGTGCACGGGTCTGATGGTGGGTCAGCAGCCATTTGGAGCAGGCCAATTAACAGGCAGCAATGAGAAGCTGGGAAGTCCACAATATTTACTACGCTGGACATCGCCGCAGGTCATAAAAGAGTCATTCGTGCCCCATGTCAATGTTTACTACCCATATATGGAGATCAACGAGAGTATTTTAAATATTAGTAAAGTAATGACTGACGTTAATACTGATGACTCTGATGATTATCAACTTAAAAATCCAGAATAAATTCTTAGTTTAAAATTGTTATTCCATTTGCATTATTCTCATTAACTTTTCAGCCGATTGGGTATATAGGAACTATCTCTCTATGGGTTCTTTAGTTCTCAGACTGATATTCTGCTGAAATCACCTTGTTGTGAGCCAAATGTCTAATTCGATATATCAAATTTGAAATTTACTCTTGTCGATTACCAGATGCTCAACTTATAGTCTAGGCACAAAATGAAATGTCTGGTTGGCATGATCATCAGCACGAAGTTCGAATAACAACTATATACCTATTGCTGCTTCTGTCGATTCCAAACTCATCCGCCGATAGCAAGCCCCACAACGGGGCGACCAGATGGAAACGCAACAAAGTCGATATACCCCGCCTCTACACAGCGTACAGGGTGCTCTTGCAGGATGGTGTCAGCGGCGGCAATGCCAAAAATCATGTGGGTCAAATAGGCAAAAGAACAGCTCCAGCAGAAGAGAAAGACGAGAGTTCTCTTGGCAAAACTATAATACCTTTAAAAACAAATTCGATAGTGAATAGCACAGCGAATGCATCCAAGTTAATAAAAGAGCTAAGAGAAAAGCAAAAAGGAATAAGTTCCATAGATCACGCCAACACAGCAAAGGATAAAGGTGAGTGTGTCGAAAAGGTCAGGGATGCTGAGGACGAACACAGTATGGAGAAGCCAATATCGGATTATTCAGCTGCTCAGGGCATGATTATACTCAAAACGGATGAGCCCTCGAAGGCAAAGGGGGAAATATCTAAGAAGACAGAGACAGTCACAACGCCACAAGAGAATATAGATGAAATGGAGAGTCGTTTAGCGGAACTAAATAGAGTCTATCAAAAGTATGTGAATGTGTGGAGAAGGCCAATACCTGAATCAAAAGGATACAATTTACTTGGCCAGAAGAACGTAGTTCCGGCTTCAAATTTTCGTTTAAGTGCGTTAAGCGCTCTCGTCGACGTTGTCGAGACTCTCAAGCAGTCAAATCCGGTTGATGAAATTGTCAAGGCCATAAATGACGAAATGAATCCAGAAAAGGAAAGTCTTGTAGGCTCCATCAAATTAAATGCCAACGACGAATTAACGCCACCTAGCCAGAGTAGAGAGAAAAACAAAAGAATAAGCGATCAATCCTCGAATGTTTTCAAGCGCTTGGTGCCCAAAGTGGCGTCTGATGTGAAAACTGGCGGCCTCTATGAAGAGTACAAGAGAAAGCTGAGTGATATATTGCAGGCACACAAGGATATCCACAAGTCCCTGAACGAAGAGAAAAAGCTACGTGCCCAAGGTAGCTTAACTGTAAACGGTAATATGCTAACCCAATGCAACTGCGATTCAGCGAAGTCCGTAATTATAGCCGTCGATAGAGACGGACAGACCATAACTAAAGACCACGCGCCGTGTTATTGTGAGGCCACAAGACCCGCCAACTTGGCCATCGAAGGTGATACGGTTACAATCTCCAACGGGCTAATGCCCTGCTATTGTGGCAGCATGAAGAGCCACAATTTGCCTGAAGAGTTGACAGATGCCCAACCAAGCAAGACTATTGTTTATATGACTGTGCCAGAGACACCTGAACAGCAGCCGAATAAGGAGAACAAGCTGAACGGTGGCCTAAAGCCATATTATTTAAATAACTCAAAGCACAGGCAGATGGTCTGGAACGATGTGCCTTTGATGAGGCCCGGAAGTCCACAGAAAGGTGAAGCAGTCAAGCAGCCTACAATGAATACAGCCAAGAATGAAACTAACCAAGCTGTAGTGTGTGTGAAAAGCAATCAGCAGACTAGCCCACTGGGAAGCAATTTGACACAGTCGGATTCATTTCGCAAGAATCAAAACAAGCTTCATCACATACTCAGAGTCATTCAGACCAAGCATCGGCCGCTAACTGTAAGAAAACCCCAGAAGCGCGGCTTGAACAATGCCTTTGATGCCTCGCACAGCAATCTGGCATTTCCGGAGGTGCTCGTTCAAAAATTTGGGCAGCCACAGGAGGCAGGTGGTAGACTCATTGAGAAGATGGCAAAGCAGCTAAATGTGTCGCCAGTGGAGATGGCTCAGCGCATTGCTTCGTCCAGTAGCATGGGCAGTGGGCAACCAATTGCCAGTGGCATGTATCCCGCGCAAGCTCCTTTAGGTAAGTAGTTGGAATATTGGCCTTGTTCTTGTCTAACATAGTTTTTTAAAAAGCAAGCCAGACCAACGTGGGCCAAGTACCAATGATGGTATCAAACCTAAGAGCTCAACAAGGGCCGCCGGGGGACAATATAGCGCGCATGCTCGAAACAATCCTAAGTCGACTTCAGGCCTTGCAAGATGCCACCTCGAATCCGGAATCAACAGACAAGCTACCCTGCTGCTTTGCCGAGCCTTCTGACGGTTAGCAAAGTTTAAAGGTTTGAAGTGAACAAATGTCCTCTTTAAACTCTATTCTTATCAGGTGCTCCCTGTGAATTAACAGGCTCCTGGGAGTCTTCTTTGTTGGGGATACGTATCAACATAAAAGACGAGCATAAAATCATTGTGGAGGAGCTCAAACCCACCTGCATACAGCCCAAATTTCGTCGTTCCGACACCAACAGACTTTGGCGGCAGTGTGTGAAAATGACTCCGGCGGAAATAAAAGAGCAATTCACATATGCAAGCTTGAATAACCCACTTAATATAACCATCGAGGACACGGTTCCACCACGCCAACACGAAATGATGGAAAATCTTACGGAGTGGGTATTCACGGGCCATACGATCAACATCTTAGGTGGGCCCATGTCAGCTACCTTTCAGAACAAGAATTCAAAATTGATAGGTACGTTTGTGGGGTTTTGCCGGAGATGTGGTTGCATTGACACCATATTCGGTAGCTGGACTTTCTGTCACCCATCACGAGATTGCCAGGATATAACGATGTCGATTTTGGAAAGACGAGATATCCTACGTCGTTATACGTTAGATGCTGCTCGCAAGAACCGATATAAAGATTATTTATATAGACAATCAAATAAGCCAGTGTAGAGACGCATCGACAGATAATTAAGAATCTGGGAACAATATTTCCGCAACTTGTATTCAGTTGACACTTACATTTTGTTTTCTTTATTTTGTAGTCATTGTTTTTTATATATACAACGTTGGGTTTATTAACATTACATCTGCTGGTTTTTGTGGCGGTTGATAAAGGACATGGCATAACCAATTGAACGTTTTACACAGTGCTCGTCCATGGCATTTCCTGTTTTGCAGTCCCTCAGCTCGCCCACGACGTAGTCCACAATTCTCTTTTGTAGCTGCTCGTTGTCGATGTGCTGCAAACGCTTCTCAACTTTGTGTATGAGTAAATAGGCTTCAGGATAATCAGCCACATCACAGGGCCACATTTCAGAGTGCCTGTGAGTCCAGCTGGGTCTGACTTCGTCACTCGTAATGTAGTCTTCCGACTGGCGCCAGGTGCCGGCCTGAGCTAAGGCCAACGAACAGGCAAGAAGTAGAATGCACGAGACACGCATTATGTGAAAATTAATAAAGTCGTAATTGAACTAGTTATTTAAAGCACAGACACTGTAATTTATATAGCTATCAAGCGACGTCTATATTGCTGAACTTGCGACTTTTGGTTTTGCTGGGGCTGTGCACTTTGAATGACCGATTTTGTTTTTGCTAACACTTGCACTTCTTATCTCTTGTATGTTTTCAAAATCTAGTTTAGCGCGAGTTTTTTTTTTTTTGCAATCGATAAGATGTTGGACTATCGACTGCAAGTCAGCTGGTCAAATGTTGTTAGCCAACACTATGAAAAAAAAAGTGGACTTGACAGCCCTGCATGAAAAGAATCCAACTATAGGAAGTGGGAGTTGCATTTGCTTAATTAAAAACAAACAAATATAAATAATAGGTCAGTTTCGGTCGGAAATAAAGTGCAAATGCTAGCAAAATGGGTAACCAACTCGTTGGCATTGCACCATCGCAGATCTATGCAGTGGAACACTACTTTTCAGGCCAGTTTGGCAATGAAATCATTTTCGACCTGAAGTAAGTACATATTTATCAGCTGGTTATTTATTATGAATAAGTATGTATGTGCATATATGACGTCTTCACCATCCATTTGTAGCATGGGAAGTACTCGTTTTTTCAAAGTGGCCAAAGCTAAAACCGATGAGGGGTTGATAGTTGTCAAGGTATTTGTTAAACATGATCCAACATTACCTTTGGAGGATCATAAGGAACGTTTGGAGAGCATCAAGAAGTCCTTAACGCTTGCCAATGCTGTCAACTGTTTGCCGTTCCAGCGAGTGGAGGTAAGTCTATGATTAAATAGTACATTCCAGGCGATAATCGATTTCCATCGCAGCTCATCGACAAGGCAGCCTATATAATGCGGGAGTATGTTAAGCATAGTCTATACGATCGCGTTTCTACGAGACCATTTCTTACTGTGCTGGAGAAGAAATGGATAACATTCCAAATTTTATGCGCCCTGAACCAATGTCACAAGCAGAAAATCTGCCACGGTGATATAAAGCTAGAGAACATATTGATCACATCTTGGAATTGGATTCTGTTGTCGGACTTTGCTTCATTTAAGCCAACATATTTACCAGAAGATAATCCAGCAGATTATACATATTTCTTCGATACGAGCAGACGGCGCACTTGCTATATAGCTCCAGAGCGTTTTGTCAAGACTTTGAATTCTGAAGATGATCCATATAATGCAAATATGTCCGTAATTCATTCAGATTCTATAATACCTGTTCCCACATCATATGCAGGCAACACTTTGCAGCCCGCAATGGATATATTCTCCGCTGGGTTTGTACATATTCTTTTTTGAGGAATTTTAATTTATAGTTTTTACGATTGCAGCTGTGCCTTGCTCGAGCTGTGGACAGAGGGCACTGCTCCTTTTGAGCTATCGCAATTGCTCGCCTACAGGCAGGGCGAACGAGATCTTGTAGAGAAGCATTTGGCTGGCATTGAAAATGAGCGATTGCGTAATTTACTGGCATCGATGATCGACATTAATTCACTCAATCGGAAGAGTGCAGAGGATTATTTAGACCAGGAGCGTGATAAACTATTTCCTGAATACTTTTACTCATTTCTGCAGTCATATTTGCAAATGTTCTCATCGACACCTATTATGTCACCTGATGATAAGATACAATGCTTGCATAAGGATATTGGGCACTGCATTAAAGTGCTGACTCAAGCCCAGGACCTAACGCCCAGCGAGGAAGATAAAGAGATCATAGAAAAGAAAGACCCGGTGAAATGTGAGCGGCTGCCGCCTGAGCAAGATGGTCTTATACTAATCATAACCGTGGTTACGTCTTGCATTAGGGGTCTCAAACAGTCTAACACAAAAATCGCTGCATTGCAGTTGCTCCAGAAGCTATCAAAGTATACCACCTCGGAGACCATACTGGATCGTATATTACCCTACATTGTATGTGGTAGATTAATAATCAAGTTCATAATTTAATACATGTTTCTTCTCTGTAGCTAAATCTCGCGCAAAAGTCGCCTGCCAAGGTGCAAGTTCAGGCTATCGAAACGTTGACTACATGCCTGAGCATGGTTAAGGACATTCCTCGCAGCGATGCCAATGTGTTTCCTGAATACATTCTGCCGTACATCGCAGACCTGGCCAGCGAATCGAGCGCTGTTATTGTGCGTGTGGCCTTTGCTCGCAATATTGCAGCATTGGCCAAGAGTGCTGTTTATTTTCTGGAGGAGACACAACGCAATGCACCAAATGAAATGCCCACGCCTCGCTACGAGGCGGAGTTAAATGCTTTACATGATATAGTTCGCCAGACGGTGCTTAGTTTGCTAACGGACACGCAACCCATTGTCAAGCAGACCCTCATGGAGTCGGGTATATGCGATCTGTGCGCATTCTTTGGCAAGGAGAAGGCAAACGACGTGATACTCTCTCACATTATGACGTTTCTCAATGACGAAGACAAGAATCTTCGTGGGGCCTTCTACGACAACATTGCCGGAGTTGCAGGCTACGTGGGCTGGCAGGCATCGGACATACTGGTACCTCTGTTACAGCAAGGCTTTACAGATCGCGAGGAATTTGTCATTGCAAAAGCCATACGTGCGGTGACAATTCTCATCGAGTTGGGACATATAAGAAAGCCTACCGTAACTGAGATAGTGAACGAAACTGCTTGCTATTTGTGCCATCCCAATTTGTGGGTGCGTCATGAGATTTGTGGCATGATTGCGACCACGGCACGCAATTTGAGCGCCATCGATGTGCAATGTAAGATTATGCCAGCCATTGGTAGATTCTTGAAGGCGCCGCTCATACAAGTGGATAAGCCGCACATTCTGCTAGATTGTTTGTTTCCACCCATACCCAGGCAAATCTATGACAGTGTGCTGCGCTTCCAGGACGTTCAATGCTTTGTGGGTGCTCTTGAAGATCGCGCGCGTCTGCGTGAAAGTGCACGCAACGGCGCCCAACCACAATATGATGAAATGGGCAGACAGATCTATGATGGAGTGCAACGTTTGGAGGACATTCAATATTTTGTAGGCTCTGTTGGAGATCGCGCACGCTGGCGAGGGATCACACGCCCTGGAGCCCAGCCGCAGTTTGATGACATGGGCCAAACGCTTCTCAATGTAAGTGCTTTGGTAATTTTGGTCGGTCCTATTGAACCACTCACATTTCCAAAACACTACAGCTCTTTCGACGACTTATCTCGGAGGGATTGACGGAGACCATTGAGATGCAATTGTTGGCAATGAGACCTTTTCTAATAGCCCTCAAGCATAAGGCTCAACAAGATTTCGACGATGCCAATGCCGCCAATGGACGGATCGTGGTCAGTCGTAAGCACGTTGGCTGCCATGAATTTCCACTGGCAGAAAAGACAACGAAATTGGCACTGGATAATCGTAATAGAAAGAAATTTACTTAAAGTATTTATGTTGAGCATAGCTTCCCTTTCCTTTAGGCACTAACCACGATGCCCATGCACCAGCGGTAGTTTCACCCGCTTCAGATGCGGGTTCAACTCCACATATAGCTGCTGTGACTTCTGGCAGCCCTGCACCCGGCGTCATATTACTTGGAGTTCCGACCACAACAGTGAGTGCCGCCACATCATTAGGCGAATATACCATGCCGGATCGCAACTATTCATTGGAACGTTCGTCGGAGTGTTGCAAGGACTTGGAGTCGCTGACTCTTAAAATCAAGCGACGATATAATGTGTTGGCGCTGTCGCAACGCTGCAATTATGATAAACTGGTCGCGCCGTATCCTTCAAATTGGCGCCTAAATGGCACACTGGTAGCTCATCTGCATGAGCATTCGGAGTCGGTGATTAAGCTAGCGCCACTGCGACCGGATGGCTCGTTATTCGCCAGCGGCAGTATTGATGGCACGGTCCGATTGTGGGATTGCAGCAAGCTAAATGGCAATCAGGGCATCAATAAATCGCGTCAGGTATATTCAGCACATACGCCCGTTTATGCATTGGCTGCTTGCGATGCTGGACAGTCACTGGCTGTGGGTGGAAAAGATGGCAGTTTGCTTATAATGCGCATTGACCGTAATTCCACTAAGATGACACTGCAGCAGGCCCTAGATCAGAAGTAGCTATGAACGAATCTTTTGTTGAACATTTTACTTAACTCCGCTCTTTGCAGCGAATTCAATGATGGACCCGTTGTGGACATGCATGCATATGATCAGTCGGCGCAGAGCGTCATCATCTACGCGACACTCTATGGGGGCATCGTGGCCTGGGATACTCGCATGCAGCACAGCGCCTGGCGTTTACAGAATGAGTTGCGCCATGGTGTTATCACCACCATCTGTGCTGATCCAACTGGCTCCTGGTTGGCAACTGGCACCAGTGGTGGCAAGCACATCTGCTGGGACTTGCGTTTCCGGCTACCCATAACTGAGATAAAGCATCCAGCCGATTCTTGGATAAGAAAAGTTGCCTGCCATCCGACTGAGCCTTCATATCTGATCTCAGCATCCCAGTCCAACAATGAAGTATCAGTATGGAATATTGAGACCAGTCAACGGCAAACAGTGCTGTGGGCAAGTCCAGCGCCCGTCTTAACCAATACCACTCAAAATGATCCAGCAACAACCTGTGGTATTTTGAGTGGAGTGGTCGACGGGTCTCCATTCATCTTGACTGGTAGTTCGGATCAGCGTATCAGGTACTGGGACATAGGATCGCCAAGAAATTCGGCTTTAAAAGTGCCGTCATCAAATGATAATTTGGCAAACGTCTCTTTTAACTATAGGTATGTTATAGTAAACACAATAGTATTCCCCGAAACTGATTTAAAATTGTACATATATTTGTATTTCAGCGCACGCTTGATCGACGGCAGCCAGGTGATTGAGGAGCAAATCATTCCCAAAAACAGTACAGGCGACTCTCAACAGATGCGTAATTCAATGGAGGAGAGTCCAAGATCGGGACCCGATATGCCTAAAGCAAGTCATCACGATGCCATCACTGATTTGCTCATGTGCAAGGATAAGGGACAGATCTATATAGCGTCGGCGTCTCGTGACGGTGTTATCAAGCTCTGGAAGTAGGAACCTATTTGAACTC
The DNA here is from genome assembly GCA_035047485.1 of Drosophila peninsularis. NCBI lineage: Eukaryota > Metazoa > Arthropoda > Insecta > Diptera > Drosophilidae > Drosophila > Drosophila peninsularis. The sequence continues at coordinate 9,121,901 of JAWNPN010000044.1, read as the reverse complement.
TATTTATCTGTGATTAGTCTAATTAAACTGTATACATAAATAATTAATATCTACAAATGAGTATTTTATATTTCGACGTTGCAGACGTTAAGTTCAAATTCATTACTGCATCGTTGTGCATCATAAGACATTAGGCAGTGCTGCCAGATCGTTGAAAAACGTAATGGCTTCTTGATTTCGGTCTACATCTCGAACGACTTTGACGTGCTGGCAACTGTAAATATGTACAAGCACAATGACAACCCTGCACACAGACGCTGCAACCAACTTCATATTTTTTGACATCTGCAGCTGGCGCTGTTTCTCGCTTTTGTATCTTTGCAAGCGCCGTTATGAGCAGAGCGGCCAAGCGCCATAATTCCTAGTGAAAAGTGATATTGTGAGGCAACTACGCTTCAGTATACAAAAAGAATAAACAACAAAATATTAAGTATAACTCACAATTAAAGTACTGAAGATTTAAAATATCACAACGGAGCGCGCAAATAAGTCAAAGTACCAAAATTGGAAATAGAAAATATTCAGCGCACGGCAATTACATAGCGCACGCAGTCGCTGTGTAGCAGGATACAAACAACAACAACAACAGCGACAGCAAGAGCAGCAGCAACACAGCCATCGCAAGCATTTCAAAATGGCGCCAATTAAAGGTACTACGCGAACTGCTGCAAGCAATCAGGCGACCATAAACGGACTACTGCCCGTGGCAGCCGTACGGGGAAAGGGTTTGACCCGTCGGCAGGCCAACAATGGTATCGACCAGAATGCGGAAAATATGCAAACGCGTGCGAAGCGTAAGGCCGACCATAGCCCCATCAAGAATGATAAGATCAAGCGATCGGCACTAGGTAATTTGACCAACAATGTTAAGATCATGACGCTACATCCGGGCGACGAGGACACCCAACAGCAGCTGCCCAAAAAACCGACGGCACAGCAACTGCAGGCGCTTCTGGATGCAAAGAATAATGACAATGCAAATAATTTAGCCGCAGTCACTGTTCCAGCTCCGGCTGCAGTGCCGAACAAAATAATGACGCGCGCATCATCCAAGACAGACGAAACGCTGGAGAACTGTCACAGAGTGCTGGACAGATTCGAGGAGGCGTTGGCCATGAAAAGGACACGCAAGCCGCCAATGGCACAAAAGAAACCAACCACAGTAATTGCTGAACAAAAAATTGCCGTTGCGCAGGCGCCTGTTGTTCCCAAGTTGGCTGCACCCCATCCATCAGCGGCCATAAAGGTACGGCGCATATCAAATGACTTTAATAAGACTGAGGAGAGCCTCTACATGTCCGCTCTGGAGGACATCTCCAGTTGCGATTCCACGCGTCTGTCCGGCAATTTTGAGGCAGCGCGTCGCCTCTCTGCTAAATTACAACTAAAGACTGAACAGCCTAAGGCAGCACTGATCCAGCAGCAATCGAACTTTATAGAGGCAGCAGCTGCTGCAGTGGCTAGGCCTGCGACCCCCGTGCCAGAGGATGTGGAGGACTTTGATCGTAAGAATTGGGATGATCCCTTCCAGGTGTCTAATTATGCCAGGGACATTTTCAATTATCTGAAAACGCGCGAGCCAGAGTTTCTCATTACCGATTATATGCCGAAACAGGTACACTTGACAACCTGGATGAGAACGCTGCTGGTCGACTGGATGGTCGAGGTGCAGGAGACATTTGAACTTAACCACGAGACTCTCTATTTGGCTGTTAAAATTGTCGATCTCTATTTGTGTCGAGTGGTTATTAACAAGGAAAAGCTCCAGCTATTGGGGGCTGCTGCCTTTTTCATAGCATGCAAATATGATGAGCGTCAGCCGCCGCTAATTGAGGACTTTCTGTATATATGCGATGGAGCCTACAATCACGATGAACTGGTCAAAATGGAAATGGAAACGCTGCGCACGATTAACTACGATCTCGGCATACCGCTCTCCTATCGCTTCTTGCGTCGCTATGCTCGGTGTGCCAAGGTGCAAATGCCCACACTCACTCTGGCACGCTACATTTTGGAGCTGTCGCTGATGGACTATGCCACCATCGGCTTGAGTGACTCTAAAATGGCGTCGGCCGCTCTGTTTATGGCACTGCGCATGCATGGCGGCATCGACAACCTGCACGATAAAACCTGGACATCGACTCTGACCTTCTACACCGGCTATCAGCTGGCCGACTTTGCTGAAGTTGTGCCCATACTGAATGCAGGATTGCATAGGAAGCCGCGGGCCACCATTAAGACGATACGGAATAAGTACTCGCACAAGATATTTCACGAGGTGGCCAAGGTGCCGCTGCTCAGCAACGTCGAGCTGTTCCAAAGCAACCTCGATCTGAACGACAGTAACTTATCCACATGAACCAAACCATTGCGGTCATCGCTCTGCAGTAACGCCAATTAGCCAAATTGATAATGAGCAACAACTGTTACGCTTCACTAGAAATATAAGACGCCTATCAATTAAATACTTAGAGATGCCGATCAGTCAAACCTAACGCAAAAATGATTATATTTTTATTTCATATTTTTCTCGATTTATTTTGTACTGCTTATTGTTTGCTTTATTATTGGCTTACGTTTATGACTTTTACCCATAAATATTATGTTTAGCAAGCTGATTGTTTCAACTCATGTTCATTGTTTACTCTCCCATTATATACATATATATCAAATTACTCAACCATCCATTAAGCAGGACACCAAACATTTGTCACCCATCTATTTAAATGTACGCTATTTATAGTCTGGAGAAACCCATAATAAATTTTACACATATTTTAAGCACATGCAAATGCAACGCCAACGCCGTTTGATGATGGTGGACACCAAAGCTGACATGGATCATACGTTCTAACGATTAACACCGCGACACGTCTAGTAGTACTAACAACTAACCGATGCCAGATGCCCTATGCAGCTGACGGCCCATTCCCATTTATGTATGTTATGTTGTAGTTGTTGTAAAAGGATGTTTCTTTTGTTACCATTCGAAGACTCAATGTTTTAGTTTGTAATGGCGAAAAGAACTTTCTATTCTAGTTATGTATGTATTCGTATTCCATGTTATCTATATATATATATATATTTATATATGTACGTATGTATGTATGCAGGTATGCTGCCGAGTCAAGAGAAACCAATAAACACTTTTAATGTCCATTCGAGAAATTACATGTTCAATGTGGGGGAATTTGCAAACTTCTAGGTAAGTAACTCTACACAGATCTATGTATGTCTCTATATATATACATATCCTCCTATATGTATGTACATATTTCCAGCTGAACAGCCATTTGGGATAGCTCTAGTTTCTATTGTCTTCGTTCAGGTGAGTCTGGCGGATATACACACACAAACACAAATCAATAATCTATGTTTTTGATTTCAGGGTCTGGTTTTTTTGGCGCGCCCGTCTGCACATTTTAGCGCCAAATTATTTTGGGATTTGGTTGGCAGGCTGCGCATGCGCCGCAAGACATCAACCTCGATGCCTATTCCCGTTCCCTTTCACGTTGTCGTTGCCGTAATCGTCTTTGTCTAACAAATCACTGCATACATAACCAATTTATACCGCTGCAGTTGAGCCTGAAAAAGGGCAGGCAGCAGCAGCAGCAGCAGCAGCCTGTCTGTCTCCTTGACGATTTCTACCACCTTTCCTTGCCGGTCGTCGGTCGTCGGTCGCCTGTCGTCCGTCGTCTGTCCTCCTTCCATTGTGCGCCTCTACTTCATTTTTTTCGGCTGCCAGCGCTGCCTGCAGCCAGGTAGTTTGAAGTTCATTGTGTGATTCCTCATCGAAATAGTGAGGCAACTGAAATGCATGTTACTTTTTTCCGGTTGGCATGGTAGGGTGCCTTATGTCGTATAGGACAAAAGGCTAAGTTGTCCTCGTGTTGATGTCGTCCTCTTATTTTCACATTGCTGCTTCTACTGCTGCTGCTGCTGCTGCTTAAGGTGCAACCAGGGTATATTGCTAATTACTTTGGTTGGGTGTGGGCAAAAAATCAAGTTTATTCAAAAACACACGGCTGAGCAGCTGCTGCTCCTCTTAAACCTGACACGGTGAGGTTAGCTTACACCTAACTTATGACCATAACTTATAATCTTTCTTGCTTTCTAGCTCTTCAGTAACCTGGCCTGTTGAATGCGCCATTATAGCCGCCTCCAAAACCACTGCCATAGCCCTGCGAGCCGTGATTGTTCAGCACGCTGAACGGTCCCTTGTGCACGCCATCTTCGGTGTACTCAGTTTTCATTTTGAAGCTGTGATCCCAGCGATCACGCTGCCCAGGTGTCGCATGTGGTGCATAGTTCTGCTGATTCTGGTAGCTTGTTGGCGGCATTCCAGGGTGCGTTACTACGGGCGGGTTGGGTCCATAGTTTGGATTTAGTGGGGCTGTCGGCGGATACGATGGATACTGTGGCAAGTATTGCCCTGGATAGGGGTAAGCAGGTTGCACGGGATAGCCAGGTGGTTGATATCCAAAGCTTGGATACACGCCAGGCGGATTGCCTCCGGGTTGTCCAATAGCTGGATATCCAGGAAACTCTGCCTGCCTTGCAGCTGGCTGACAAGCATTTGGTAGAGTATTTGGTGAAGAGCCTGGAGCAGGACGACCGCATGCAGTTGGCGAGCTTGGAGGTATCGGGTAGGCAACAGCCTGTGGCTGTCCAGGAAAGGTTGCAGGATAATTGGAGAAGCCAGTTGACTGCGGCTGCGGATTGCCCACAGCAATGCCATATGGGCCAGCCCGAACATCTATGGCGCCAAAGCCACTGCCGCCGCTCTCATGAGCGGACGGCTCATCAATATCAACGGAACCGCTGGTTTGTTGCCTTAGATCCGGATATAGTTGCGAGTTGAGGTGGGCGCGTTCATGGTGACGATTGCTAGTGATGCCGCCCTTGAAGGTGGAGGCCAAGTTGAATTCGGTCTTGGCATCCTCGTTGCTCTCATCTCGCGAATAGTGCGACGTGTGCGTCGGGACAGCGGTCAGGGCCAATAGCACCCAGGCAAAGGCAACGCGGCAGCGCATGGCGAAACTTCTCGTGGAACTGGACCTTACTAGCGAATGCTAAGCATATTTACACCGAGAGATTAGAAGATTTGCTGCTCTCCGGGTTATCGTTCGGGTCAGCTTCTAGACTGAGATGATTTGGGTTTCATTGAAAAGTAAATAATGGGATTCGCCAACGTTTGCAAATCCGAACTGTTAATTCTCTGATCGGTTCTGATAATAATATATATAAAAACATTCTTTTATATTTTAAACTTGTTTTTCTTGATCTTTGCAAGCTTTAAGCTCATTAATGAATGAAATTTAAAATTAGAATTTTTAAATGAGAGTATTAATGAAATTAATCTTACAATAGAATTGATTGCGTTAAGAAATGACAGAATATTTTATGCATTAGAAATATTGATTCTACTCTAAAGGGAATTCCCCATGTTTTTCTTAGCCAAATACATAGTTTGGTGGGCTAAGCCTTGACTTCGGTGAGCGAAATCGGCAATGCATAGCCGTGGTACTCGCACCACGATTGACCTATTAATGATAGGGATCATCAGCATTATTGAAGGTTGTTCGTTCAGTAAACACATATATATATGTTGATTATCAGCTATATAAGCCTGATTCTCGGCAATGGAAAGCATCATATTAATTTTCAACAACACCAAAGATGCAGCTCAACGTTGGAATCTGCTTCCTGCTGCTGGCAGCTCCGTTCACTGTGCAGGCAAAACCCACATTCGATAAAATGGCTGAGGTGCTGCTTGACGTCCTGGATGACAGGCCACATTATCCTAGACCCAGACCCTATGGACCCGCACCATCGTCCGGCCCACTCATACAGGAGGGCTATGATCATGGCTACGATTATTACTATGGCGGTGGTGGAGGTCATGTCCACGGTGCTGGCGTTAATGTTGGCAATCCCTATGCCCAGCCTCCTCCTTATGGTTATTATGCACCTAGCCAAGGACCAGTAAAGGGCTACTATCCCGAACCACACTATCCACAAGGCTATAATCCACATGGCTATAGACCCGCTCCCGCTTATGGATATGAACACGGCCACGGCTACGGCAGAGTGGACGCTACGGGTCCGAGAGGCGGCGGTTACAAGCAACACGGCTATTAGCACCAAATTGTGATCATTCGTATTTAAAATTTATAATCATAAGCTCTGATGTATATATAATTTATTTAAATGATCAATAAATGTTTTGTTGTTATCTCGAAACCGAAACTCGTAAGCGACTTATGATCAGGCAGAACATTGAACTGCTATAGGATGAGTCTTGAGTCTGGCATATCTCATTATTTGTATAGACAACAGGCTTGATTTATGGTACATATATAATGTAATGTAGTAATGGAATTACATCTAATTAATTTCATATAAATTGAAATACAGCAATTCCACATAATTTAAATACATTTTGCCCTTTTCTCATATGATTGTTTCGTTGCTGTTGATCAGCTCGCAAAACCTGTTTGTAGAGTTAGACATACAAAACTTGAGTTCGAATCTCAGAGAGGAGCACTGAGCCGTGCGATTATTCAACTTTATTTGTGCTTATTAAATTGCAAATCTTCTATAAATATTTATGTATAGTTAATATCTTGACTTGGTATAAGAAGAGACGTTCCGCGTTAGCTAAACTATCGTTTAGCTCATTATCTTCTGCGCACATCGATCGGTTGCGATTGAAGCTGCTGGCTGGGAGCTTGGATGTAATTTAATGAGTTGGGAAAAACAATGTTGCGTAGCCGTGATGCCTCAATCGATCGAGGTGACGGCGTTGGTGTTGTTGCTGGTCCCAGGGGGGGCCGATTTGTGCCCACAATCAGTGTGTCTCCCTGTCTCGGAGGTGGAGTGGGCGATATAACTAGAGGCGGCGGATTTTTGTCGATGATCAGCGTATTTTTAGTGGGTTGGGTGACTGGCACAGGAGTGGTTGATGTTGTTGATGGCGTGGTAATTGGTGAATTGTCATTCCCATTATCGTCTTTAGGAGGCAATGGGAATTGTTGATTTCCATCTCCCCAAGTGGGACGCGATGGATCATAGTTCTGGTCTTGAGATGAGCCATCATCCCACCCAGGTGGTGGCTGCCCATTTCCATCTCCCCACCCAGGTGGTGGCTGCCCATTTCCATCACCCCAACCGGGTGGTGGCTGTCCATTTCCATCTGCCCAGCCAGGTGGAGGCTGACCATTTCCATCTGCCCATCCAGGTGGGGGTGGTCCGTTTCTGTCTCTCCAACCGTGTGGGGGTCCTCTGCCACCTCCGCCACCCCATCCATGCGGCTGTGGTCTGCGACCAGCCCAGTTTCCCCAACCAGGAGAAGGCTGCCTACCACCACCATTCCAGCCGCCACCATTCCAGCCGCCGCCATTCCAACCGCCGCCATTCCAACCGCCGCCATTCCATCCACCTCCACCGTTCCAGCCACCGCCGCCATTCCAGCCACCACCCCAAGGCGGTGGCTGCCGTCTTCTATCTGTTAGGCCTGCGTTCTGTCTGCCACCAAAGCCAAAGCCTTGATGAAGTAGTTGCGCTGCCGCATTGACGGCGTTAGCGGTTGCCACTGCACCATTAGCTGCTGCCGAAGACACTGCCACACTAAACTGGCCACTAGTCATTCGAGCTAGGCATAGAAAACACGTTGTCAAGGCCGTTAGCAAATGTATTCGTATTCGCGTCATGTTTACTTCAGATCGGATCGAAACTCAGCGCCCATGCGCTAAGAGCTGCGAGTTCTAACTGAGGGGAAAGCTTTTGCTTTTTGACGGCCAGCGATAAGAGAGACGTCTCAGATTTGTATTCAAAACCTGTCCTCGGTTTGTTTGTTTTGCTCGTCTTGCTTGCGGCTTGCGCTAATCAATGCATGATGAGAGATTGGGAGAGCCGCAACAGCTTAGCTCTCTAACGGAGCGTATTATGCGATCATTAAAAAGTGTACACAAAAGCCCAAAAAGATTGAGAGGAAACAAGATGTGGGCAGCCGTTGACCGTTGACGATCGCCGACTCATGGATCCGCTTGAGCGGCTTCTTCCCGCAAAGTGCGTTAATCACGGACGTGCTCGGCATAACAAAATGTTTTGATCCATCTGTTAGCGTCCGACGTCCAAGTAATTCATAGTAATGCATTAAATTGTTGCTGCTTGGATAGAAATTAGCATTATGGCAGCAGATCTCCAACGATCCAGGTGGCTTTATGTGCTGCCAGACACAAAAATAAAACGATTAAGAGCATAATGTGTCATCGGTGTCCAGGCTACACTCGCAGGGTATAAATAGAAGCCAGCTGCCTAGATTTATAGCCAGAACGCAAAAGATCCGCACGGAACAAGAGCCACAACGAGAATCCAAACAACATGAGAGTTCCTATCATAATGTTCCTCGCCTTGCTGCTGGGCAGTTGCCTGGACTTGGGCAATGCTTTGTTCTTCAAGAAGCTAAAGGCACTGAAAGGACTGAAAAGCGGTTACAGCTCTGGCTATGGTAGCTATGGTGGTTACAATTCCAACGTGGGATATGGCGGATATGGAGGATATGGTGGATATAATGGATATAGTGGATATGGCGGATATGGCGGAGGATATGGCGGTGGATATGGCGGTGGATATGGCGGTGGATATGGCGGAGGATATGGCAGATATGGCAATGGCTATGGATATTCGCAGCAGTCCTACAGGCCCAGAAATCGACAGCGTACAGGGCGCACCTACTCAGAGATAGCCAGAGTTTTAAAGCCGGACCCCTACCTAGGCCTAGGTGCGGGCCGCTATCTGCCACGCGCTCCTTACTCACATTTGTGGGGCTAAATATTTCCAGTCAAATTTTTGTGTAAAATTAAAAAATATATCTGTGAAAGTTTTTATACAATAAAATTTAAGCTTAACTACCACTTGTTACGTGATTCTATGTGAGACAATTTTAATTTCAGCTATTTTAATTAGTCTTATGAAGAGTCTGCTTTTAGACTGCATTACATACATATGCCTATATCTATGTTAAGCGTGAGTGCTAGCCGCGTGTAGTTGATCGGTGCGACGTGACTGAAATGCGACTAGGTCGCTTAGAGATGGGAGTGTCACGTAACTGTCACGCGAATCACGCTCTAGAAAACAAAAATCTAGTTTAATTTAATCGTATTTTTATGTAGAGTCTGTTTATAGGAATTTTAATCGCTGGCTTTATTTTGTTTTTGTTTTTTTCAAGCTGAAGTTTTTAATCTAACGATTCAGTAGATTAACATTTATCTGCATGCATGTGGAAAAGCATAGATACATATGACTTGATCGCAGTCATATGTATATTAAAGTTCTCCTAAATTCAACAGGAAACAAATTAAGAGTAATATTCTCTAAATGGTAAACACTTATGTCTAAGTAATTGTTCCTACCAACAACTGTCGCCCCTACCTACTGCTAACAACGTTTCAAGCTGTCATAGTTATGCTATGCTACGCCAAATCATTCACAGTTTAGTTAAACGATCAAATTTTAAAAGCTGAGATCAATCCAAGTAGATATGCGACTACTTGAAACATGTTTTTGTTGCCAATCTGAGCGCTGAGTGAGCCCAGTGTGAGTGAAGTTCGTAACGTGCTGTTAATTAAAACAGCTCAAGATTTACAACGGAAACTGTGGCTAATGCAAGTGAGCCTGGGATATACATATCTTAATTGTAATTTCATAGAAATACTTATGTGGTTATTGTTATGTCTAAACCCGATTGGTAAACAGGAAATCGATGGCATTGATTCTTCTGGTAGCACATTCATATAAAAGGCTTCTAAGTGGTGCAACTGAAGTGCAGTTCTTAATAGCAAACCAAAGCTACAAAATGCCTCCGTTGCAAGTAAAACTCTTGCTGCTCGCTCTATTCGCCTGGATCGCCCTGTTGTCGCTGGCTGCTGCTCTGCCTGCTAAGTCGTATTCGGAAATAGCTCGTGTGATCAACCCCAATCCCTATGTCTCAGTCGGCGCACGTAACTTTCCAGGACAGCCGTATTGGCCAGGAGGGCGATAGTTATATATAATATTATAATTTATTTATACAAATTTAAATTAATATTAGTTTGCTTTGTTTTCAATGAAGATTAAATCGCTCTTTGTTTACAATTGTGTCTTTTCGAAGTTCTTTGTGCTACTAGAACGACCAGTTGAAGGTCACAGACCTGCTTAAATCTCATTCATTCACATAAATTTTTTCACTTCTTCTTATCTTGATAGCACTTACTTAATACTCGCAAATTAAGCGAAATTAATATGTGGAATGACTGCAGTACAGGTTTTTAGGATACTTAAAACATATATGTATTTCACTTTACTTTGTAATTTCATTTCGATTGACTCAGTGATATTTCTGTCTGAAATCACCTAGGAGTTCCCCTGGGGGTTTCGCAAGTCTTAAGTTTTATATTCTTGAAATGTTCACAGCTTTAGCGCTCCCTCATGGACGCACCCACAAATGTCATTAGACAGTCACAATTACAAAATTCTTAATTACTTTTTAGCTGCTGAAATTATTTTAGTCAAATCATTTGAAAAGCCATCAAAACAGACTCCTAAATCTAAGATTGATGCGAGCATAAGTATGTGTATATAATTGCTTCTGAGTCACGTGAACACAGACATCTCAAACCTGATCGAGCCCAGAGTGAATGACATGTTGATGACACTACGAGATGATAGCAGAAGATCCCACGTCGCCTGTTGCGAGAAGAGGAACTTGTCAATGCCGATACGTGCGTCGCATGGCACTGAAACTGTTTTCAAGTGTGTTGTTGTTGCTGTTGCTGTTGACACACCAAAACCTGATCGATCAGTCAACAGAATTTCAAGACAATTCTAATCAGTTACTTGGTATATAAAAGGCTTCGATGCGACGGCATTGTAGCGCAGTTCTCAAAAGCAGTCCCTAGAAGCATAATGTCTTCGTTGCAAGGAAAGTGTCTTCTGCTGGGTCTACTGGCCTGGTTCACACTGCTTTCGACGGCCGTGGGCTGGCCGGCCTACGGATATCACACAGAGCGTAATGGACGCAGTTACACGGATATAGCTCGCGTTATCAATCCCAATCAGTATGCCTTTGTGGGCAGCCGCAACTATCCGGGACAACCGTTTTGGACAGCGGGAGGCTAGAAATAAATACTAAAAGCACTTAAGTTAAAGAGACTGTAATCAAATATTATAAATATAATTTAAATAGCACATAAATGCTTCAACAAATTTAGTTTTGCCTATTTTACCATTTACGCATAAAAGTATGCAACACTTTTTTCCTTTTTATTTATTCTTATTTAAACATTTACAAAGGAAAATGAAAAATAAATTAACAAAGTTAACTTTGACCTCAACTGTTGGCCAGACATATTTAATTATAAATATATTATTATTAATTTAATGACGGTAATGCTGGTCGCTGCAGGAAACTGTCAGCACTGGCTCCATATTTACTGTGCCCGCCGAAAAGTATGCTCTACTTTCTCTCTCAATAATTAGTGTGGAAGCTTTGCTTGCCGTCCGCTAAAAACAATTAAAACAAACGTTAATGACAAACTTGCATTAAAGTCTCAGCGACTGGCCACGCCCAGTTCGCTTGAAGCGGTGGTCCACCAATGGCATGTTAAAGACGTTCAGTTGGCAGACAGCAAGCACAGGCAAAGGACAAGCGAATAGCTCACATCATCGTTAAAATTGTGCGCTTCGATGGTTAATATTGAATCAACATCCAATGCCATCTGGTGGATTAAAAATCCGAATGCAGCGAAGGCGGGTGGCGCAGCTGGGCGCAAGGAGTCGCTTGGGTCGAGCTTTTGTCTGGATATCGCTGAATTACTGCGCAATATATCCTTGCAGGGTTATAGCAAGCTATTGGCATCGGAATTAACGTTGCCGGAGCGGTAAGCGACTGTTAAAAAAGGCAGCCCGTTGCTGCTCTTGCCGCACTTACGTCACATTACTCATACGCAACGTGGACTCCATAGAAAATTTGCAGTTTCGCATCCTTTGTCTTTCCGCCTCTCTAGGCGTTGCCACCACCGTCACCGTCATCGTCTCAGCGCTGTGCACTGTATTTTAAATTTTTTGCGTTCGCATTTTTCATTTCCGTTTCCGTGTTTGCCTCAAAACTGCTCATGGCCGTGCGCTTTGTGCGTTTATCTTGGCGACAATGCCCATCCCCCCTCCTTCCACCCGTGTGCCCGTTTATTTGCAGATTAATTTGGCTGCTGGTGCACACAGTCACGCTCATTTCAATGGTGGCGGTGCTCCTGCTCACCTGGGAGCAATTTGTTGCACAATACTTTGTCATCAATCTGAAGGATCCTCTTTATCCTGTTGAAAATGTGCCATTTCCGGCTGTGTCAATATGTTCCAACAATCGCATTTCCATGCGGGCCGCCACCGAATACGCTCAAGAGCTGTGAGTAGCCCCAATCTTGGCCAGCCCCTTCCACGGTCTTAACTCGATGTCATTGTCAAGCAGTCAGAAGAACGATCCATCGCCTCGGGAGCTGAAGTATTACGTGGACAGACTGATGCATCTACGGAAGCTATATGTGTTCGACGATAGGGACAATGAGAGTGACGATTATGTTAACTTTCAAGCGTTTATGGACATCTTCGGCACCTGGAATAATGAAACTTTCTTCGACACACGGCGCATCATGTATATGGTGAGTTAATCTTATCAATCCAATCAAACTAGTTCGCTTATTGAGGGAGATTTGTAGCTGTCGCCCAAGTGCACGGAGTATATATTAAAGTGCAGTCTGAACAATGTGGATATCCCCTGCTTCGGCGAAGTGGCCTTTCAGGTAAAGCTGACAATGTATGGCCCATGCTGCACGTTCAATAGCAACAACGGGTAAGTCCTCGACCCATTTGTATTATTCTTATATAATTTACGATCTCTCATTATGCAGGCTCAAGAAAAGAAATTTCATAAATCGCTTAGCTGATGCGTCACTCGGGCTGACAGTTGTCCTTAATTCGAGTCATGCGGACTATTTAGCGCCAGTGTTGAACACTAATGGCTACATTGTTATAATTCATGATGCGGATAACTTTCCAATGATAACGTCATCAAATTCATTAGAGCTGTTTCCAGGACAAAGCGATGAAAGTTATCTCAAGATCTTCGCGCGTGTAATAGACACCGATAAAAGTTTATACTCCTTCTCCCCATTTAGCGTAAGTTTCGTTGCGAATCGGCTTTCGTTTTCTACTCTATTCATTTCCACTTTCGGTTAGCGTCGGTGCTATTTCCATACGGAGGCGAATATGCCGCAGGTGGGCTCAGTTTACTCGTTCCCCAACTGCATTACCAGATGCCGTATACGCAGCATAATTGCCTTGTGCAATTGTCTGCCCTTCCAGATGCCTCTGGAGCTGGTGGAGAACCTCGATGGCGTTGTCTTCTGTACGCTGAGCCATGTCGAATGCCTGTCCAAGTATCAATGTGAGTCCTTCACTTCAACAAACTATTTAATATGGCTATGCCCATTTTCAGTTAAGTGGAATAACGTATTAACCCAGAGACTTCGCATTCCGGGCCTCGAGCGCGAGTCAGAGGAGGCCTTGTTCTGTCCGCAGTGCCTGCCTTCGTGCAACGATGTCCAGTACAGGGTATCTCTGAACGAGCTGCCCATTGACACATACCTGGCGGGTCTGTCACCTGACGAAACTGAAAAGCAGTTGAGCTCCGATTTGTCCGTCCTGAGAGTGTTCTTCGGACAGCCGCATGCTCAGCTGTACATGCGACTGTTGAACAACGAATGGTTTGAGATCTTCAGTAAGTGACTGAAATTTGTTGACTTGCCTTCAATTAGTATAATTATTTATTACCAGGTACCATTGGCAACATTTTATCAATATTCATGGGATTCTCATTGGTGGCCATTTTCGAGACGCTTTTCTTCTTATCCAAGTACATCTACTTGGGCTGCTCTCGCATATTGGAGCGCAGCAGAGCCAGCAGCAGGGCGAAGATGTTAAGTTCGACAAAGCTGCAAATATGTCCATGAAGGCATCAAGTGTGGAGTGTTCTATTTGTAATTGCTTTAGGGCCCCGCAGAATTATTTAAACACAGAAACAGAATTTTCGAAATATATCTTTATTCACAATCAACACGTGGCTTCATTTGCATGCTTCATAATCCTGGCCACGGGGGCGGTTTCCTGTTTCTTTTTTCGGAATGCCAAGCCAGACGAAGAGAAATCAAAAAAGGACATGACCTGCTTTTGTCCTTGTCGCCACCCCAGATGATTATTATGACGACAATAATGACGGCGATGGCGATGATGAAGATGTTGTTTCCGTTGGCTGACATCTAATGCGCATTTAACTAATTTCATTTTAAATTGTTGACAATTAAGGGAAATTGCCAAGACGAATCGAGAGCCTGCCTGAATAAGCAGCCCACGGAGGCGGGAGGACCAATGCTGAACACCACGTGCCATGTCGCAGTTAATTTGTTGGCAATAAGTTGGAACACGAGGCCTAATTACAACAACACGCACGACATGACTGCAAAATTTTCATTAAAATGAGCAGGCATCAGCGCCCCGCCCATCCCCGCTGCCATGACAATGCCATGGCCAGGACATTTGTTAGAGGAGCTGGCTACAAAAAGGCGCGCACTGCGTAGGCAGCCGCAACAGTTGCAATCCACAAACGGCTGAGTGAGTGCCAAACATGAGAACAACTGCAGAGCGGGTTAGGCCGCCATTGCCAGCCAAAGGTTTGGTGGTGGGACGCGCCGCCTGGTGGATAGCCAAGCCACGAGCCCGTCCACCTGCGCCACGCACGCTAATGCCGGCTATCCGCGAAGAGGAATCGGCAACGCGAAAATTGTCATTTGCCGACGCGTTTAAGGATTTGCTGCAGAACCTGTCATTTCATTGTTATGGCAAATTAGTCGAGCACGGTCGTCGCATTCAGGAGCGGTAAGTAGCATGGCGAAGCTGAAAAGCCTCCGCTCCCCCTCTGGGCAGCCCTTTCAATTAGCCAACTCTGCCGCAGATTCTTTTGGCTTATTTGCCACATAACGGCCCTGACCATTCTAATTGCTTTCGTGTGGGGCACGTACAAGGACGCAACGGATGAGCTGGTCACCACGCTGTATGATCCATTGTATGCCGTCAGCAAAATTCCCCTGCCCGCCGTCACGGTGTGCTCCCATAATCGCATATCCAAGCGCGCCGTCTGGCGTTACGCACAGGAGCTGTAAGTTAAGTCGGGTTGTGTTGGGCCCCTGTCTAGATTTTCCCCTTGGTATAATCCCTTGCAGAAGCGCCAAGGATCCAATGCAGCGCAATGCCTCTTATTTCTATGAAGAGCTGTATGGCTTTGGCTTGTACTACGACATCGAAGATAATGTCGATTACGAGCGCGTTCTGCGGCTTCAGACTTTCCTGGACCGAATGGATACCAAACCAGAGGACTTGTTTTTTAATACGATGTATCGGATGCGCAATCTAACGCCCCAATGCCGCGACATTTTGCTATCCTGTCGCCTTGGAGGTCGACCATTCGACTGCCTGCAGGAATTTCATGAAAGCCTAACGAGTCTCGGATTTTGTTGTTCCTTTAATTTTAGGGGAAGGTTTGTGAAACTATGATGGGTGTACTTGATTTTTATAGACTTTCCTTAGTTTATCCAAAGTGCGATCGCCCAATCAACATTTTTTTGGAGTGGACTTGGGTTTGGTGCTAACACTCCGAGCCGCAGCTGACGACAGATTTTTGGAGCGCTACAATCGCAATGGCTTCTCGGTATGTCGAGCACTGCAAATGTGTATTCTATATTCATCTCTCTCACCACACAGATTGCCATCAATGAGATACACAATTATCCGGATTCACAAGCTGGTGGGGTTACCATGCGCTACGTGCGCACAGGTCGCAGCACTTATTTGCCGGTGCGCCCCAAAATCTTCGAGAGCCTCCCGGAAGCCCGTCGTATAAGCCTCGAGAGGGTGCGTGTGCTTTATTTATTGCAGACATCTGTCAGTCATTGTCCAATCAATCAATAATCGTGTTCATAGCGTAAATGTCGTTTCTGGGATGAGGTGCCGCTGAACTTCACTACTCGGTATACCTTCAGCAAATGTATCTCCGCTTGCCGCGCCCGCAGCATATATAGCTTGTGCAAGTGCCTGCCCTTCCAGCTACCCGTGCGGTACATCGGAGACGCCACGGGGCGCGTCTTCTGCACGCTACAGCACATGCAGTGCCTCGAGCACTACAAGTGTGAGTAGGCTGTGGCTGGGGCTGGAGCAATTGTTGAAGTCGATTGAGTCTCTGATATTATTTCAGTCAAATGGCTGAATGTCATCACCAGTCGCGACTATGTGCCCGGCCTGGAGCAAGAGATGGAAGATGCGCTCTACTGTCCACACTGTCTGCCCTCCTGTAGCGAGATACGCTACAAAGTTCGTGGCGCCGGAGCTCTGGCCATTCACAATCCACTTGCAAACATGAAGTAAGTAGAAAGTAGTTACAGCTGAACAATAGAACAGTTCAAGGACAGTTTTCAATGAAGGTCTGAGGCCTTTTACGTATATAATATAAGCAACCTCCAACAGAGAAATATCTTTGCATACTTTCAGGCGGGCTGAATATTACTTATATTTAGCTACATCATTTCAATCTCGCTAAAATATTACAGTTTATTTGTCCTGCAGCCACATCTCCAGCTTTTCTCTAGCTTTTACTGCAAAAGTTTCCCGATTGAAAGTTTCGATTTCTGTTTTGTTTAGCTCAATCTCAGTTCAGGGCTCCCTGATGGGGTTACGTTTGCCCCCCTTCAGTCGCTATAAATGAGTTTAATTTTGCAGCAGCAGCAGCAGCCCTGGCAATAACAATTATGGCCATGACAGCTCCGAGTTGGCCGTTGTGCATATTTACTTTGCCGAAACGCACATTCAATACTTTCGGCAGATTATTAAAAACGACTGGTACGAGATCTTCAGTGAGTCTGCTGCATATTACGATTCAACAAAATACAAATACCCGAGCGTGTATATACGGCGTGTACCGCTTCATTTCCAGGTACGATTGGCAACATCTGCGGCATCATAGCGGGCTTCTCATTGATTGGCATCTGCGAGCTGCTATTTTTCGTAGCCAAACAATTATGGCATGCATACAAAGCGGAACGGAAGTCGGAGCTCTTTCATACACACGGCCATACCCCACGTCGATCCCGAGCCCGGACTCGGGCTAATGGCCGTGCAAAGGCAACTCAGCACCAGGGGCAGCGGCAGCCAATGGAGCTCCTCATACTGCCGTAATTGAGCGAAAGGCCGTGCCAATTTTAAAGCTCACTGACTTTTATACAGTTCTCCGCACGCATTTATAGAGTACTACTCCTATATGAAGTGTGCTCAAGTGTGCGTGTATATATATAAGTGTGTGTGTGTGTGTATTGCTGTTGACCTACGTAACAAATGTTAATTATCGCGCACTGAGCAGCTGCCAGCTGATTGTAGGCCGGGAGCACAACTCAAGTGCACTTACTTTGCATTGTCACATAAAAACAAACAGCGCCAGGAGACACTCAGCCCAGCTTAGAGAGCGGGCCACGGAGGCCGAGGGGGCGGGGGGCACGAAAAGGTCCAGACGGTAACATTAGCGACCAAGAATCTTGGACTCTTGCCCACTGGCTGGCCAACGGTTGGCAGTCGAAACAGTCGAACAGTTATGGACCACAAACCCGAGGAGTTACCCAAACCATTTCGACGGCAGTTATCCTTGGCACATGGCCCGACTGGCACTTACAATCAAAATAAATTTTTATTTCTAATAGTTTGTGCAGAGATTGACAAAATGAGTAAACAAGCGAAATGCTATCTATGCATTGAATTTCACAAGCGGCCCAATGCATCCACAAAGCTATTTTCCTATATTTAGCTTGAATTATTCAATTATAATATATTTTCAATGTTCTATGATGTGTAACGCAATCTGGATTGCAAATGCCGGAGCAGAACGTAAATCAATTATAAATATAATAAATAGATGCTGTTATCTGCTCAAAGGCTTCATGCTACGTATTCCATAATATTTTAGCTTAATGAAATTTTTCCATGAATTCTGACTTTCAATTGATTTTCACATTCACTCGCCCAGCGAAAGCAACGAAGTCCGCACACACACAGACAGAAGAATTCATATACTAGTATGTAAATGCTTTGAGCTTGTGGGGGAGTTTCTTTCTTTTGGCATGCCTAAAATCCTGCCCAAAAATTGCAAAAAAATTTAAATAAATGCACTCGAGGAGCGTAGCAAACGATATTTGTAGACACATAGCACTGCGCCAACAAAGCAACCCAGGTAAACACTAGAAAGCGAGAAAATGTACGAAAAAATGCTAGCCTGGCTTCAATGAGAGGCAGACAGTTTTTCCACCCGTGTGGCGTATTATCGCACAATACAATATGTATATTGGATTATTTCGTTTGTGTGGGCTCCCCAGGCTCTGCCTCGACTGCCCCGACTGCCTCCTAATGCCATTGCCGGCCGAAACATAAAAACACAGGCAGTTCCATGGCATGGACTCGGGGAGTGTTTGGCTAACAGGAAGCTCGCCATGTGGGTGATTGCAATAACGCCATCAGTTCCTTTCGTTACACAGCCGCACAGCTAGAGCCCAATAATATGCTGGCATTTTCAAATATATTTTCTTTGATTTTTGCAAACTCGTGTTCATAAAGATTTTAATTGAAATTTCGATGTGGCTTTTAGGAGATTATTGGGCAAACGTCTACGAAAAAATGTATGTTGTTGGCTCACAATTCTCAATCATTGAATTGCCATAATTTCAATTTCGACTCTCAGTTTTAATTCAATGAAACAGAAAAGCAAAAAAACACTTTTCTCTGCCCCTGACTCCATCTATGTTCTAGTCAACCGGTTAGGCTGTGGCTTAAAGCTTTCATTTTTTAAATATTTATGAGTCAGAGACCAAGCTGACAATTGGAAGTTATTTGGCTTGCAATTCTAAAATCTAAGCATAAGTTTTCAATTCAAAGTGGCTAAACACATAAAGAATTCCCTTAAGTACAATTTTCATTTCGGCTTGGAGGAACTGTCAAGTTCTGCGCCCTTAGTGGAATAATAAATAAAGCTTAGCCTCTTTTATCTCGTCGCCTTATGGGGTTAAGCGTCCTACTAAGGCCAATGAGCAGCCGCAGCTTGCCAGAGTCGGGGTCTGAGTCTGAGTCTGACTCTGAGTCTGCCCCAGCCGCATTTCCATGTGTCCAACCCCCAACTCGGGATATTTAAAGCGCTTTGTTTCTGGCCGCATTTAAGAACTCGTGTTTCTTTTGGGGCTGCTCGCGCTGTTGACAGCGAGAATAGTCGCCCGTTTTAAGGCTCCATTCAGTTTTAGCCGCTTAAGCTTTCAATCTTCCCGCTGCTGTTGGCGCTGAGAGAAGTGTTAAATTATTAAAAGCCCAGCGTAGTGGCGGAGCAAGCGAGAAGGCAACGTTCGCAGCGGGAAAGAGAGAGAAAGCTTTCAAGAATTTCCACTTTTTTTTTGTTAAGTATGTATTTATTTTGCGTCTGCCTCTTGTCTGAGCTCTTGGCGCGCTTTCATGAATAAACATGCAAACAAATTACTCTACTTGACAAACAAAAGCTCTGGCGCACACCTGTGAACGCTGCTTACACCTGTGAATGGTGTTTTCGGCTGCTCAGACAATGAAAACTGGGCTAAGATTTTAATGGCAAAGTTGCAGCAGCCACGAATTCGACTGCATTTTCATAGCGGTATGGGGAAACTTATACTCTACTCAATAATAGAAAATTAAATTGGTTTCGTGACAAAACTCTGAGTGAGATATATTATTTGACAAACTTAAAGACATTTGCAAATGAATATTTATTTTCAAATTTCAATTGAAATCTGTCAAATGACTTAAATTTATTTGTTAGAAATATTCTTGTCTTGGATTAAGAATAATATTTTATTTTAAATTATTCAAACTATTTAATTTAGCTATTTTATTGTTGACCACGACTGCAAAAGGCATTTGACTTGTTTACAACATATTTGATTCACTCTTCTTCTGATATACAAAAGAGATTTCAAACATACATACATACATGCACTCACATGTGCGTACTTGAATATTGTAACATAATCCTATTCAACATGGAATGCTACATGCGTCATTGCATTTCTAAGCATTGCTAATGCCCAGCTTAGTAGCTCCACTCGGGTCCCCCATTCCGAACTCAATCAAGTGCGCCCAGGCGTACTGAAAGGCGCTCTATTTGGCGTGCGTTGCACCCACATCGAAACAAATCCAAATATGGGAACAGAGCCGAAAAAACTCACTGAATGCGTAGCTGTCAAAAAAAGAGAAACGTATGCGTACATATGTCTATGAAATGTTTTTGCAGCGCAGTCTTGGAGCTGGGGAATAGCGCCCAGCCAGCTGCCTCTAGGAGTCTAGACATCAATCAACACCTTGGCCAAGTTGATTGACGGGCGAAACGACAGCATGAAAGATAAATCTGTCATTTGCATTTTGAGTTTCGTTTGAAATCAATATGAATATAGTACTTGAGAGCCATTTGCTGCTCTTGTTGTTGTTACCGCCTCCAAAGTCAATTTGTCAAAAACATGCCACACCCCTAAGAAACCCCCAAATCAAAGGCTTTTTCATTCCACTTCGGTTTCAGGCGAATGTGCGCCTTCGAAATGGAAAATCCGCTGGCTTTTCGGGCTTGTATTACAGCTTAAAAATGGATTTTTCTCAACCCACTGCACAGCGCACATAAAAAGGTAAAAAGCATAAATATTTATGCGGTTTTGTGTGAAACAAACCACATATTTAATTAATATAAAGTAAATGATTGGCAAACAAATGGCGTAAAATGAATTCGGCTCGTAAGCGCAGCAGACGTGAAATTGTTATTTGAGTATAATAAAAATATTTGTTTATGGCGCGGATTTCCCAGCGCCAAACCCAGCCGCAGCCCCAGCCCCAGCCCATCCATTTGGCAGTGATCCATTTGTCATACCAATCAGCTGCAGGCAGACAGTTTATTTAAATGATTCAATCATATTTGCATACATCTGCAAGACATACAATTTTACGCAATCCTTTCAGGCTGGTTCTTGAAAGCTCTGTTTCAATACACGCTCAGACAGTGAAGCAGAGCATATTGGCTTGGGTGTGGTATCAACTGGAGTAGTTCGAACTGAGGTTGTTCTAGAGGTATATATGAGCAGCTTTGTTGTTGCTCACTGCGAACGGGTATTACGCAGTCAGCTTCACTCATTCAGAATGTTACAATGTTCATCATGTAGTTAAGCTTATTGCAACTTTAACAAGTGTGGCTTATAGACAAGTTCATTTCATATGCGAGTGCTTTACGGGTTGACAGTCATTTGAATGCCCTGCATAAATGAGTTTCAAATAATTACTTAACTAAACTCTCTCTTTATACCCACCAAAAACTGCATACCTGTCTCTTAAAATTCAATTTAAACCTGTTAACATGTATTTAACTGCCTCAGTTAAGATCAAAAGCATTTCAATAAAAACATTTCAACCGAACTGGTAATTGTGAAATCCAATTGAAGTGCGCATATCTTAATAACCATTAACTTCTCATTGAATCCGACTCGGCTGGGAGTCTCGGCGGGGAGGCCGTTATCGTTCTCGGCTGCTGAGGCTCTTGGTGAAAATTGCTGTTTATGTTTTACATGCTGCCTGTAATATCGCAGGGAAAATGGCGAAAATATCCTGCAGCTGATTTTTAATTACGAAAACACAAAAACAAGAGAGAAGAAAGGAAGTTGTTGCGACTTCGTGTATGTAAACACAAATACAAATACAATCACGCACAGCCGTGTGTACACACACACACACACTACGACTCACTTGCTAGAGCTCAATGATGCCGTCTAGGTTGCTCGTGTGTGCTTAAGTGTGTGTATGTATGTGTGTGGGTGGGCATGTATGTATGTGTTCGGCAGCAGATTTCAATTTTTGTGTGTTAATTACATTGCCGGCATAAGTTCAGGACCTCTTCCCGTACTCGCCGCCGCCGCAACAGCCGACTGCACTGTTAATATTGCATGGGCGTGGCAGGGCACGGAGGTACGCCCACTTTTTTGGCAGCCGCTGTGCTTGTGTTAAGCATTTTGGCGCTTGTGAATGTTTAATTATCAAAAATTTGCACTTGATCCTTGTTCGCTCATTCTTTTTGTGCACATTTCGTTTAATAGTCATGTGTGTGTGTAAGTGAGTGTGTGTGTGTGTGGAGCTTATGGTAATTGCTAGCTCTATAGCTGTGCAGCAGTGTGTGCTGCTAATGTTTTACAAGTACTAGTTATTTACTTTCAGCTTATCCGGCCAAAGGACATGCGCCTGGTCAGAAGCTATGGCCGTGGCTGGGCGGGAGAGCCGCTGCTGCTTTGTGGCCAAAAATCTGATTTGCTTGTGCTGGATTTTTGAATAATTGAAGTGAGTTCCGCTGCGCTAAGCTCGTTGGCCTCTTGTCTATTTACTTATTAATGTTTAACAATGTACTAACAACAACAAGCAAATTATTTATAATTACAGCAGCAGCAGCAGCAGTAGATGAAAGATGAAGAAGAAGAGCATAGCAAAGTCACGACGCACATTTTTCATTTTTATGGTTTTTGTGTGTGGGCGCAGCAGCAGCAGCAGCAGCAGCAACAGCAATGACAATTTAATGCCTTTAAAACAGCAAAATGCCGTTAAACCGGCAAAAGGAAATAATGTACAACAAGGAGCATCCCGGACTGTCTGCCGGATTCGTGTTTCTGGTTTCTCTTATTATCCCGTTGTCGCCTGACAAATAAACACTGTGTGTGTTTGTGGGTGTGTGTCCTCTATAAAACCAACAGCAACAACAAGAACAGCATTAAATTAAATACATAAATCATCTTTTTGTATGTGCCGACAGGGCGTTCGCAGCCAGCGCATAAGAAGCGGACCAAGTCTGGCATTGCGAAAAAAGCTGCCATCGCTGAGAAAAACAAAAAAAAAAACCAACACAAAGTAAATAAGGAACACTTTTTTGTTGTAATTATAAATGTCTAACAGGCGGCGTCGGCGACACAGTCCCAGACATTGTTTATCATTTTTCTGGCGTGCAACAAACTCGCCTTAGACTTGACCCTAAGCTGGTGTTAAAAATAATACACTTCCGCCAGCTTGTTGATTAAAAGGAAGGTTAAACTTGGAAAACAAAGCGCAGGCTGCCTCTAGGATAAGATGTATCAAACTCTCTTTTTGATTGATTGCTGCTATAGGGAGTGAGAGTGCGCTAGAGAGAGGGGCGAGTCTGAGAAATTAGGCAAGTTAGCTACATGCTGATTGAAATAGAAATTTTAATAAAAATATGTATATATAAAAATATGTATATACAAAAATATGTATATATAAAAATACACTCCTACGCTGAAGTTTGACGCCTTTTAGCATATGTTGTTTGTAGTGTAAATACCAGGCAGATAGTGTTACATTGATAAAATTTTAGAGGTTTCAGTTCTTTTGGATATATATTTAATGAGTTGCAAATTTATTTTATATCTTACAGCTAGAACCAAAGTGCTTTCATAGCTAATCTCTCACAGTGCCTAGTTTCCGATCCACTTGATATGATATACCGTCTATTCTCGTTATATAAATCAGCACTGAACAGGGCCTAATCACTGCATATAAATTAAGTCACCGAGATAAATCAGATGTTAGACAGCTAATTGCTGTTTAGCATATGGTATATCTGGCATAAGTCTGAAATACCATGTCAAGTGCTATCATTTGGTTGTAGCTGAATAAATCAGCAACTGCAATATAATTTATTCGCCTTCTATGATACCAGCTTTGGGAGCATATTAATGAAACAACGCCACTGATTAAAATGCACTAAAAGTCACTGCGCGCTGCACAGACGCATTTACCGGTTATCATTATAATTAATTAATGACGATTATGTGTAATTAACAGGTTGCACTCCTCTTTCATTTTTCACCTGCTGTTTCAGATTTTAATTTATGCGTCAGATTTTAAATTAATTTCACATTATTTGGTAAATCAAGCGTAAATGCGATAAATTAATAGTTAACAGTAAATGAACCGGATTTCGGCCAATTGTGCGCTCAATTGAAACCTGCTTTAAGGTGAGCTTTTGTTCTAAGCTTTTTTGCGCCGGGCATTAAATATTTAAAAGCCGATATTCCGTTGTCCTTTGAGAGGATTTTCTGTTGGCCATGAGAGGGAAATCAAAGTTTGGTCTAAAGGCGTGCATAAATAAATTTGCAAATCGGTTTAGCCCAGAGCTTTGGGTTCCTGGACTTTGCGTCACTTTTGATGGGTTGTTTGTCTTTTACGAGCTCAGCTTGTTGATGTTCAGCCAAAAGTTACTCCGAGCTAACAAAAAATAAAACACGTAAAAGGGTGTCGAAAGTAATGCCTCACGTAAGCCACCCGACACCTTTTTAAATATTTGCCATGCATTTTCATTTTGCTGAACAAATTTTTGATGATTCGCTGCCGAGTTTTAGGGCGCAGTTGTCATTTTTAATTGGTGCATATTTAATATGCTCCGGTTTTGCTCGCTTCGCTCATTACTTGTCTGAGTTTTATGCCCTTTTCATGACGTGATTGCGGCCCTTTCTCCGCTCCAGCCAAACTTTCCTGCCGCGTTGCATATTTTAGTTGAATGTTAGCCCCGACTTCGCCTAATGCTTGTAATACATTTTTCACAATGCCCCTCACAGGGCAGCAGCACATCATTTCTATGCGAGTTGTCGTAAAAAGTGCATTAAATTAACGTTCACCAAAAATATATAGTTAAAATGAGCAGTAAGAGTCCCTGGCTCAAGTGGGCTTCAAAGCATTGATACCCTGTAAGGGAGACGAACTATAAAGCAGACAATATTAAGTATTGAAAGCTGTTCACACAGGCAGATTGGTGTGGGCAATAAAGTTAATACTTTATATAAAAATATAAATATATACATATTTATATATATATGTATAGATTATGATTGACATTGCCTTCTATTTATTTATTATCACAATTTATATATATGCCAGCCGCTGTTGAGTACTCTGTTCATTCTTGTTCATCCAAACTTTGGTAAGGAGCATACCTTCAATTCGACTTCACTTGATGATTACAGGGTATAGAAATAATAATTGGCATTGGCAACGCAATGGTCGACGGTGAAGGGTCACCAGCATTCGCTGGGCTCAGTCGCTGGCTGCGCATTTCTGCGTCATTTTAAACGATGATACTTAAGTTTCCATTAAAGCACTTGCTGCGACCATCAACTCAATAACTGCGCAGCCACATCGAGTCGCACCGCCAGGCCGGCAGACCCTTGGACAGTCCAAATGCGTAGCTCTCTGCCGGCAGAGCTACTGAAAGTCAAGCATGCGCTGCGGTTTTTGCTCCACCAGCTCGATTTTGTTGTTGCGGCAAGTGGGCTTGTGGGCATTTGTGGGCGCCCAGGCCAAATATTTGCAACGAACAACTTCTCCAGCAACAAATTGTATTTTTTTGCATGGTCCTCGTTGCTGTGTATATGTAAAGTGGAAATGGAAACTATGTATAGAAAAGTGAAAAAGTGTTTTTCCGTTTGAGCTACACATAAAACATGTTGCGTGTCATAATTTACCAATAGAAAATTTTATGAAAACTCATTAATGATTATTTATTTATATTTTGCTTGGCAACTGCTATCCAGCCCTGGCGGCTGCCCATACGCAATATATTGACTCTGCGCACATGTAAATCGAGTGGTGCGGCGAACACTTTGTGCACCACACAATTTCATTAATGGCACTTTTTTTGCAGTTCAGCGTCGCAGGGCGCAAATATTTGCACTTTAAACTGAAATCAGTTCAGCAAAGGACAGGGCTTAATGTATTTGGCTTTCGGCGCTGGCCTAAAAACCAATGCTTGACGCATTGCAGCTAAAATTAATGAAAATACTTTAATTAGCCTTGAGTATGAACTACTGAATACCCTATGGAATACAATTTCTTTACTAACATACTGTGTAACAGCTCTTGCCTTAGCCTTACTTAGTTATAGCCCTCTTTGCATGTGGCGCATACAAATAAAAGCGAAAACGAAAATGAAACAGGTTTACGACTGCGATAAGGCAGTCAGCACACACTCGTCCCCGAGTCCGATTGAGAATACTTGAAATAATTATATAATTTTGCGGGCCGCCCATATTTATGAGGCCTGGGGGCTAGGCGAGTGGCCACTTGGCGTTTCGTGGTGGACTGCAGTTCCAGGACTTATATGGCCCGCAGCTGATGTGAAAATGATAAGTTGTGGCCGGGGCAGGCTTCATAATAATGATAATGTGTCATAAGGTAATTATTCAGTTGCAAAAGGTTCTGGGGCAGCGGCGGGGTGTCGCTCGCATAAATAAATATCCTGCAGTTATTTGGAGTGTGTGTTGACAGCGAAATTGATTGCAATTAATGGGTCCTCAAAGGAGGAGTAGGCCAGCAAGGAGGGCAGGAACTGAGCTAGACCTCAAGGGAGCTGCCGTCCGGCATGTGGCAGCTGCTGCATAATACTGTTTTCAGAGATTTGTATGGCTGTTAATATGCATCCGCTTGCAGTGGTGCAGCTGCAACTGCAACTGCAACTGAAGTGCGTCTACTTGCGCCTGAGTGCGCCGGCTCAAAAGATGTTGACGTGCAGAGCAAACAAAGGTCGAGGCGAGGCTGCTGCTAAGCTGAGGCTTAAGATGTTCTCGGCTGGCATGGTTTATCAATTAGGCAAATTAGTTGGCTGCCAAGGCTTAGCCACTTAAAGTAGCATTTGCCTACCTTCCGAGCAGTTAAAGGCGCCTAATGGTGGACTCTTTACGTTTAAGGTAAGTGAAATCAATTAGCTCTCGGTTGGAGTCGGCTGAACTGAGCCGAAGACCCAATGGCAGCCTTACTCACTGTAAGCCAATTTGGCTATGTCAATATGCTTTACTATATGCAGCGCTCGGCACACACAAAGGATAGAAAAGACACGAGCGAGCGTCTGTCAGGCGAGAGAGCATTCGAGGCATGTAAATATTCAAATCAAAAGCGCAATTGAATGTGCGAGTAAATGTCATCGTATCTCGCATTCAGATCTTTGATTGCCAGCTATTCAAAAAAGTGAGTTTATTGCACTACACTTGGCACTCAGCCAGCAGGCAACGGAGCTGAAGCGAAGCACAGAAATCTGAACTCAATTCAACCATTCCATTCCATTCCTCCAGCTGCGGCGTTACCTGGTTCTGGTGACACTCAGACACAGTGCTGGGAATTGACACAGAATAGCCGCCAAATGCCAAGGCACAAAGCGAAATGAGGAAGTGTTTAAAAAAGAAAATGAAAAAATAAATAAAAGGAGGAAAAAGTCACCTCGAGTAGAACTCTAGCAACTTCTACATACACATAAATAGGGTAGTAGTAGTCGTAGTAGTGCCTTCGCCACGTAACAGGAAGTTGGGAGCGTCGCCGTCGACCATGGCCAAAGTGGCATTGATCTTAGCATTGGACGCTCGCATTGCCTCGCCATTGGCCTAAGGTTGAGGTTGAGGTGCTCGCCTGCGGGTCACTCATAATATGCCAACTATATTGAAGTGGGTTTTGAGTTGCGCTTCTTGCTCTCAGCGCTCCACTCACTTGAAATTGTAGCTTTGTGCGAATCGCTGGCCGAGTGCCTACTAAGATTTGACTAAATTTCAAGTGGTGCTTAGTTAGGGGCAGTTCATTCAACTCTCTAGTGGCTCTTCGAGCGCTCTACTTGGAGAAGAGTATTTGATGAGGTAGCGAGCTGATAGTGAATACCAACTATCTGGGCGGGCCTCGCCCACTGATAACGCAGCAACAGAGAGCACTCAAAATAGCAGCGAACGAACTTAATACTCAGCTTTGACTTGTCCAATTAGAACAACTGTTTCGCTTTGATAAATATTTACTGCTTAGATCAAAGTACTTAACTCAACTGATCAAGTCGCTTAACTTTTCACTAACTAATATTTTTATGATATGGAAACTCTGCTGTTTACTTATAATCTTTTAAGTGACACATGTCAGAATGCTCTTTCAGATTGTGTCTACATTATGTTATAAAGCACTGAATAATATTAAGAGCCCTTCAAGCATTTACTTTTCTCATTTTAGTTTTTGACATGATTAACATTTATTACACAATTGTCATTCGCTTCAAATTCAATTTGAATTCTTTTAGTCACGCTTAACAGCTGCAAGCTCACCTTAAGGTATGCACCGCACAAGGGCGAGGCTTTCTCATGTTTGCATTGCCAGTTAGCACAACAGTGCGTATGATTGATTTGGTGTCAAGTGTTTATTGCATCTTAGCGCTGCGACAAGGTCTGGATGTTAATTGATGATCGCCGTTGTTTGCCGTTGCCGTTGCCGTTGTTGCAGTTGGACTTGCGAGCTTGACACAACAAATAGCTAATAAATATTTGCCCAACATTGCGTATGCATATGTGTGCGTGTGTGTGTGTGGGGCATTGCATAAATTAAGAGCCGAACCACCCAGCCAACCAAGCAGCTAACAAACAAAGTGCATTGGTCAGTGGCCGTAACTATTTATTTATATTTAAATTTCATCTGCATTCATTAAAACATAAACAAGCTGGGAAAATTAATTAAATGGGTCGGTCGCCGCCGTTTAGTCACTGTGATTATGGTTAGTTATGCGGCGCGTAATTAAAACGTATTTCATCAAATTACAAATTGCATTATAATTGACAATTTAGGTTCGCAGTTTCTGTGTGACAAATGACAGATTTGCAACATGAAACATTAAACATCAAAAGCAATTCATCCACTTTTTACAGGCAACTCTTCACCAGTAAAAATGGAATTGCCTGGGTTTTGCACGGTTATTAAGACACTCTAAGGGTGGCTAGCTGATTGCGGGGCGTAACGCCCTGGTGCCACGTAACCCCAGACATGAGTGCGGGAGGCTTTTGTCTGAGTGAGGACTGCTGAGCTCTCAGGCTCTTTGACAAGATGCCTGTAGTTAAACACGTACACACGCCCAGCTTATCTATCAAGATGTCGTATTTGCATGTGTGTGAGTGTGTCTGTGTGCGGATGTGTGTTGGCTGTTTGCTCGTTCCACATGAGGTGTCTTTAAATGCGACGAGATCTTTATGGAGTTGCCCATGTGGCTGCTTAGCTGGCATAAGCATCTTCGCAGATGTATCTGTATCTGCAGCTGAAGCGCATCTGCGCTGAGTAGCACGGCGAGGCTTGAAAAAGATAAGGTATATTAGCTTAGGGTTTGAAATTTAAATTCTTGATGAAGAGAAGAGTAACTGAATAAAAATCATCTATGAATAATATGAGCTGAATGGTAATGAGAGTTGTCTGATAGGGTATCTCTAAGTCATCAACTCTTACTGCGCTTGTATCTGCCCGATTTTATGTATGTATTTATACATTTATGCTAATCGGGCTGGTGCGTTGTAATGCCGCTACTTTAACTCGTTGGCTTTTAAAGGCAACGGCCACGCAGCTGGCAAGCCCTTTTTTAGCGGCAGTCCCAGGCGCAGTTGCAGTCGTAATCCTTTACTAGAGAGGAAGACACACACACTCACACACTCACACACACACTCGTATTGCTGCCGTGTATTTTATGCAATGTTTTCGCAGCGTCCTTTCATAACATCGCCTTGTCGGCTGCGTTCAGAATGCGCTTTGTGTTCGACTTGTTTGAAAAACTATTTTACATTTAAGCGCGAAATTCCACACTATGAATGAATTTTTCATGAGCCGGCCAGGGCAGAGCAGAGCGGAACAGTCAGTCAGATAGGCACTTGACGTGAACAGCCAGCCAGAGCTGCAGCACGCCCTTTCTTCAGACTATATGTTTTTCTTTTTTTTTGCTATATATTTTGCTAGCAGCTAAGGAAGGCCAGCGCTGATGCCGACAATGCAGAAAGGCATCACCGCAGTGCCCATCATTATCAACGGGGCGTCGGCAGTGGGTCTTGGGGCAAGCGTAGCTGATGGGGCGTTCGCTTTGGTCAGTTGCATGGCATTTTAATTGAATTGATTATTTTAGTGCTTGGGTGTGATGTTGTTTGTTGTTTGTACATCGGCTCAGGCAGCAGGCAGCAGGCACCAGGCACCGTTGTCCAGGTAAAGCCGATAATGATTTGTTTTGGAGTCGACTAACTTGGCCGGCTACTCGACAGCTAGCCCGCAGCTGAAATGTTTTATCTACTGTAATTTAACCCAAATTCCAAGGCTGCAAATTGCATTTGGAGCACAAAAGTGCAACAGGCAATAAATGCGGACCATGCTCCACCGCCACCGCCACCGCCACCGCCACCACAACTCAGGCTCGGTCCGAATCTCAGTCTTTACACCAGACGAATTACGCTCGAGGGCAGCTATGTAAATTGTTTGTAATTTGGCTCTGGTTTCGGCGCTCTACGCCGGCCGACCAATGTGGGCGGCTCATGGAGTGCTCTTGGCATTTGAACAAAATGATTATTGATCACTTAATAAGAAATGTTCATACAATGGCGCCATAGACGCAAGCCCCAACAAACGGCCTTTGTGCGCCTCTGTCTCGTCTCCCTTTTGTGCTTCGGCTGCGACTGTGTCTGTTCTTGACAAAAAACCAATTTTAATGAGCTGCACACGCTACGCTGCACTTTAATGCAAAATAAATATAACTGCAAATTGCCAGCGACAAACGACCGAGCGACTGGGCGACTGAGGGGAGCGCCGGGCAGAAGTGTCTTTTGCAGCATATTTCAGTTGCTGCTTGGAGTGATTTAAGTAAATTATTATTTTGCCAAGCAGGCAGGAGCGTGTCTTTGTGTCTCCCGCACAAAGATGCGACTGTAAGCAATTTAGATTGAGATAGTTGCGTTTGATGAAATATATATACATTTTTCCGACTTGCAGCTGCCTGCCTGACTGCCTCTCGCTGACAACTTGAGACAAGATAATTTGCTACTTGAGAGCTCAAAGAACAAGCTGTTCATTCAATTTCTTAGAGCGTGTATCTTCGAGATGCTTTGATAAGCGACGGTCCCTTGAAATCGGCAATCAAACACAAGTGCGGTGCCTAGTCCCTCTCGAAGTTTTATCTCCCTGGCAGCCAAGGAAATCAGCTCGTGGATAACTAATAACCTGGCAAATGAATTAATGATTTGGCAATTTATTTTCTTGTTATTAACCAAGCTCTAATGCCGACTTGGCCTTAATTGCAAAGCCCAAAACGTGACTTTAGCTTATTTAATTCAATTTATTTTGCGACTTATCTTGATTTTCCAACAGCCAATTTGTCTGCCCGAAAAAAGAGAGAAATTAAATGCTTGCCAATGGCACTACGAAATATAATTTCCCATATGGAATCAATGAAAGAGGAGAGCACAGCATGGGGCCGTTTATCAACGAGGCAACATATAGTGGTAGCTGAGCTGCGAATGAGTCCGCTGTGCACAGCTGGAGGTTATTTGCCTATTGGTCTAAGAAGCGCTTGAGTTTAACCTTTAAGGCTTTCCAGCAAAAAGTTATGACCCATATAGGGCGCTCCGTATATGGCCGATGGACATATCAAAAGTGAAACGCAGCCAGCCAGGCAATTTTATCGTTTACCTTCAACTGCAGCCGATAGACATCTTCGTGCAGTGCAAATAGACATATGCAAAAGTATCTTATGGCCCGGCCAGTGCTGCTGCCGCCGTTGCAGATTGTCATTTGGCGATAAGCGTTTGTGCTGCAGGCGCTGCGAAATGAAATCGAGATACATTTGTTGCTGCGCTGACCCAGTTCCTTTATTTCACAAATGCCATTTACACTGGCGATGCCTAATGAAAGCAAAAACTACAAACACAAAAAAGACCAGATAAATATACATATAGATATAGTTACAAATATATATATGTGAGTGTGAGTGTGTGTAGTTGTAGTCATGTGTGCGGTCATGTGGCGCCTTTTGTACAAATTGACTCATCGGGTTTAGTTTCCACTCGTTTGTACTTTTTAGCCAGTACTTTATATCGTGTGTGTCTCCCTCTCTTTCTGGCTTGGTGTAAATATTTTTATCGTCTGCCATTGAAACTGCAGTATTTCAATTGAGGCTCATAAATTTTTATTGTCTGACATTTTGTTTATTTATTTAAGCATTTGAGCGTGTCTATTTTTAAATGGACTGACTAACTTTCGCACCCCGTCAGCCGAGTTAAGCAGAAAGCATTTCTAACCCTCCACTGCATGCTTCTCCCGCTCTCTCGCTCTCTCTCTCTGACGGCTGGGCTGGCAATTAAACGACATTTGCCAGACGCCAAGACAAACAATGACAATTACGATTGCTAAAGTGTAATAAATATCTGGGCAAACTGTTGTTGTTGTTGTTGTCGCCGTTCGCCTGGGCGCTGCTGTGCGGAGTTGTGGGTGGTCGGTCGGCCGCAAGAGCAGTGCCCTCCAGTGAGCTATTAATTCCTTGACTGCAAATTTTATTGTTGCACCAGCTCGTGGCATAAACTTTATTATGCACTTAGCATAACTCAAATTGGGGCAGCTGGTAGTTGGGCGTGTCTATAGGTCGCCGCAGTTGCCCTGGCCAATTGCCAAGCTTTCGTTGCCGTGGCAGCAGCACAAGTTTGGCCTTAAAGCGTTTCGCATTTAAATTTTCGCATTATTTCAAGCATTTATCAATATATAAATTATGTGGAGTTTGCTTATCAATATTTTAATTATGTGTCGGGATTTTGAAGGCAATTTCTGTGACAGACGGCTTAAAGTTTATCTTCCATATTTAAAATTGAATACATTATAATATATTGCTCTTGTATTGTATCCTATTATTTATTTACTCATTAAACGAATTATATTAATTGCGTTTTATTAAGATTTATTAACGGGCACGTATTCACATTTTCATTTAAATATATATATATATTTTCATATAAAACTAAACTTTTCTGCCTTCTGCGAATCGTCAATGCTAGGAAACATGCTGTAATTAGATGCTCGGCATAGGAATTCTATTTGATTGTTGGAATTTATATTGCGAAATGTCACAATAAATTTCTGCTCCAAAAAACATGAAAAGTCAAAAAGCGAACGAAATGACGTACTGGAAGCCTGGCATATTATAACGTAGTCACAGTCGCAGTCGGCTCGGAGGGCAGCATCTGGAGCAAAAGTAAAATCAAAATCTACTCGTAAATGTTTTGCTCGCATCGCAATCGTATAACAAATATGCGTTGCAGCCTGCAGGGGCTGAGGCAGCTGGGGGAATACGTTGAAGTACTTGTCCATTGGGAGCAACTGGGTTGCAAATGACACACCATGAAATTACATTTATGCCTGCAGTGCAAATATTTTACAGTTATGAACATGGTTAGCACATGTCGCTTTCCGCCGGCTAACACAGTCCCCGGCGCATGTGTCTGTCTAATACAGTCCTGAGCATAGCTGGAGCAGGCGACGACGCCCTGTCTCAATGGGTCGCAACTTGTGCGTTTATGAATTGAGGTCTCAATGTAGTCAAATGTCACTATGCCACTTGGAGCAATTGCAAAATGTGTTGCAAATATTTATGTAGTAATATCCACAAACATACACGTGCCCAGGCACACACTCCTCGCTAGGTGGCAGTAGACTCGTTGGCAGCTGCATTACTCATACGCAGAGTGTTTGATTAAATTAGCAAGAAATGTTGCAGCTATCATCCAGCCAGTTACTACTTCTTGGCAAGTGGCGCAAGCGTCAGTTTAATAATTAAATTTGCGAATTACTTCCTGCAGGATACAGCCACATTGACGTGTGCATGCAGGCTCTTGCATGCGAAAAGTAATACAAATGTTTTGGTAAATATCTGTGTCACTTGTAGACGCTGCTCGTGCATAATTAAAGAAAATATGTATCTGCAATATGCACAGCATGTAAGCGTTGGCAGGGGCTTTCGTTGGCTTAATTAAAAAGGAAAAAGAAGCAGCGGCTGGGACGGTCTGTCTGCTGAAATTGCAACGAAATTCTATCGCATTGCAAATTGTTTCCGCCTGTAACCCGAGCTGACGGCTGTGGCCCGAGCCCAGCGAAGCGGGCAAACAGCGCCACAGTCGGCCGACGGGACATCGGACAGGCATGAACTTGCAACACCTCATTTAAGCGCCTTTGTATTGCAAATTTGTGCAGGTATTAAATTACACTTTGCCACTGCTTGCTGTTGGCTCTGACGGTACGCAGCGACAGAAAGTCAAACAATCGCAATGCAATGAAGCCCAGCCCTGAAACACAATGCGCGCCAAACAAACAGCTGCGGTGGGTGGCACGCTGGAGCTGGCCTCTGGGATTGGCCACAGATTGAAATGTATCTACAAGTGAACGTCAATGGCATGCTGGCTGCTGGCACAACATTAATCGTACTTTGGACGAGAGCAAAGAAAGCGCAATAATTAAGTGCTCAGCGAACAAAAAAATGAATGAGAAAACAAATATGTATTAAGTGAAAAGCAGGAGCATTGAACGCTAATGAGTTTCAAGCGCTTAGCACTCGAAGCAACTTGGCCATAAATCAAGTTCTGTGCCAAGCTAATTCGCCATTTAAATTCCAAAAGAAATGACTAGAAGTGACTACTATATATTATAGCTGAAGCTTAATCAATAACTTCTCCGTTTTTCATTGAAATGAATTCAGTTAAAGCAAGAAAGTAGGAAAATACCTGGAGTCACCTTTTATTTGATGTATTAAAATAATAGTCCGACCTAACTACATGGTTCTTTTGGCTTTTAAGCTGCTCTCATTAAAATATAAAGGCAAGTCATTCTAATGGGTATTAGTGGAAGCATTTCCCAAGAACTTGTACAATAATTAAATATAATTTCGGGCTACAGATGTGAGGTTGCTTCCCTCGGCTGTGTCAACAGAGGCCCGTTGGCTGTGTGGCGGCGATGCCAGCAAATGCCAAACGGAAATGACGAAAACAGTTAAGACGACGGCAAAGTTTCGGTCAAAATGCACATGCAGAAGCATTTAAGCAGATATGTGAATGAGAATGGGAATGGGAATGCAATGAAATTGAGTCGAAAAATATGCAAAGAGCTGAAAATTGTTTTCTACCCAGATGGCAGCAGCATGCTGTTGGCTTAAAGCTTGCTAAGTCCACAGCCCTGATGCTGGCCAGGCGGCTCGCAGTGAGACGAATCGAGTTTATACAAAATGCAAATTTTCGCCAGTGCATTTTCTTTTGTTTTCGCTCGCTGGCTGCTGGATGCTGCAACTTCCGCATTGTTGATCATGAATAAAAATTTAAGTTCTTATTGTTGTTGAGTGGACCGGGGCACGTGGGTCGTACTCACAGCCGAGTCGCATAAACTGAAGTTGTTCGAGTTGTTGCTGATGTCGTTGATGCTGCTGACATCGCCCACGCCCACGCCCACGCCTCATGCCACAAACAAAATAAACAAACTCAAAGAGTGCGCTTCATTGATTTAGTTTGGGCACACAGACAGCGGCGCATGACTGGCGCATATCTTTCCGGCCAGAAATCTAGCCACAATACTTTCTAACTGCCGTCCATTAATCTAGCGCCTGGCTGCCGCTACAAGTGTCCGGCCGTATGACTAAATTAATTTTTGTTCTGGTAGCCACGAACAAGGCAGCAACTTGTAGGTTCTGTCGTGATTTATAGTGCACTCATTTAGAAAGTTGCTCAACAAGCAGCTGCCTTGCTGCATGCCGCATGCTGCCCATTGGCCGCTGTCCGCCGTCCACTGTCCGCTGCAGAACAGTTCCTTGTTACAGTTTAGTCGTGCCTGGTTAGCTGGCTGGTTGGCTGCAACAGTTGCCCGCTAGCCTTTTGGGCCGGCTTTGTCCTCTCGGGCCAGTGGCTTTTGGCCATTTCGAGCCGCTTGTTCGATTTAATGAATGACATTTGCTGCGCTGCCGTCTGATTGAGTTGTTTTGAGTGGCCATGATGGCCAATTGACGATTACCAACTGCTAGTTGTTAACTGTCTCCTTGTCCCGCTGCCTGCATCAGGTTCCAGCTGCCTCACCTGCCTGCCGAATCATAAATCTTGAGGTTTCTTTTATCGACCACTGCCCTGGGGTCTTCTTCTTATCACGGCACATAAATTATTTGATGCGCCTGAACGTTTTATCGCACTTTAAAGAGCCACCTCCAATGTTTATGACAATATTTTGGCACTCACAATATCTGACATTTATTGGCAACTGTCCAACAGAGCAGCAACAACAACGAAAGCCACACTATATATGTGTCTTTATATAAATTTTATGAGAAGCGACTTTTTATGGCTCTGCTGACGCCTGCAAAGGCCACAACTGCTCTGAGCTCACATATTACAAAGCCAACGCCAGTTAACGTAAGTGGCAAGCTCCTGAAAACTCAGCACTCACTTCACTGCAGAGTAAAATTGAATGCAGGTCAGAGCAATCTTTGAAATCTAGAAAGTTGGCCCACTATATATTTATATATGTATTTTTCTCGGAAACCATGTCAAAAGTATTCTGACTGAGTTCTCTTACAGCAAATTTTGTTCTCTTGTCAAGTTCACATAAAACAGAGAAAATTCAGTAAGAAGTTTTAATCACTTGCTTGATAAAAACGACACCCACCGAAAAATCCTTTGTCTTTTTATTTGATTTTGGAGCAGAGTCCTTTGTTTTCCCCGACAATGACTGCTGGCAAGCCCATGTCCCTTTAGTCCCTTAAGCTCACAAAGTGCTGCTCTTAGTAGTCGTTTAAAGCAAATAAATTGAGTTGTAAGCCAGCCTTTGCAGCCACGCGTTCAGGTGGCTTTGAGTGTCAGCAATCATATTGAAATATGACCAGCTCTGACGACTGATAAAGCTAGGTGTTTCCGACAATGAGATTTGCTTTGCTGCTGCACGGCGGAGGCAGCTCGGCACGCCGGTCACTACAGCACTGCCTTGTCGCTCCAGGCAAATGGCATGCGTTTCATCAGGCAAGAGAGGAAAAAGCAGAGCTGAAAATGTGCTCGGAGTGCTCGAGTGTGTGGAAATTGAAACGCGACAAAGGAAACAATAGACAGCGCTCCATCCTGCTATTGTCGTCCTGTTGTTGGCACTGTTATTTCTGCCATATTGGCTGCAGCTGCAATGGCTTTTGTGCTGGCAGCGAGCGCAAACTGACCCAGTTAAGCAGAGTGCTCTTGTTGGCAAATACCCAATGGAGGCAGGAGTGGCAAGTCGAGTGTTGCACGTTTGCTGCCTGATTTGTAGTAACTTTCAAATTGGATAATTACTAAATACTTGCTTATTTTATTGTAATGGCCAAGACGATAAATGTAATAGCCGTCATTAGAGGCAGCAGCTTCCGTGCTACGTATGAGACAGCTGAAAACGAGTTGGGGGCAAGCTGCAACTGCAGCAGCAGCAGCAGCCGCTGCCTTAGCCATGTCCATGTATTGCTTTGCATGCTGCCACTCATTAATGCTGCGCCCCCGGGGCGCAGCGACCAAATTGCAGTTACGTGTGGAGCGCATCGTCAGGGCCCGGTCCCTGGGTCCAGCCTGGCACCCAACGTGGCCAGCTCGTACACTTTAATAGCTTCGATTGCAATCTGTAAAATTGAATTGAAATCAATTGGCAGTGCTTGTAGCGACATCGACATGGGGCCCCGTCTACCAGGCCAGAGCAGTGCCTGATTGATAAACTGACAGCGGGGCCATTGACATATTTGCTATAAACAATTTGACATGGGCTCCGCTTAGTAATTGTCACTCAACTGCGACGTCGCTGTCGATACTACACACACATAACATATAAATTTCCAACAGTGATTGATGGCACACCTTAGATATTTGCCTGTCCGAGCGGAGCCCCGCCCTATGACAGTATGTTTATGAGCTGCCAGTTAGCTGGACATGCACCGGAAATTAGCTTTATTAAGTTGAAGGCCGACGCTGGAAACTTTGGCAGAGTGCTTGCCAAAAATTGTGGCTTATTGAAAAAGTTCCATTTTGCCGGCCGGGCAGACAAGTGTAAGACAAACTTTGTCTCAAAGGCAGACAGTTTTGGGCTGCTTGCTGCAGAGAGTCATGTGCACGATTTTCGTTGAAGTTCGGCACTTGAGTTGAACTTTGGAGACAAGTGCCACGCCTCAGAGCTACAGAGTCACTTGAGGCAAATTGCTGGGGCTCTAAACTTAATTTCAGCGCGCAGTCATTACGCAGTCGGCCAACGGGTCGCATGATTAATATTAAAGCTTTATTTTGCTAGCGTGGCGCTGCTCCACTTTTATTTTGCCATTTTTCCCTAAGTCTCATTAATGGCAGGCTTAATGAGTCAGGGCTGTTCCAGTTTGCTCGCAAACCAAATTATTCTACACAGTTCTCAACTGCTTCATTACACAGCGCAATTCAAACTTTGCACACTCCCCACACACATGCGAGTGGGGGAGTGTGCGTGTGTGTGTGCTGGCCACCCACTTGATTTGCCCACTTGACTTCCTCTTGAATTGAAATGCAGATTGTGCATGCGAGCTGAGAAATGCCAGCGTACACTCAGAGCGCCACTTATTTTGCTAGATTTGCTGGAAATGTATTTTCCACACGTGCCGGCCGAGGTGTGCAGCTGAACAGATACAGATAGTCTTGGCCAATAGCTGCACACCCTAGAGCCGAGCGCTCTTATCGCTCTTTGTACTTTGATTTAAAAGAAAATAAAATAAAATGTACCTTCTGACAGTATTTATTTATGTATGGCCCTAGTGATAGCTATTTGTGCTTCGCCTCCCCTCGCCTTGGCACAACTCCTACGTGATGCCTGACAACTGTTGCCATTAACAGCTGGCCGGGAGCAGCCACAACAGCCATCCACAATTTGCCACTTGCTCGTGGTGCTTAATGCGTCTCCATGGTGTCATTCTGCGTGAGCTTCTTCTGCCCGCTGCCTGTGTTGTTATTGTTTTTGGCTGACAAAGTTTTCACCATAAATTCAGGAGCGAAAACAACTTGGAAATTTGGCTGTGATTTGGTTTTGTGCTCTTGAAATTATTCAAGAGCCTCCTTGGATTTTGTCTCCTGTGATTCACACACTTTTATCTCCTCCTTTAGAAAGTGTATTTCGATTTTTTTTATTTATTTGCTTCAATTTTTTTTCCAATTTATAAGCAAATATTATTTTAAATTTTAATATGAATTAGTATAGACTATTGCTAAATACATATATATTACAGTTCATTCATTCAATTCCTTTGTATTTCAGCTTAAGGTCTCCAATATATCTTAACGCAAATACTTGACTTACAACTGACAAAGGCTGGAGCCACTGCGTAGCTGCTGCCTTAGATAAATAGAGCTGAAAAGTGCACGTTCATAGACAAAAGTTTTCCACAATTTGATTTTTTTTATTTTCACGCAAATGCAAACAAACAATGCTCTCAGCAGACTAATTATTTTAGCTGCTCCAATCCCAGTCCCAGTCCCAGTCCCAGTCCCAGGCGCAAACTCAAACTCAAGCCAAAGCAAAGGCGAGCCAGAGTCAGAGAAACTAATCAAAATATTTTCGCAACTTTCCATTATGAAGTGAAAAGTTGAAGACGCGACGCGACGCAGACGCAGACGCAGACGTCTACGTTTGCATTTGCATGAACAATGAAAAGCAAATATTTTGCCGCTATTGACATTCATCTACACAAGGAGCAGAGGGCGAAGACCGTAGACCGAACACCGAGTGCTGTCTGCAGATGCGACCGCCGCCCCACCCGCCGAGAAACATTCAATTAAGACAAATTATGAGCTCCAGCTCGCATTTCAATAGCCTTCGCTGAGGCATCAAGTGGCCTGACAATTTTTACGCTTGCGTCCAGCAGATGCAATCGAGTGCCGGGTCCGGTGCGGTGCCCTGTGGTCCTTGAGCACAGCTTGCTCAGCGGAAATCATTGCAAGGTTGGCACAATTTCGAGATAAGCACGAGAAGAACAAGAAATATAAAATTTTTTGAATTGAAGTCGTCGCGCTCACCGTTTCTTAAGAATTTCTGAGCTGCGCAATGTTTTCTCTACATGGCTGCTGTCCGCCTGTCGGCCCCTCCGACAGTCTTCCTGCTGATTTATGAATTTAATTAAAAGCAGCAGCACGACAAAAATGTTTGGCAGCGCACAGGCTCGGCTACAAAGGTCGCTCTTTGTGAATTATTTTCGTTGGAAGTGCGTTTAAAATGTGTTTATGATGAACATTTGGGCGCCCACCCGCCCACACGCCCACACGACGCACAGCGGCTGGCACAAGAGAAGTCTTAGGAGCCGACTGTCTGCGCCAGTCGCCATAATGCACTTCAGCTTGAGTTATGCGGCCACGTGTTTGTATTTAATTAGCATTTGGCATTGCCGGATTATCCAGGCAGCTACTGGCAATACGCTTTGTTATTTGGCCATATTAAAAATGCGCTTGAAGCAATTATTTTCGCTGTGCTATGCCATTGTGCAACATGAGGCCTTGGCCGGAGCAACAGCAGCAGCGCAAGAAGTTGCCAGGGATACGGCTGCAGCTACAGCGCTAACCGCAAGTATCTTATTTTGGAGCGTCTTTTCAGCTTCTGCTGCTGCTACAACCCACATAATCAAGACAAAGCTAAAAGCTACACGATGAAACCTGCCGCCCCCTCCCAGGCGCATAGATACTCCTGCCCCTGGCCTCTTGCAGCGTCTTTGGCTTTGTCTGGGCGCTTCTGGCGTGCCATGTTTATCTTTTAACTAATTTTTTCCATGTTGCCTGCTCTCGCAGAGTAGTTAACTTTGTTGTGTCTGTGCCTCTGCCTGAGCCTGTGTGTTGTGCTGTTGATGTTTAATTTCTTTAGTGGAAGTAATGGCCAAGTCGCCAAGTTGCATGCTGCAAAAGTTTTGCCCGCTCTGCGGCGGCAGCCAATACGACAGCCGGACCCAAAAAATATTCTCAACTGCTGCTGCATTTACTTTGCGAAGTACGACTGGCTACCAGCTCCACAATCATTCACAGAGGCCAACTACAACAGTCAGAGGAAGTAACTCAATTTTAAGTGTGGAAAGGTACTTCAACTAAACTCGTTTAAATTCATTTTAATTTATGCAATATACGGAATATATCTCAAGAGGTATATATAGTCTCTCTTGTTCCGCTTGAGCATCTTTAATGTTGTCATGTGGCTTATATAAATAAAACCGTAAAGCCTTTATAATCTTAAAGCAAATACCGTGCTCAATTGACCGTAATCGATTAGTTTATATGGCGCCTCCCTCTGCGCTTCTCATCCAGAGCCGTGCGGCAGCAGTGAATGATTTGCGCTTAAGCGTATCCGTGCGGTTGCCGTGGTGCACTTGGTGCGATAACCACGGCAGGTTGATGTTGTACTTGATTATCATCTGGCATTGGCAGCGGCGTCTGTGGCTGGCTTGGCCGCAACTGTGGAGTCAATGGCGGCATTGGCGGCGCCGTCTTCTGGCGCTGGCCTCGCGCTGCTGCATTTAGTGTATCGATATCGTGTCTAATTAAAGCGCAGCTCAGTTAAGCAGCTTGAAATATGCTTTAAGGTTGCCCAGCGTTAAGCACTGCTGCACTGCTCATAAAGCCGTATAAGTGGGTTAATGTGGCTCGAGCTGAATACTTTGGCAAAGGAAATAAACCGAAACTCAGCGTTATATATATCACGGTGGCTCCCTCAAGTCATAAATAACGGATGAGCACAGCATACGAGATACTGCGCAGCACTACATAAGCCACTCTAACCGAATGGAAGTTTAGATAGTGTCACGCCGCCTTTTGGCTGCTCCGATAAGATCAGTTGGTGGGAAGCGTTGACGTCGCGTCGTGCCCAAATGGGGCACGCCCCCGCCATATATCTATGACAAATGTAGCAGTCGAGCTGGGCCAGCGATAAGCAGATACTAATTAATAACCGCTGGCCCAGCGATTGGCGCTGCTGTCACATGGCTACCTCTACAAGCTTTTGCCAAATTAAATGGCCAGTCAAATAGATGGGCCTTAGAGCCGTAGGCACAGCCAACGACCACAACCAGTTGCACTTACAAGTTGTTTTCATTAATTATGAGTCAGGTGAGGTGAGGTGAGCTGCGCGGCGGCCAGTTGCAGCTTCATTGGAAAAACGTGCAAAACGTTTTGGCTCTAGGCGGCTTAGCCAAGTGAATGATTCGTATCTCTGGCAACATGAGGCGCCACTAAACAGGCCAAGTTGTTGATTTTCCTGCTGCTGCTGCTGTTGCATGCACCTAATCGACAGGCGCCATCATCAACATCGACATCAACATCATGATGATCATGATCATGATCATGGGTCAAGGCAACCTCTACAGAGTCTACGGCAAGGTGGCTGCCATTAACGCATTGCGTTCCACGTCCGACATTCTATTAAATTAGCTGCAAAGGCCTCGCCTTATTAGTACCGTAATATCGTATGCACGCCCACTTAAGGCCCAGGCCAGCAGCTACTGTGCGGCCAAGTTCTGTTTGCAATTTGTTAAAAGGTTGTGGCATGCAGCATGTAAATACCTCAGCTAATCAGAGAGGGGGAGGAGTGGGCAGCTGGCTCGACGACGAGGCTTCCTCGCTGGCTCATTAGGCAAGCAGCTTGGCCGGACCAATGCCAATACCAATACCCGATATGGCATCGCCTGGCAACTTAATCTGTTTGGAGAAGCATTAAATTTGCAAATGGATTTGGCCAAATTATCCCTTTTGGCCAGTTATTTAAGGCATCTATTAGTCATAAGAGCGCTGTCGACTGCATGCGGGGCTAGTCGCTGGCCTGGCTTGAGCTCATTCGCACGCCTCGTCCAAATGGACGACTGTTGTACTTGACTTCTGAACCAGCGCCCACAGAGCGTGACTGGACGGGTACCAAACCCAGCGCCACGCTCAAAATTGGCTAACCGAAAACTAACAACAATAAGCATTGTGGTTGTTGGTGGTGCTGGTGGTGCTGGTGGTGCTGGCGTTGCTTGTTCTGGTTACTTGTGCTTGTTTAGATAGGCAATCTCTGAACGCCACTTGAAATAGAATTTTCCCACCATCTAAAAATAAAACTCAACATGCCATTGTCAACACACTCCGCCCGACTGCGGCAGCACTCTGCAGTCTGTTCCAGAGTAATCCATCGAGAAGCTA
The DNA here is from genome assembly GCA_035047485.1 of Drosophila peninsularis. Lineage (NCBI taxonomy): Eukaryota > Metazoa > Arthropoda > Insecta > Diptera > Drosophilidae > Drosophila > Drosophila peninsularis. The sequence goes on along the minus strand of JAWNPN010000044.1, from coordinate 9,078,729 downwards.
TATGTAAACCATTCTATCCCCGATTCCAATTTCACTAAGCTTCTATAAACAGAAGAGACAACTCCCCGAGCAAAGCAAATCCACTTGCATTCACAGCGCAGTATACCCTGTACTTTTAATTAAATGGTATTTAGGAATGCATTACATCCAGTGCTCAGAGTTCAGTTTTCTTTGTCTCCGCTTATCTGCCCACATATATTTCCACTTATATTTCTTATTTATACAATAATTTTTGCTGGAGGTCGGCACTTTTCTCCATGCTTCAAAAGCTGGGGACATGTGGGAGAACGGGCTGAGCACTTAGCTGCAAATTATACAGCTGTCCGGGCCGGGGAGGGGCTGACCCAACTATAATAATAAATGAAAATGTCTGTAATTCTCATGTGCGGACTGGCCGGCAAAAAAAAAAATACAAAAATAATGCCAGCAGACGAATAGGAGAAACAAAGCCAAACTTGAGCACTTGCTTATTATGCAGCCCATTTCCTAAGGAGACAGGAGCGGGAGAGCCGGGGCAGCAGGGGGCCAGCAAATGGTTCTCACAGCTGCGGGAATCGGAAGCTAAGCCAAGCAAATAGACGGCGTGTAAACGAACTCTGCGTTGCTGGCTGCGCGGGGATTACACGCTGAAGAGCTCTAAGTGCTGCATGTTGACCCATTATTGGCTGAGGCAGCCATCAATAAAAAATTTGATGTTGAGAGCTCATATTTGGGCTGTAATTAACGGGTGCTGTTTGATAAATACACACCAAACAGCTGTTGGAGGTATCTATCATGTCATATTGCAGGGCTTAACTAGGTGACATGGGAACATCCGCTGCACGAATGAGGGGTGACCTACCTGGCCTGTGAACGTGCTGCGCAACAGGCATTGGCATCGAGCAGCCCTCGCCGTGGCGTTCGCTGTGGGGTTCAATAAACTTGCCGAGCCACAAAAGTTTTGTGCAGCAGACGCAAAAAACTGTGCTGAAATACACAAAGTGGACTTGGATCCATCAAAAGGCAAGCAGCCAGGCAGGCAGGCAGCCAGTCAGTCAGGCAGCCTACCAGACGGGATGAGGTGAGGTGGGCAGAGGAGAGGTAGCAGAAGAGCCTGTCGCTGTGGGCCTGCGATACACTTCATTTTGACAGATTACATCTCATTATGTACACCTCGCGGTCAGATGCAGTGCAACGGAGTAGCCGGCAGCCAAACGAGTTACAGTTTGGCAGCCACTGCAAGCGTTGCAAGATTGATGGCCAGATATTGGCTTTGCATAACAAATTTTGCTTTCTGACGATGACGTCCAAGACTGAGACTGCACTGACTTATGAGCACTTCAAATTAATTCGCAGCCGACTATCAGGCACTACTAAAGACCAAGCAATAGAGTATTCCGACCCAAAGATGCGCTGTACCAAAATATGAATATATATTTATATATATATATATATATATATCTATAACTGATTGATAACTAAAGCATCAATGTTCATTTATTAGGAAACTTTTGGCCCAAGTCAGACTTAAGATTTCATATACTTGATATTGTGCCCCTCGCTCCGTACAGGGTATTCAATGAAATTTGCGCGCAATGAAATGCGCAACTTTTTCATTGTTTATGGCAAGTTGAATTGAAGTTCATTTATAAGGCAATTTAAAAGCAATTTACGTGTTGCATGTGCCGTTAATTTATCAAGTAGTCGAGTCGCTAGTTTAAAACAATTTCCAGAGCGAGCCGCAGTGGGAGGAGCTGCCAACTGTTTTTCAACACACTCATCATAGGCAATTAATTAAAAATTGAAAGGCAGAACGCAGTCGGCAGTGGAGCTCTGCCATCCACCGAAGCCCGTCCAAGTGCTCTGCTGTGTGCGCCAGCGTTTTGGGGGCTGTCTGGCATTATGATTTTTTCATTGATACAAAGAGAGTGGCCCATGCCCCTCTCTCCCTCCCCCTCTCCCACTCTCTGAGTGTGTGCGTGTGTGCCTGCGCAACTTGTTGCCGCAGCCTGTTTCGAGTGGCATTATTTTTATTGCCTCCGCCTGGCTAATAAGCACAAATTTATCAGCTCCGTACGTGCGTGAGGCTTAAGTCCGAGGTGTTGAGTGTGCGCGGCGGTGCCCCAGCCCACAAGGCTCGACAAGTCGATGCCGCAGATCGAGTACGCAAATTGGTGTTTAATATAAAATCCATAAATACGAAGACTAAATGACTATATGACACATAAACTAGGCTACTTAAAAGCTATAGACCAAACTGTTATATTGCAGCACGGATCGTGGCATCATCACAGCACAGTTTCGCCTGCTCCTGACTGGGCGGATTCGAACTTTGAGCATTGCTTTCCCCAGGCTATGGGCGACTGGTCACAGGCAGTAGACCAGCGTCCAGAAGAGTGCATTGAATATCAGGAATGCGAGAGGGAAGACGAAGCGCATCTTGTGATCGATCCACAGCGAGACCTCCTTGGGCGTCATTGTGGCAAAGGTTTGCGCCGGCTTCTCCTTCGGCGTCTCGGTCAGCGTTGCCGTGGAGCTGGTGCTTAAGCTCGCGTCAGTGTCCTCCATGCTTACGGTCGAGTTGTCTCTGCTCAGGCCTGTGCCTATGATGATGGGCGTCTCGATGGTGATGACTGTGTTCTTCTGGTTGCCGCTCGAGACCTTGCTGCAGCCGCTCATGGTGCTGCAGCTGCGGTTGTAGTTGCGCGGGTTGCGCCGCGACTTGGGCACGAATGTGGAGCGCACAATGTACTTGGTGGTCCGTTTCTTGACCTCCAGATTGTTGTTGCGCCGAAAGATGGTGTTCACGAAGGCGAACTCCATGAGGCTGCCGAAGATGAACGCGGTGCAGACGAGGAACCACACCTCCGACATGGTCACATAGCTGACTTTCGACAGGCTGTTCTCCTGCGACAGTGAGAGCGTGATAAAGGACAGCAGTGTCGAGCAGCCCAGCATGGACCGCGCCGGAGTCTGATCCGCCTGCAGCCAGAAGGACACCCAGGAGATGGCCACTATCATCATGGAGGGCACAAAGTAGTCTATAATGTAGTAGCCCACTTCGCGGTTCAGCAGCACCGTAAAGCTGAGCGCACTGTAGTTGCCCACCAGAGCGCCGTGAGTCATGGAATAGGCGTCAGAGATGCTGATGGACTCGTTGCACACGAACCCATACAGATCGTATTCCGTCAGCTGCAGCTGGGTGTGAAAAGTCACGGGATTTGTGGGCTCCCAGTGCAGCTGCATGATCGTCGTGTTGTACATCCAGCTCTCCAGTATGGTGGTGCACTTCTGTTCGTCAAAGGGGAACTTCTGGAAGTTCATCCAGCAGTACAGCGTGGCCTGAATGCGCGTCGAGATGAGCACAGTGCCGTTTGGGTAAATGGTGGTCAGCTGGTCCTTCTCAGTGGTGCCCAGCACATTGGAGCTCTGCTCATTCGCCAGAAAGATGTGCGGCACCCACAGCAGATTCCGCAGCGAGCCGTCGCCCACAATGGGCTCGCGATTCGGCGCGTAGCTGCCAAAGGCTAAGCGGGAGTCGTTGTAGCGCAGCTGGAGCAAGCCTTGCAGCATAAACTGCAAGTCGCTCGAGTCCAGATCCTTGAGCGCGTAGATATAGAAGCGAGCATTCACGCCAATCGGCACGATGTCGCCCGTCGCATTCACTGTTATAGGCGGCTCCAGGCGATCATATCGACAGAGGTCGGTGAGTCGATTAATGAGTTCCGTTTGGCTGAAGGAGTCTCCACCCAGCAGTGAAGGGCAGGATTTCGTCGTTGACTCGGACAGATTGAGCGAGACGCTGAAGTTGGGGCTGGCATCGGTGGCGATATAAGAGCCATTACCAGCTGGAAAGGAGTTGAAGAAAAAATAATGATTATGTTAGGGAAAAAAACTAAATTAATTAAAAATAATTTTTTTTAACTATTAATAATTTCAGAAATACAATTTGGATTTTATAGAATAAATTGCGTTTTAAGAAAGTTTTCTGAAAGTTGATTTACAATGCATTGCACGGGCTTAACACTGATTTTATTTCTTTTGCCAGGTGGGCTTATTGATAAGGCGAAGGCTGTAAGTCATGCAATATATTTTCGAATTTATTGCGAAAATAAATGTAACTGTAAACTTAAAAAGCAAATCAAAGTTGTTCATTTATGGCTTTTAATATTAAAATAATAGAAGTATGTGAAAAAGAATTTACATGTAGTTAATATATAAGTTGGGTATGCAGTAAATATTCCTCATATATTTTGCTGTCAAAATTTTGTTTTTAACTTAATATTTTTAAAAATATTTTTTGATACTTCACAGTAATTTTCTTAGTTAAAAATATATTTTTAAAGAATTTATTTTATTTTATTTTATTTCATATTATGAAACAACTGCAAGCAGTTAATATTCAGTTCATTATTCAGTTCTGTTTAGATTTGTTTCACAAACTTTATTTTTCCTATAGTCAATCTAGGCTATGATTATATAATCAATAGAATTTTATTTCATATTTTTCTATGTTTTATGGCAATTAAAATAAATTCACAATTTATTTTTCCAAGAAGTTAATAATTAATATATATTTTGTAAGTCAGTGGATTGAGTTCCAAGTTTTATTTAAATCATTTTTTAGTTTTGGTTTACTTTTATATTAAAATTATATTATTTTTTTATTATATTATATGTTTTTATCACAAAGAACACCATGCGCATGGAAACTAACCGAATTGCACCTGTTTTTCACTTAATCCCACACTTTGGCTTGCGGCTGCCACAAATCCAATGAGAGATAATCTCAGCAGAGCCGAAAGGATATCCATTTTAAACATTTGATTTTCGTTCCGCTTCGGTTTTCGTTCGCGGCGCGTCGCTTGGCCTTCGCACCGGACAACTATTTGGCGACAAGTTCGCGGTCGCACGCCGAACGCTTCTGGCTAATAGATATTACTAAGTTATTATATTAATAGTGAGTTGCTTTTAATACTTGTACAGGCTATTTCGCCAGCTGTTATCTGGGGTGGCAAATAAATCGCCTCTGTCGGCAGGCTCTTAGTTGGGGCTTTTCTGGCACTCACTTTGCCAATGGGGCTAGGGGCTAATTGCTGTTATCTGCGCCAGAGCTGAATGCGAATTGTTTGCCCATGTCTGAATTTTGATTAAGTGGCCACCGCCGCTGTCAGCTTGTGTCAGCATTTAAACTTTCTGCCTTTATTTATAAGCAGCAGATATTTATGTCGCATACCTTTTGTTTTTTGTTTTTTTTTTTTTTTTTTGCTTCGTTCTTTCGACTCTTTAAACTGTTCGCACAATTCTTGCCTTATAATTGATGATGAGCTCTTTGTCAGCCCTAATTGAGCGCCGCGTTATTTTTGGCAAGCAATTTTCGCGATTATTGAGCAATTCGATTGAAACCGAATAACTAAATTTAGTCTGTCTGATTAGTAATACGTGACGTAAGTGTTGTACTTCTTGGAAACTTCTGGGAATCAGAATGGAGTAAAGTGATTATAGTCATATGAGAAGTTTGCAGATTAAGACTCACCCACTACGGAACCTATTCCAATTGCATTTGAACACATTCGACACGTGCCGTGGCACGTCTGCACTGAGGCACTTGCCACCGCTTATCACTCGGCAGTGGTTCGGCTCTGGCTGTTTGCAGCCATAACACATCACGTTTGCGTCTATTTGTCAAACACAAACAATCAGTCTCGAGTCGAGATGCGTCAAACACCGAGCACTCACTCACCCAGCCGCCGTGTACTGGGCGTGAAAGTGACGCTGATTAGATTAGAGATATTTTTGCAGTTCATGTTGCATCCGGTGCCTGGACAGGTTGTCGTAGGCTATCTTCCAGAGTAAGTTGACATACCTGCAGAAGGCAAAGCAAAACATAAAACTACTAAATTGTTTAAGCACCTATGACGAGCTAAAAGCTTTTTAGATTTTTTGATATATATTCGTTTTTGTCAGGATTCGCGCGAGCGCATTTAATTTAAGCCCTCGGGGACATAAAAGCAACTCGTCTAACTAAGCCGATTTAAAAGCACATTTGAATCCAAATGCCGTAAAACGAAATAAAAACTGAAAACTAAAAACCATCAAAATTCCCGCCGATGTCGAGCCAAAATGGCACAAAAACTGTCTGCAAAGTTGGCGCTTGAAGTTTTCAGCTTTCAGTTTTTCGGGCAATGCTCAAAATTATAATCCCTTAAATGGCAATCGGGTAGGCTCAGCCACACCCCATTAGTGTCTAGTTAGGCAGCTGCTGTCTATGGGAATTATAAGCTGTTTTCTAATTATCCTCCATTGCCAGTCTCAATGGCCTTGTGGACAGCAACAAAATTAAATTGCCCAGATGGAGGCTGGATCTATGTGACGTCATATGAGCATTTTTCCAATGGAAATGGGATGGAATCTTAACTGCCATCAACAGAGTGTGACAGGGTATGCCAAGGACGATTATGTCCTGCGATGCGGTGGGTAATGACAGATGGAATAACGGTAGCTGGAAGCCTCACCAATTAAGCCCGTCCAGACTTGCAGCAGACGCAAGTTCAAGGCACAGACGTTGACAGCTGCCCATAAATCAGTCCAGGGCCTGCAGGCCAGCCTTCCACATCCTCTGGCATTCCGTCTGTTTGTCATGCATTTGCACTATTTCCCACTCATTTATTACTCCTTATGGCTCTGGGTTTTTCATTAAAGACACTTCTTTATATTTGAAGTCTTCTGTTTTTATCAGCTTCTTGTTGCTGTTTGCCGAAGCGGAAGCTGCAATCGCCATTTTCCATTTTCATTTTCCATTTTCTCCACTTGATATTTTTTCGTTCGTTATTTGCTTTTTGTTTTTCATCTGCTGCTTTGTGGTCCTGGCGTGTTCCATTATTGTTTCCTTTGATTTATACCCGGCTTCAAGTGATTTCCGCTAGCATTCAACACTTTATGTTTGCTTTTCGGCTTTGGCCAGCGACATTTTAACCGAAACTCTTAAGTGCGAGCATTTGTCATTTGACTTTTTGCCGGGGTCTTTTTATTGCTGGTGCTGGCGCTGGTGCTGACGCTGTTGGTGCCGCGGTCTCGGTTACGTTTACGGTTGCGGTTACGGATATTTGTGTTGCTTTTGGCTTTGGTTCTGGCTTCAGCCATGAGTCTGCCTCTGATTTGGGGCGCTTAATCGTTGGCGTCGTCTGCGGTTCGCTCTTTGCTTTTTTGTATGCAGATTCGTAAATGCTTTCGCCCATGCAGCTCATAAATTCTTTGCAACTTTTATTTTGGCTGGCCCCCGCCGCGGAGGGGGGCTGCGGAGGTAGAGTTTAGGGTGCCCGCGCGTAATTGAAAACAGCAGGGTGACTACTGTGGCTTACTGGGCAGCAGCATCGTTTGCAGCTCACTGAATTTATGGCAGTTCAATGTGCAGCTACACGCCGAAAATACCGAGCTATTGATTAAAGCGAACGGCCACAGTCAATGCCTTGTAATCTGTCAAAATTAGCAGCCTTCTGCGGCAAACGGAAGTGCGGACAAAAAACGCCAAAACTTAAACAGGTTATTTAATGCTACACTTTGGCTTTTGGCCCAGCCGCAAGGGCTGTGCTTGAGTTCACTGTCCTCCAGCGAGGTGCAGGCGTGGCTCTTGACTTTGAATTCACTTTGTTTCTCTTTCTTTTAATCTGCTGCAATTTGTAGTCTCCATTTACTGCAATGCACGTCTCCATGTAGATACCCTGTAAATTTTACTCTTGTTCAACTGACCTATCTGAAGAGCTGACTCTGCACGGAGAGATAACCAGCTTTGATATAATAATGAGTTTATTTATTATGTAATACTCGTAAACTCCTATTTATTAAGATGGTAGGGTAACTCGCAGTCACACACACTCAGCTTGATTTATATGGTTTCACTTGGACTTGCTGCTGACGCTAATGTGAGGCAAATAAACCAACGACAAATGAATTTGTGCATGGAAAGCTTGAACTGTTTGCGTGTGTGTGTGTGTGTGTGTGTGGTGAATAATATCAAGAGCTGCGCACATCATCATATCATAATCATCAGCTTGATAGACGACTCTGTGCATGAAACTGAAAGTTGCCGCTCTCCATGTTGGACTTTCACATGGCGCAGACAAATTGTGGCGTCGCGACGATGCCGTTGACACTATCTGCGAGCCGTCTGGCTGCGGCTGAAGGCTGCTCGGCTGAGTTGTAATTGATCATGGGAGCGCATGAGTCAAATATTTGTGCGAAAGACAAATAGAAATCGAAACCTGTGGCCATTTGATGCAGAATATCACAGCGCGTCTATCTCTGGGCTGCTCAAACGAAACGCAATTCGTATTAAGCGATCAATAATCATTGTAAATACGGCAATGTGACGCCGGAGGCGATAAGCCAGAAATATTAACGCATAAGCAGCAGAGCGGCAGAGCGGCAGTCAAAGGGGCCAGGCCAGGGCCTGGGCCTGGACATGGACATGGACATGGACATGGGCCTGGCATCGGGTCTGTTGCTTGTGCCTGGCGCGTCGTAGATAAACAATAGAAAACCATAGAGAACGGGTCAGCATTGAGAGCTAAGCGCTTGCGGCTCTGCCTTGCTCCAACTCAAACTCCAACTCCCACTTCGACTCTGGCTGGGCAACGATACAAAGTAAGCGTGCGCATTGAATGCAAAAAGACCAAAAATCGATCGGCTGGACACCCAATGATGATGATGATGAGCATAGCAAATACAAATTATGGCTGAAAAGCGCAACGTAAATACTGCAATCATTTTAATAGACCAAAAACGGCGGCGCATAAACCATAAACCAAACGCCAGGCTCCCCCTCGATGCGAGTTCTATGAGAAATTGAAGGCGTTCATGCGAAGACTGCGGCTAGAGTAACAAAAAAAAAAAAAGAAGAAAGAAACTGAAAAGAAAAGAAAGAATTGTGGTCCGCGGCGCAGCATCTACCAGATGCGATGGACGCTGCACTCACAACATTGGCAACGGCACGCGAACAGCGAAAATTGCAGTCGATGATGCGGTTTTATTACACAAGTTTAGCTCTGAAATTAGCGTAGATAAATTTCTAGCTGAAATTCCTTTCCCTCACTGTCTGTGTGTGTGTGTGCTAGACGATGACCAATGCTCGATAGTGGGCCGGTGCAAGCGGCACGCAAAGTTCCAGCCTATTTTGAGCCATTTGGGCATTCCGAGGCGTTTGGGGCTTTTGTGGCGTCTTCTGATCCGCAATCATAGCAAATTATATTGAAAATTCTCTAATTCTGTTTGCTGCTGCTCAAATGCCGGGCATCACTGGGCATCAACTGTGCTCAGGAATTTCAAGATCCGTACAGAGCATCCCGTTCACTTCGTTACTATTCGCTCCCCTCCCCCAAACAGACTGACAGCGAGCAGCACACTTAAGACAATTAGAGATCTTTAGGCATCAGTTACTTAGCAATGCCTATGATATGAAGCAGATGCTATTGCTACCGTACGCATCTAGACTCCCCCTCACTCGCCCACGCCTAAGTGCTAGCTTAGCTGATGGCTGCTGCCGCTTCTTCTGCTCTTGGTGGTGTCTTTTTCATGTGGATGGCTGTGAAATGTGTTTATTTTTATGGTCGTTGCCATCGCCGGCTCTTTCTCTCTCACAAGCCGTTGACGCTCTCCGCGCATGCGCATGCGCTCTCAAAGTCTACACACTTTTGCCGTTTGTTTTGCTAGACATGTTCGTAACATGTGCTGTGCATTGTGGCCGATGCAACGCAGCAGCAAAGGAATGCCTGAAAAATGATGAAAATTATATAAATTAATTTTAAATAATATTAATTACAATAAAAAGTAGTTTTAGCACAAATATATTTAAGTAAATAATACAAAATTCACAAAAATGTTGCCTGAATATTTGTAAAAATATTTAAAAATATATTATTATTATTTTAGTATCTACAATAGCTTAAATCCCTTCAAAGACTATTCATAAAATGAATATATGTAAATCAGCTTGAGACCGGCTTTTGGCTGCACGTGCTCCTTGCTTTCATTTCTTTTGTTCTCTGTTCGCTCTCCACGCTCTCAATGAACTGCCGGCACTGCGAAACTCTACAAAGCTGGCGCCAAAAACTCGCCGCCAATACCATCCACAGTCCACACACGCGTTCCACACAGAGCTGGCTGGTGCAGCTCCAAGCGCCCGGCCCAAGTAGTTGCTGTTGAAACGTCGTGCCGAACGCATGCTTGAAGCGCATCCAACGATTGGCTAATTCGGGAAGCAGTCGCACGACTCTTTCGTTCGTATCGAATTCGGTTTCGGTATCTGTTTCGGTTTCGGTTTCGGTTTCGTTTTCGGCGTGGTTCGATCGTTTGGCTGCAATTGAAGCGCTTTCTCGGCAATTGCATTCGGCTTTGACGCTTTGATTGATGAACTCAGCTGAACTAAGCCCAGTTGTCGACTCGGACTCGGTCAGTGCAGTCGACGTGGTCCAAGCGCGCGCTCTGCAGGCTTTGCTCTTGCTCTTAAAACGTTGACAATTCAAATCTAAAACTCAAATCAAAATACCAAAAAAGTAAAACCCGGTGTGCAATCAAATTTTTTGTGTGCTATTCAATTTGTTGTTATTGCCGTCGCGCTGTGACGCTTTCGCTTTCGCTGTCGGTCATTGTGACCCTGCGTTTTATAGCGGTCCCTGCAGGCGCTTTATTCTAATAACCCTCCAGTCAACAAGGGCCAGAAACACAACCGAACGAACACAAGTATATACATGTCTCTATGTAATATATATGTGTATATACAAATACGAATATAAAACAAGTTCAATTCGCATTTCAAAATGTTTATCGAGCTCCTCTCCAGTACCCAGCTCCGAGCCAGCGCCGTCGTGTGCTTTGCCTTCATAAATTATACAAGCGCATTTTTGTGAACGACTTGCAAATAAATAAGCATTTACGCTTTTATTATTGTGCCGAAGTGTGTGCGGGTGTGTGTGTGTGTGTAAGTCGCGTTTGTTCTGCAGAAATCGGTCCCATGCGGCGCAGAGTTAACCCAACGCAAACCCAACCGACAGCAACAGCAGCGAAGCACCAAGCAGCTGGCAGTGTTCAAGAGCAATATCGTATACGATCTGCGAATATCGGCATAAAATAAATAAGAAACAGAGACAGATTTAACTGTAAGGTAAGCACTTGCCACATTACGCATACGCACCCATTGAACCTTGGCTTTAAGTTCAAAATCATAAAGCGGCGAGTGCATTGACTCGAAATGCACACACCCAGCCATAGGGGCACTCGTTGCAGCCAGCTGAGTTGCTTGCAACGTCATTTGACGTTATGCAAATACATACGCAGTGGCGGTGGCAGAGGCAACATCCTGATGCTGTCGCGTATCCTTTGCCCCGCTCTCTTGATCAACTAACTGCATAATTGGAGTGAGTGTGAGTGTGTGTGTGTGCCCCATTAGTGTTGGCGCTGGGTGTCTCTAACTGCCTCTAATGAATAAATAAGTGCCACTAATAGTTTTAGCACTTCCTGCCGCCATGCAACAACATGCGAGCAGCCTCATCAAGTTGCACTCGAGAGCGAGTCTTGACAAACAATGCCAGCAGCAACAACATGTTGACAATATTTAATTAAGCAGCGACAACTGTCAAGGTTGCAGCAGCAGCAGCAACGATGATCAAATAATAATTGTAATTAGCTTTCCGACAGATGGCTTTTAAATAAAAGTTAGTTATCAAGTTTGTTTCGGCTCTTTATTATTATATTATATTTATTATAATGCCAACATTGTTCCCAGGGTATTTAGCCAGCTGCTCACAAATTGTTCCGCTCAAAAGCTCTGTGGGCCGTGGCAAACAAGTCAATTGGCCGTCGAGACGGCCGTCGTCAGGGCAGTTGTCGTAATAATTTTATTTGCCATTCCCACACAAAGCGCTGAGCAAAAACTTTATGAGTACACCCATAGCATGTTTGGGGTTTCTTTCTACACTTGTTTTGCATTTTTATAGTGCAAGTTTGTCACATTTATCGCCGCTGGAACATTTCCTCTCACAACTATTTCCCTGGGCGGATGTGTCTGTCCCTCATCTGCAGATACCTGCGCCCATCTCTGCGATAAGCATCGCAGACGCGTGGAGACGACAGCTCTGCGGTGACTTGCGCAAGTGAAAAAATAGGTAAAAGAAATAAATGTTGTAAAAATACAAGTGCTGGGGCACAACATTTTCCGCAGAATTTTCTGACCAGCAGCAGCAGCAGCAGCAGCAGCAACTTCCTCATTTGCTTATCGAATGAGTTGAGTGAGGGGCTGCGGGGCAATGCTCTGTGCTTGATTTCACTCACGCAGACTCATCAACTTTTAATTAGTTGTAATTTGTAAATTCAACGTCGAGCACAAACCACGAACGCACCCAACGTGGAGGGGGGCTGGGGGAATTGAGGGCGAGGCAACCTCTTTGATGCTGCCGCAAACGCCGCGACCGCTGCTGCTGCTGATGATGATGTTGCCGCTTTGTTGCCACACTGACAGATTGCTGATAAAGACGCCTCGACTCCGACTCCGACTCCGACTCCGCTCAGCAACCGCCAAGCATAACCGTCTAATCGGGTAAGCTGTCGCGGCTTTTGGCTTTCGGCTTTCGGCTTTCGGCATTTGGGCTTCCGCATCCATCAAGCAGCTGTCAGCGGGGGCGGCCTAAAGGATTGCCCTCAGCTTGACAATTAAATTGCGCCAAAACGTTTGAGCTGTTTGTTTACACAGTGTCCCCCGATAAAGCGTTATTCACTGCCAGCTGAAGCCCGCCCACTGATACTGCCACAAAGTTCAAACGCATTGCGAAGTTATCAATCTAAAAAGTCCCAGTTCAGAAATGAATTTGATTTATGGCACTTTCGGCAGTTGAATATGCTCGACGTTTATTTATTATTATTCATATAATTGTCACTGCTCAAAGTGCCTCAAGTAAAGCATTTGTCACAGAGTTAATGTATTGATTATTGTTTATGTTTTATCAACTTTATTTATTTAAATATTTCAATAGACACCAGCTGATGCTGTGGCTTAATTCAACTACAAAATCAATTAATTCTTTTATAACTCCATATTAAACTTTGCCAAAGGGCTATTAAAATGGAGTTTTAAGCACTCGCATCCGTTTCCTTAATTAGCAACTTTGGCTGGGCGAATGTTGCGAGCATATTTTGTGCGAAAATAAAATACAATAAAAAATAAAGACAAAGTTTACGATCTAATTTTATGGCTGTTGCAAATTCATAAAAATTGTTGAACTTTTTATTACCCAAACGAAAAAACAAGAACAAATCTCGTGTGACACAGAAGCCGCCTCTAAGCAACAGCAACAGCAACAGCAACGACTAACAACTAACTAACAGCACAACAACTTTGGCTACAAGCTCTATAAATCCGCAGCCAGGGCACTTAATTAATTTCTGCAAAAAAGAGAGGGCAAAAACTTTAACAACAAAGGACCAAAGTTGTTCGGGTCCTAGCCTAGTTGCACGTTAATTTCCAATTTGACGCAACAGCAGCAGCCGGCAGAAAAAACTCTAATGTCATACATAGAAGCAACAACAGCAACAACGAGGGGAAAATCAGTGGCCACTGCAACAGTAAAACTAACTGCAAACTTGCAGCAGTAAAAACAGAAGAAGAAAAACGTCAGCAGAGAGAACAACAGGCTAAGAAGAGGAAGCAGCAGCAATGCTTGCACCAGTTTCGCAGCAGTTGAAACAGTTACCTGGGCGCTAAACAAAAACACAGCAAGCAACAACAGCAACAACAACGACAACAACGACGACAACTATAAGAAGAACAACTAAAAGACACTGCACACTAACCAAGTGAACCGAGCTGCGAAGATGTCGACTCGGGCAGAGATGCCATGAAAGCAGCCAGGCGGAGGCAGCTTTAGAAAGTAGCCAAAGTTAAAGCTAAAATTGAAGCTGCCGCAGCTGAAAACGAAGTCCGAGCTGAAGCTGAAGACGAAGCCCAATTCGATGCAGTAGCTGAAGCTGAATCTGTGGACAAAAAACCCGTTGGCTCCATCAACAACGTCGCCTTTGCGTGATGCAATTGCCAGCAACGCGCCAAAAGATTGAAAGCAACGACAGCAGCCACGTAACTAGAACACTTGACGATGCTCTGTGTAAATGTGTGTTTGGCTGTATGTGATGCAACAGCAACAGCAACAGCAACAGCAACTGCTGCTGCCGATGCGCTTTTACCCAGCCCCGCAACAATTTCCAATTAAAGCAGCTGCTGCCGCTGTTGCTGCTGCTGCGACTTGCGCAATCATACGGCAACTTCTGGATGCATCATCCCAGGCATTGGCAATGTCTTATGTAAGCAACTGCGACAGGAAGCCATCGGTAATGGCCTTAAAATACACACTTTATGCCCAGGCAGCGTCTCCAATTAGAGTTTAGTTAATTGCAGCGCGCCAAAGTTGCTCATTAGATTTCTTAGAGGGCCGGTTTGGGGTGTTGTGCTCGCCCTCCCAGCTGGCGCGCCCAGTCGGAAGTCAACGGTATCTTAGCCGGCCCCACTCCCCAATGCCCGCGCTGGGTGACTGCCCCAACGTCAACGGCCAAAACTAATTGATCATTAAGTCTATTTCCGCACCAAGTTGGCAATGGCAAAAGTTGAGCTTGTATTTTCAAAGTAAGTCATAAAGCGCCAGCGTTTTTATGACAACAACTAGAACAACAGGCATGTTGCACGCAACACTACAGCAACAGCAACAGCAACAACGAACATCGAAACGCGATGACGCTGCCCAAATGATGACGTTGCCTTGAACCGAACTGGGTGGGGCAGCAGTGCCCACATAGGGGAACAGTCGAAAAATCTAGTACATTTTCAAGTTTTATGGCTATAGACCCATTGTGTAAGGGAATGGGTGCAGACAACAACAGCAACAACAACAGCAAGAGTCATAAAAGAAATTACGCTGCATGTTCAAATCTACGGAGAAACAAAAACAGAACTGGGTAAAATCGATTTGTATTTCTTTGTACTGCGGCCTGATGAAGATTCCAACGAAGTTTAAAGATAGAGAAGGAAAGAGAGAAACGAGTCGCTGCAGCTGATCAGGGCGAAAGAAAGGTTGATGGATAATTCAAGTAGACAAAGTGAAAGGGAAGCTGCGCGGCTGTTTATGATGCTATTCAGAGCTAAATCGTTGGCCATCAAGAAAATCATGACTGAGCGAGAGAGAGGGAGAGAGAGAGAGAACTAGACTAAAGCATACCTAGCACACAGATGCACAGTTGTATTCTAGACAGATCTACACACACACCTTTGCCTCTACCTAATTTCAAGATACCCACTCGTAGGTAACCAAGGCAGAAACCGTATGGGAATCAGCTGTGATTAGGCGCAGTGAAAGAACACAAGAAGAGACTTTGAATTGAGATAAAAGAACTGTAAAGAGCTCAAATGCATAAAGAACCAATGAAGAGTTAAGATTAAAGCACGGTGAAAGAGCTTTAGACACATAAAAAGCAGAAAAGAACAAATGACGAGAAGTCTTTCAGCTATTGATAGAAACAACTTTCGAAGCGCTGCTAATGCTGACCCACTGCCCACATGCAAATGATGTGCGCCTGCTGTGCCTATGCATGTGTGTGTGTGTGTGTGTGTGTGTGTGTATGGGATTTGATAGACAGGAGCTGATGAGCTGCAGAGAACTGGTAAACTGTGGAGCACTTGTCTCTAGTTGCTGCAGTTGCCTGTCTCTCATATGCTCCATGTGCGTTGGCGTCGACTGCATTCTGTCTGCATGCAGCTCGCTTTTTTCTCCAGCTAGTTTTGTGGCCTTTTTTGGGCAGCTGCCCATATTTCTTGCTGGCCGTGGCTAAAAATAAAACAGGCATTCGACTCATTTTTTTAAAGCTTGTTTGCTTGCCGTTGTCCCATTCTTTTGTTTACTCGCAGCTCAGCCCAAACACATTTTGGGTTTGTTTTTTTGTCTCTTCATTTCTGTGTTTTGTTTTTTGGTTAGTTGCAGAAGAACTTGCTACCTTGGCTGGCTGCTGGCTGCTGTGCTGCGGCTTGGTTATGGGGCAGCAAGAACAAGCGATCTTAATTTACGTTAGCTCGTTAACTTGAATTACCGTTAGGCAGACCACTCACAGCTCTTTCACTCTCGGGCGCAAGTAGGCATTGCTTTTGGGCTCTCGAAATCGGTTCGGCTCGGTCTTCGTCTTGGCTGGGTCTGGGTCTGGGTCTTGGCTGGGCTCTGGTCTATTTTGTGGCTGCAACCTTTTTTGGGCATTTACAACGCCTCTGCTCCATTGCGGCCGCTTGGAGGGCGCGTGAAAATGCCATTGTTACCCCCATGTTGTGCACAAGTCGAAGATACATTTGTATCGGTATCTGTGTGTGTGGTTGTAGTGTATCTGAGCGCGGTAATCAACATTTTGTGGTCAACACGGGTGCGCTGAAATGGAAAAGAAAGGAGCACAAAAAATAGGAGAAATGCCATTGGTTTTCGCATGCTTTATTGCCAATTGGAAAGTTGGCTGACCAAGTCGAAACAGCGCCCAGAGAACCCATTCATGCCGCGGTCTCTGGTGCTAGAATGCTTTATGCGCCATTGTCTGTGTTAACTGTAATTGGCAAAAGACGCGAATGCAGATGCCAATGCAAAAAAGAAATGGAAAACGAACTGAGCAGCAGCAGTGAGTGTGCTCTATGCATACCAATACCAATACCAATATATGGCTGAAACAAAACGCCGTTAAGTAATAAATTGTGGCTAAGGCAAAATTGATTTAATAACTGCCGCATGAATAACTCGGACTAACTGGCACATCATTAAATAGCCAGGCTAATTGCATTCTTCCGCGTTCGCGCAGCTGCGGCCTGAACGAATGCAGCCACAGCTAATCGAATTAAACTAAATCAAAGCAGCTAACTAACTGGCCAAGCGGCTTACACCATCTAACTAACTCACTAACTAGCAGGCTAACTAACGATCCGTCAAACGATGCGCTCCGCAGATTCATCAAATGCTCAAATGACTCGATTGAATGCCAACGCCATAAGATTCGAATCAGCTGCAATACCCACAGTTTGTCTATCTAATGAGGAGTGGAAGACGGCCTCGGCGGGGCACAGACCACCGTCAAGTCAACTACGTCAAGTCAATCAATTAGGCATTTCAACACATGTTGTTTACAGTTCTAATTCTAGACGCGTTTCATTCAAATGCCTCGGTGTCTGCGCTGCAGCGAGTGCAGCCCACAAGGCGGGGGCGGGGGCCCTGTTGCTGGGCGTGAATTATTTTTAAATAGGACAGCGCTTAATGATTTCCTGCTAAATTATGCGGCATTGACTTTTAACTATGCAAATGGAAAAGTTTTGTGAGTTCTTGCTACGTTTTTTATGGCCTGTCTTTACAAGTGAATTTTTCTGGCTGGCTATTGGGACAGCGTGTGATCGTAAATTTTTCAGTTTTCGGTTTTTGGATTTCGTGTAACCGAAATGCTTCCAAAATATAAAAGTCAAATGGTAAATGCCTGCGCATAAATCGGGAAGCTGCGGTAATAGCCCCGAAAACTACACAGATCTCATGTGATTGCGGCCTCTGATGGGCTCGAGCTGATGACTTGCCGAAACTCTTGGTATAGTTGCCGTTCGACCCAGATGCGGCAACATAGTAACCCACAAAAGTCGCACCATGCGCTTGGCTGGCCGAGTCAATAGAGACCTGAAAAAGTAATACTAATCAATAATTTCTCAGCTACTCAAAAAGTCATTAGGTTATTTTTGGCCGGGGTGCCGCTAATGGCTCAGTCGGACTATGGCTAATCTCTGGCCAGTTCCTGGGAAGCACACACACAGCCACACGTAATCTTAGGCCAAAATTGCTTTTGCCACTTTCGCTTGCGGCGCAACAGACACGAAATTAAAAGTGTAAACCTGCTAATTTTGGGTAGTGCCAAACTTGGCCAACTCAAGTAGCCATTGAAGCTTTTGCTTTGAAATATCAATTAGCAGCATTGGACATAGATACATATAGATCTCTTGATGTATGTGTGTGCGGCCAAGAACAAGTCGGGCCTTATGATTAATGATGTGGCGCAGCGAGGCCAAACTAAGCAAACATTGACAGCACATCAAATGGACTCCACCGGCCGAGCTTAGAGCTGGGGCAGGGCCGCTGCCTGTGGACCAGATTTGATTAATAGGCGCTGGCCACCCACAGGCAGCAAGTCGCACTTTATAATTGTTATTGAGGCCAGATACCAGACCACATACAAAACGGAACTAAATACGTTTGCCTTAACAAGTCTATTAAACGGAAAGTTTCCAAGTCAAAAGAGTTGGCTGCAATTGAAACGTTTGCTGTCTTTGCTCCTAACCTTCCCTGTGCATGAATAATGATTTAGTTGTTAATTGTATTTGTGTCTGGCTCAAACTCGAGTTTAATCCTCATATTTTCGCATTTGGCAGCATAAGGTTGAGTAACTGTGCCAATGAGCCTTGTTGACAGACATCTCCGACAAGCAACAACTTTGGGACTCTCATAAAACAAAACAAAAGTTTGCCTTTTAATGGCGCGAGCTGGAGTAGAGGCGGTATCTGGCATCTGCGGGCTTCGCTAGAAATTTGCTAAAAAGGAATAATAAATAATCTCTATCATTATGGCTGATCGTTGGGCAACCGAACAGCTGCTTCAGGTATGAGCGAAATGATCATTTGCTAATGAATACAAATCGCACAATTATTTCTGGCCACGAGAATTTCCTTGCCAAATTTATGATAACACATTTGTCAGATCGCTTTGGTGTTGGCTTGAGCTCTCCCTCTCTCTCACTCTCTCTTTGACTGTCTCTCTCTCTCTCAGCATCTGCCAGTGACC
This sequence comes from Drosophila peninsularis, assembly GCA_035047485.1. Classification (NCBI taxonomy): domain Eukaryota; kingdom Metazoa; phylum Arthropoda; class Insecta; order Diptera; family Drosophilidae; genus Drosophila; species Drosophila peninsularis. The sequence goes on along the minus strand of JAWNPN010000044.1, from coordinate 9,059,881 downwards.
TGAATTTCGGTTACGCTCGTGCCGTCAAACGCTTAACCTTGACACCGACGGCGTTTGGGTTTGAGTTCGGAGTTGGGTTTCAGTTGGGCGCCTGAGACTCTGATGTCCAAGACGCCTGTACCGTTAAAGCCAAGAGTGAGGCTCTCAGCTGTGTCCGTCGGCTGTCTGTCTGTCTGTCTGTCTGTCTGTCTGTGCGGGTTGCCGTTAGTTTTCAAGCCATAAAAACTTTTGCTTGTGTTTTTTCTGTGGCTCTTTTTGGTTTTATTCGCTTAGACAATTGCGTGGCATGACTCAAACGAAATAAATTGCAAAATCTTTCGCAGCGCTTATGAGAAGTGCGCCTGTTTTTTATTATTTTGTTTTGCTGCCCTCCCTCCGCCCGCCCCTCTCCCTCGCTGGCTCTTTGTTTGCGTTTCCCAGTATAATTTTATAGTTCGCTGTGTCTGACAACGTGCAGCTATTTTTATTAGACGCGGCCTTTGCGCCAATATGAAATGTTCTCCATAGAGAAATGTCTGCATTGAGGAAGAACAAACGACGCCAAGTCTAAATATTTAATGAGCTGTATTGAATTAACTACCTCGGCCAAGTGGGAGTCCATGCAGAGGCGGCAGGCGTTGCATATGGCAAATAAAATGTGGCTCCATTAGATGGCTTGGACTGGCTAGGCTCTTTAAAAATGTATGTCAATTGATCAATTTCCGCTTTGGACCCGTATCGGCTTAAGGCCAATTAAATGTCATTAACCTGCTGCGATTCCTGCACCACTTACGGCAGCCATTAGCCGAAGTAGAAGACATTAAATATTTATATGGCCACAGCTGCTGCAGAGCCTCAGTTTATCCACTTTGCTGTCCACGGGGCATTTTAATTAGGCAAATGGCATGCGGCTCTCATAAATGTGGACAATGCACAGAAATTAGTTAAATTATAGCACAATATCTGCTGGCGATTGACAGTTCAATCAACTCACTGTGCAAATTGCAAATTGCAAAGCTATTCGCTGTCCGGTGGCCGCTGTCCACTGGCCGCTGTCCACTGGCCGCTGCAAGCTGTAATAGAAATTGCAAATCAAATATTACGTATACGCCTGGCGGTAACAAATATCATGTTCGCTGCCAGCAGCCAGCCCATTGTTGTGTCAGCGCGTTAAGCGAACTCCAAAAAAGTCAAGCAAGCAACGAAAACAAAATAAAAAGCCAACAACATGCCAAAGGCGACGTCGAAATGCGACAGCGGCAGCAACACCTTTGGAGTGGCAATTTGTTGGAGCTGCCGCTTGCAGCTTGCGGCCTGTTGCCCGTTGCCCGTTGCCCGTTGCCGATTGCTTGTTGCCCCCTCCCGGTTTGGCGACACAGCCAAACTGCGCACTCAAAGAGGCATACAAATGTTGTTGTTATTGTTTTTATTGTTGCTCCAACTGGAAACCCGTTGTGCTCAAGTGTGACTCAGGCAATCAATTGGCAGCAGCAGCGGCAGCAACTCCTACTTGAGCGCGAAATCAGCAATCGAACATCTCAAGAATGACTTAGCAGCGTGAAATACGGCAACAATAACAACAACTAAAAGCTGCTAATAGCTGGCAAGCTCTGTCAGGTTCGTAACACCTTTTAGAGCCGATTGTGTTTCAGTTCCGGCCAACACGCCATATGCTCCAACTCATATTACACACTCCACGCTCGTCTATGTCTGTGGCTCTGTCTGTGTGTGAACTAAAGAGTGTCGAATGCATCCATTGAGTGAAATATCTGTAATTTGCATCGCTCATATGGGCTCTCGTTCTCGCCGCACTTCGTTATTTTTGCACAATTTTCATTTGCATTGCGCAAAATTGCGAAAATTGCAAAAACGACGCTGGAAATTTGTTGCCAATTTTCGATGGCCATAAATTGTAGCAAACTGTCGTTTGCATAAAATGCCAGCAACAGCAACGGCAACACAGAAAGACAAACTTGCAACTGGAGCCAAAATCAACACCAAAAGCGAACTGATCTAACGGACGGACGGACGGACGGACGGACGGACGGACGGACACTGGAACAAACTGCAAAACGTCAATTTTCAATACGTTCAGCGAGTGCGCATAAATTTCGACAGCTCCGATTCTGATGGAAAATTGATATGAGCACAGCCACAAGCATAGCTATATATATGTATTTATGTAAATATATCAAATATATATATATCCAAATACTCTGCCACTGATATATAAACAGAGCTCAACAGTGAGCAATATATTCAAAGCAACTATTCAAAACTATCAAAACTATCAAAAATATCAAAAATTGATTTAAATATTCATAAATATAAATATTAAAGTATTAAATAAATTGAAAATGTTGCTATGGTGTGGCGAGCTTTGAATATTCAAAACTATCAAAACTATCAAAAATATCAAAAATTGATTTAAATATTCATAAATATAAATATTAAAGTATTAAATAAATTGAAAATGTTGCTATGGTGTGGCGAGCTTTGAATATTTCAGGAAAAATATGAAGCGTAAATTTGTCTGGCCTAAGTTAGAGAGATATACAAAAAAATATATATATTATAAAATATTTGTTTATTTATTGTGCAGCATTTTTATTGATTTATTTTATATACATAATTTATTAGGAATTTTTCAATTATTTTAATTAGCTGCCAAACAGATTAACAAATCAAGCGACACAGAGTCAAAGCAGTTTTCGCTGCAAAACAAAGGAAAAGCTTTAGCCGTTTCGCTTTTAATTAGACATGCAAAATAAATTAAATTACCAACAAAAAAGAGCTTGTGCACATATATAATTGATACAGCAACCGAAATGCTAAATCAATTTTTTTGTTCCTATTTTTTCCACAATTTATTAGCAAACCGAAAAATTGATTGATCTGGCCCCAGCGCGGCTCCGTGTCTGTGCCCCCTAGAGACTGGCTGTCCGTGTGGAGAGGCTGTCTAGCGTCTATCAGTCGATTCGTTGGGGTTCAATCAAAATTTGTAATGAACAAGCCGGAAAAAATTAAACACACAAATATTCTACAGCGCGTTTTTGTTTGTTAGTTGTTTGCTTTGCTTACTCTGCTGCTGCTGTGGTTGTTGCTGTTGTTGGAGCTGGTGTTGGTTGTTTCATTATGCTGCCGCTGCTGCCGCTGCTGCTGCGGCCGTTGCGGCTCTCTGGGCTGCCTTTACATTTTAATGATACAATTTAAAATCAACGCAGACTCATGATTTTGCATATTTCGAGCATTAAAGTTGTGGGTTCGTGGGCCACGGCGGCTGCTGCTGCTGCCGCCGCTGTTCTGATTCCATTTCTGCTGGCTGGGCGCATAATTCAGCCACGGCTTTCAGTTGTTGTTTTTCTTACACAACAATCAATGGACGGGAACCAGGCAGCCGCCTGCTGTGATTTGACCAAAACTGACGGGCCGTCTTAGCGTGGCCCGCTTGCCCGGTTGTCCGCCTGCCAAAGCCATCAAATAAATAACCGCGTGGCCCGCAGTGTGTGCGAAATAATATAAAAGCAACGTTGCTTCTAATGCTGCCGATGGGTGTGCCACCCCATCTAAAGCACTGAATAGATACGAGCCGGGCGCTGGGGGGAGAGGCAACATTTTAGCTAAACGGCGCGCATTACTTTTAATTAAAAGCAGCCAACGCCAGCAACTGCACATGACTTGAACTTGAACTCGCATAACGAGCGAGTGAGCGACCCCAAGACCCGGGACCCAAGAGCCAGCAGCCAAGACCCAGACCCAGACCCAGACCCAGACCGAGACAGATGGAGACGGAGGCGGAGGCGGAGGCGAGGGCAGAGACTAAGAGCACGACCACCACTGTGTCTAATTCCAGGTCCAAGCTGCACATGATTACCCATAAGCTGACAACGCTCGTTCCACAGTTCGTTGCACAGAGCGTCACAGTTTGACTTTAATCAGTTTGCCACAGCGACAACAGCAACAACAACGACGACGTGAGCTATGGCCACGGCAAGCGAGCAAGCTGACATTTGATGTTAATTTGCAGCGAATGACATTGCGCATACGCAACGTTGTCCGTCAGCTGCTTAATTACATCAAAGCCAAACCTGCAGCCAGATTATTTACAAGCCATAAGCAATAAGCCATAAAAATTCAATTAGTCACGCATTAATTAGCCACATTAAAACATTTCATGTAGGCGCAAGCAAGCTTTTGGCCAAATCAAAGAGGTACGAGGTCAGTCAGGACTGAATATTAAATATGGCGTGGGAAGCGCTTGGAAACTAAAAATTAATATCTTTTTTTTAATTGTTATTCATACTTTCAGTTGACTAACCGCATACCACATGTAGTTGATTTATTAGGTTTGTGGGCGTGGCTTCCTTCTTGGAGCTTTGTCTTCAAATTCATTAACTTATCTATTGAATATGGCTAATTAATTGATTGTGCGTCTGCTGGCTGCGGCTGTTTGCCTCCGGTGCCAGCGTCGGCCCACGCCCAATTCCAGCAAGTGATTAGCATAAAGCACGTGCGCCGTCAGCTTGTGCGCGCCTTCCTCATTTGTATGCCCAACTGGAGCTGGGGCAGCCCACTGCTACCAGTTCGGCAGCTGGCTGGGCCTGGCACTGAAGTCGGCAGTCGGCGCTGGGTGGCTACCTGTTGGCGCGGCATTCAGCACAGGTGCGTTTGGATAACGCCCCCCATAACGCAGAGAGGGCGCCGCACTGAAGCCGCTTCGCAGTGGCTTTATGGAAATCCCGCATGCAATGGCTGGCTTAGACCTTGCAGACATTTGCGCATTTCATTTCATTTCGTTTGGCTGCATTCGAGCTCTGTTCTGTTTTAGCCGATTTATGCCCTCGAGCCAAGGCATGAATCACAGCTCAGCGTAGACCACGCACAGCTCATGCGCTCGTTAATACCCTGTAAATCACTACACGGCTGCAAGCATAACATACTTTTATTGATCTTCTGCTTAAGTATAAACATTTAACTGCTTCCCCAGTTAATGCCTTCACCTCTTGACCCAGGGCTAACTGCCACAAGTCTATAAAAACTAGAGATTAATAGCACTGCAGACTAAGCCTTTTATAGCTGGCTTGTTTAGGCCTTAGTTAGTTGATAGATAAATATATTTGCCTTGAGAGTGCAGCGCACGAATTCTCTGTGCTGCTCCTTTTGCTATTGTTGCTATTACCGCTGTCCTGGCTAACTGGAGCAGTTCTCTCCACTTCACGCTTAGCCAAATTGCCAACTTGACCGGCACCAAAGAAAATCACGAATATGCCGCTGCATATCGGAGCGCGAGTGTGTGCTGCTCATAACATTTTATTTAATGCACATTTCGTTCACAATTTGTTGTTAATGAATGCAGGCGCAATGCTTGGCTAGCTGCCTGCCTGCTGCCAGAGCAAGCCGGCCAAGCCGACCAACCGCCCGTCTGCCTGGTTAGCTGTTAGTTGCCACAGATTTGCAGCAAATTGCGCCCACAAATGAGGTCAGGCAGCCGCACAATGCGCGCCCCGTTACTTACGGCCGCCTCACGTGTTGACTTGTGAAAGTAAACGCCCCCAGCCCCAGCCGCGCCGGTTCTCTCCAGCGCTTGCAATTTCGTGTGAGCTTGCAACTAACCTTCACATAAATTATTCCCATGAAAAGCTGCAGCCATTGCAGAGCCGCTGCAGTCGCCAGTTTAAGGCATCGTGATAAGCTGCAAGATATTTATCTGGCTAGCAAATTACATGAGGCAACGCCTAGACAAGTGCCGCAGCAAGAAAGAGCTCACGGAGAGAGAGGGAGAGATTAAGTGAAAGAGAGCTGGCATGCATGCTGAAGAAATGAGGTGTCGAAACTATTGTTAGGCGTTGCACATGCCCAACACTCATACGCCCCGTGCTACGTGCGCTGCAATTGACAGACGACGAGCGGCTTTTGTGTAGCTCGCGACAGAGACAAATGACAGAGCCGTGGAGTACCCGCTGAAGAATCGTTAATTGGCTTAAACAAAACTAAATACAATATCTGTTAAGTTTAAGTTCTCTCTCTCTCATTTAACGAGCTAATGAGGCGCACATAATATTATTTTAATTGGCAATTCAGAATCAGACACACACACATACATATATATATATATGCTGATATTTACCTGTAATAATTCATTGTGCGCTGTTATTGGACCAAGCCCATATTTTGATACGTACGCCCAGCATAGGCCCTGCTGCCAAGAATCTACGTGTAGCAGCAATCATTTCGATAACACTTGAATACAAAATGAGGGTCATTAATTTTATAACAAACTATGTTGGCCCGGCCCGGCCGGGGCACGCTTGAAGTTGCCTAGGAGTCACAGCCAGAGTCAGACTTTCGAGTGAGCCTCAGAGCTGCCGTCGCCATTGCCGTTTTCTTATTTTTGTCGTCTTTCGGCCTGGCTAAGCTGGCTGCCAATGTCGGGCGTACGGCAGTCAGTTGGCCAGTACGTCAGTCAGCCGGTCTGTCAGTCAATCATAACCCGTTTCAGTTGCTCCGAGTACAAATCAAACTCGTTATCGTTCCAAAAAGATCTATGCGACCAATAAAATATACAGCGCTCGGCTCAGGCCAGACGCCTACCTTGCCATTGGCTGCTCCGGCTGTCTTGGCTACCTGGCGTAAAAAGAAGAAAAAATTGTCAAGCTCTACGTGTTTGGCCATCAAAATGCTGCACGCCTCATCAGCCAGCAGTCGGCAGGCAGCAGGCAGCCGTCAGCAGACATCAGAGAACTTGGCCCGATGGCAGCATTTTAATTGCAGCGCGCCTGCAAATGTCGTTTACATTTGAACTTCGAGGCAAGTCGTGGCCGCTGCTTTTTGGGTCATGTCTGGCTAATCAGCGTCAGCGAGGCAGTTGGCACGCCCACAGAAATTTATCAGCCCCAGTCCTGGGCAGAGCCTTAGATGCCGCTTTTATTAAACATATTTTCCGCAACGGCGAGCTGGCTGCCAGCCAGACATTCGGGCTGGCAGCTAGGGAAACGTGAGCTTATGGTTTATGGCGACTTAATAAGCCTGGCCAGCTAGCAGCCTGTTGCCGTGTTCCCTGTTGTCCTGGCCACGATTCCAGCCAGCCAGCCGTGTCGACGTCAACTAATGGCGTTGCCAGCGACCTCAGCTGGTGGCAGCAGCAGCAGCGGCAGCGGCAGCGGCAGCGGCAGCACATTAGCCGCAGCACCTAAGCAGCGACTCGGGCTGGAGTTTGGGTGGACTGCGGCATGATAAACAACCGAAGCGTTTTAAACGGCTTCATTAATCTTATTCAGCGCTCCGCTGCGGTTGTCTATTAAAGCTTGTAATGCCAACTCGCAGTTACTGCGTGCCAGATCCTGGAGTAGCTGCTGCCGATGAGCAGCTGTGCCCGCCGCAATCAACAGCAGCGCTCAGGTTGAAATGTACTAACTGTCAGCTTCACGTCATTCCGGCATTTTATGAGCTGCTGCCGCCGCTGTCACTGCCGATGCCGATGCCGATGTCGGTGCGAGGGCCAATTCCGGGCCCAGGCTGTGCTTTAACTCTTACTGTCATTGTCAGCCGAGAGTCAAGCTCAGCGTGTCGGGACTAAGGCATGGCCCATAACTCATATGGCCAGATGATGCCAGAAGGCGTGTATACCCTGTAAAAAGGCAGCCCTATGCTGCGGATATATGAGCTGTTCTGGATGTGTATCGGGTAATAAACGGAGAAGAAGTTTATTTTGTTTAAGTTTATTTATGGATGTAACTAATTGAATTTGCTTTATGGCCCGGACTGGGCATCTTTATGCTTTGCTGCCACATTTTATGGCGGCCGCACAAAGGAAAGAACTTAAATGTTCCACGTGACCATCTCTAATCTCTATTTAATTGCGTTGCGTTGGCAGGCTCGGCCGGAGCTGGACTTTGGCAGTGGAAAAACACAAAACGAGTTAAGTGTGATTTGCGTGACGGGACTAGCTGTCACGTGTCCATCTTTAGGGACAACCTATGTCACGTGCTCATCGCTTGATTTGTGCCCTGTGACGAATTTGCATTTATTTGCGGTATGCACTGACTGCTCCCCTCTCTCGCCAGGGATCTCTCTTTGGCATGACAATTTCTTGGCCCGATGTCTTATCATTTGGTAATGAATTTGTTTTGTCAGCTAATAAATTATGAGCATCACGCTCCGCCGTTTGCCCACTAGCTGGCACACAGTGCACATCATAATCAGCGTTCGCATCCGCATTGGCATCCCCATGCCCAGCATTATCGTCGTCATCATCATCATCATAAGCAGCAGCATTGGTAAATGCTGTCCCTAGCCTGGTATGCCGCCTGGCTCGGCTAGGTTTATCGTGCGGTTCGTTGATTTAGTGGCCCGCAGTTTGTTTAGTTATTAGCCTTTTTGCCCTTTGCGCAGAACAAATTGCATTTTGATTTATGTGCGCTGAATTAGTTTATCTGGAAAAAAGTATCATGGGAGACACGCGACAGGCAGGAAACGAGACGACAAGCAACAACTGCTGCCGCCCACATCAAAAGCCACACAGCGAGACAGAGAGGAGGAAATGACACCCATGCTTAGAGCTAATGCATACCCAGCCACGTCTGTATGTGTGTGTGTGTGTGTACACCAACTGCTGGCCACATCAAAGGGCATTCAAAATCCAATTCAGTAATTAAGTAAAACGCATAAACCACAAAGTGAGCTGGTCGATTATTTACACTTCAAGTCTGGCACTAGCAGCCGCAGCAGTGAGTGTGTCAAGCCCTCCAACGGGCTGAGTGACTGACGCGCATTTCCTTTCAGACTGCAGAAACAACAACCACACTGGACCACAGCAAAGTGTATTAAATAACCGCTGGCGAAAGCTCAACTCAAACAGAGCCGTCGGCAGGGCCAGCAACTTGAGAGCACGCTGCAAATAAACAATTTGTAATTGAGTAGTCAACCAATTGCCGGGCTGGCCCACAGGAAAAGCCACTGTCAACCAGCTGACTCAGGCTCGAACTGTGTCTCGGCCTGGTTCATTAACGCATTGAGCCATCCGGCCTGGCCGAGCGCCAGTAAATATTTGAGCGCACCCTGGAATAGGTAAAACCCAGTCGCAGTGCAATAATTTTGCTCCACATTTTCGTTTGCTTTGCTGTTGGCCAGTCGTTCATTAGGGCCCAGTTAGCGCTGCACCAATGGGCCCGCTTCCAGTCGGACTCTGCTCAGCAAATTAATGCAATGCAAATTTTTGTGTCTGAAAGTCGCTGACACTATCCGCTGACCCGATTCCCCCAGAGAGACACCTATTTTGTGGCACACTAAAGGCTGCCACCGATGGCCAAGCTCCGATAGGAGCAGGCATGGACGGCTGCTGCCGCAGTAGAAAGTACAGTTACTTAATTCGATCGTTGCATAACTTAAATCATTTTCAATTGCAATCCACAGAACTTTTATGGCTACTGACAATAGTAGTCGCCTGGGCATCCAATTAAAACCCCGTTAAGCCTGCAAGCCTGATTAACTTTGAAAGCGCAACACAAAAGCGACAAAGCGCTCGCATCATCTATCCCAGCTTAAGCCGTTTGAAAAAACTGTTTGAACAACCTGCGCTGAAAAAAGATTTTGCAAAAAATTCAATTTTCCCATTGGATTTGTGCAGAGTGCATAAAAAGCGGGCAGAGCGACTGCTGCCATATGATTCGGAAAAGAGTTTTTCCAGGCTTTAGAGTCACATCAAAAGTTGCCATAGCTAATCCATTTGTGCCTCTACATGTCTTGCTCTCAAATGCAAAGGGCATTACGTAAACATTTCTGAATACCTATTCACTTGGGCTTGTGGCCAATTAAAGCCGTGTTAGGCTGCTATTATCACAAATTCATCTAATTTCTATTCCTTTCGAACTCGTCCCACATACTTGAAAACACGACTATTATCTGATAGGTGTCTATGCATATTGCTCTTAAGCATCGGGCACATCATTTACTAGTTCATTATAATCATTAATTGTGATAATTATAAAGAAAGCCTCGGCGCTTGATTAATTATGCAAACAAAAGCTGAGAGTTTGTCCCACATTCTTTGGTTCAGTGAACCGAAAATGTTAGAAATGGGTCGCAGAACCTGTTGGGCCGCAAGCCAAATATTAAGGCCCCATTCAGATCGATTCGAATCGCTGTTGACAACATTTGAATAATATGCTTATTAATGTGCGAATGAGAGGCAGGTTGACACTTTTGACGCATTCTTTGATTCGGCCAGATGTTTTATTCCCATTTAATGGAGCAGCATGAAGCAGCTAATATCTCGAAGGGAGAGAGAGGGAGAGAGAAAGACTCAGAGAGTAAAACGTTTTGTGGCATAAATTTAATGGGCTGCGTCGCGAATCGGCGGCTGCTGACCAAGAGATAAAAGCCCTATTGCCCTTGGCCATAAATATAATGCAGCATAAGGAAATGTGTGAAATTCAATGCAAAACGATGTGTGAGCCGGCCATAAAATGCCGACATAAAAAGCGGCTCAGCATATTAGTGGCCGCCGCTAATTGAAGTCATATCGCATATTAACCATACGCCTAGCGGTCCAGCTGGCCTTAAATATATGCCTGCACAGAGCCGATCACCGTTGGGGCAGGTGGACTAGAAGGCATAGTTGGGTACCAGCGCAGGAGACGAAGGCAAATAAGTAAATTGGATTTACCCCAACAGGCGCACACAGACGCACAAAGTGCGGCAACTTTGCCTGATTGCCTGGTGATATTGGACTGGGAGTTAGCACTGGGAGCTGAGGCGCTCAGCTGCACCTTCAGCTGCTGCCTTTTGCCTATTTCAGCTACTTTTACAGCTCAGCTGACAATGTTGCCAATGTTGTACGGTAATTTTACATAAAAGCACATAAAGTGCAATGTTTGATCGTAAAACTTTTTTACGACATTTTTCCTGTACGCATATATAAAAGTGCCGTCAGCCAGCAGCAGTTCACCAAGGCGCCCCTCACTCCCTCCCGTCCGCTTGCCACTGTTGCTGCTCCTCGGAGTATTTGGCTTTATCTGTTGTGCGTTTATATTATATATTTTTGTTTCTTTTTTTGGTAGGGAGTAGGCGTCATGAAAATTGTTTGCTCATATAAAATTTGTAACACGTGTGCGAAGACGTCGACGCGACGACACGACGACGCCCAAGGTTCTTCTCCTTGAGACATGGTAAATTTATGCTCTCTGGCTAGGCGGAGCGCAATATCTGGTTTATTGTTTGGCGGCAAGTGAAACACTTTGGAGAATTACCCGGTAGCAGGCTACATTGTGCGTTTCGGCCTCGAAATGTCAATCGAAGGCGGCTCCTAGTGCGGCACAGCGAAAGAGCCGCCTGGCAATTTACTAAAATGACTTTTGTACGCCGCAATTGCAATTGCAATTACAACTGCAATTGCAGCTTCCGTTACCTTGAGCCAGTCCCGGTTTCTAGATGGAGCAACACACGACATTTAAGCACTCATAATGTTAATGACATGCACAGCAGCAGCAGTATAAGAGAAAACGCCCACGCTTTCAGCTGGCATAATGGATGGAGCCTGGGACTCGGGCCCTGTCTTAGCCATTGTATCCAGCAAATGCAAATGCAAATGCAACAGCAGCAGCAACTGCGAGTGTGGCTGAATGCAACTGTTCCATTTCAGTCCAGGTCTGCTGCTTTCAGCTCAGCTGTCCCGCCGTCGTCAGCGTCAGCGTCAGCGTCAGCCACGTCATCATCACCGTCATCAGCGTCATTAAAAATAAAGTAATTTTCACGCATGTGCCATGCCGAATAGAAAATAAAATGCATTTTCCGCAACAAGACGAATGAGCTGATTCTATTTTACAGTTTCACAGGCTGCCTAGCTAGCCCTCGGTCCACGTCCCACGCCCCACGCCCCACGTCTCTTTCTCTCAATACCCAAAGAGCAGCAAAGAGAAAGATTTTTCTATTAAAAAAATCACGTAATGCAAGTCACAGGCGACTTGCAGCGACGTTGATGGCTGCTGCCTTGCCCTGTGATTAGACGACTACGAAATACCTTATATTAAATGCCAATTAAACAGTGATTAATCGAGCTATCATTTGAAACGGTATTGTGTGAAGTTTACGGTTGAAAATTTCTAATTTCTTTTTATTTTTTATTTATTAAACAAATTCAAATTTCAGTATTCCGTTCATATATTAATTAAGTCTATATCATATTTCATTTTAAATTAAAAATATATATTTTTGTGTTAAAGTTAATTGCCAGGTTTAAGCGAACACAAATCGCAAACATCTGACTACACATGTGCCAGCCACGCCTACAAGAGTCAATACGAAATGCCCGTGGGTAAGCCACGGTATGCAGACCATGAAAAAACCCAATGACGACAAGCTGGCAACCTGGCTGGCAGCGTGGCAGCGTTTCAGTCACGCCCCCTCACAGGCAGCGAGTCAAGTCAAGTTGTCCTAGACGTGGCTGCCGTCGCGTCAGCCGCGGCAACTGCGGCGCACTTTAAGCGAATTTCATTTGTCTGCAGCGTCAACCACTTGACAATCACTCACGTGGCCCAGCCCCAGCCCCAGCCCCAGACCCGGGCCAGACCAGACCAGACCAGCAGCTTCCTGCATCCAGCAGCACCAAAGGCAGCAGCAACAGCGGCGCCCCCGCAACTCCCTTGAGCTGGCTGCTGGCTGCTGGTCTGGGCGGCTGGTTGTTGTTGCTCTTGGCTCGGTTGGTGTTAACAAGTTCCCATGTAGCCGCTTAAATATTAACGCACACACGCTCAGTTCTCGCCGCTGTCGTCAACGCAGTCGGCAACTGTAAATAAATACTCATAGAGCACACGGCACAAGAACTTGTGTGTCATTGCACTCGACGACAGCAAAGTCCCTAGAGAGAGACAGAGAGGGGGAGACAGAGTGGGTAGGATAGGAGCCTGGTCAAGACGTAAGCCGAATACTTGAGATGTTTGCTTGAAAACCGCTACAAATCATTAAAATCATCGAAATGCCAACTGGATATAATTAACTGCAACTCAATTCACACAATGCGGCTGGGAGGCTGGGGCTGGGGCTGGGGCTGGGGCTGGGGCTGGGGCTGACATACTCAATGCCATGCCAAAGCGAACGCGTCAATGCAATTAGAGCCAGCTTGGGCAGTCGTCCTGGCTCATTACGTGCCCAAAGTAAAAGAGTGTGGAAGAAATTGCTTGGCAGGCACAAGTGGGCGCCAAGGCACGCCGTCGACCGTGTTAATTGCCGCAAATGCCCGAGGTATGCAACATGCCGCCTACTGCTGCTGCCCCTCGTTGTTGTTGCTGCACAATTTATGCTCGCCTGTGGCCGCCAGTCGCCTGCACCCGAACTGCACCCGAACTCGAACGTAATGGATCGAGTCATAAAGAAATATTGGGGCATTCGGCACATTAAATTATTCCAGTAATACATGGCCAATAAAATCAGTTTTGGACTTTATTCCAGTGCAAATTCTTCGAACTTAATTACGCTGATTCCAGTGTGAAGTCTACATCATTAGCTTTAGGTTATTTCGACCAAATAAATCCGCAAGCTCAGTTCATTTTCCAGGCCATTTGATTGAGCTCAGTTTCATAGTGGGGAAAGCAGGTGGGAAAAGGTAAATCACTGCTCGACAAAATGTGCCAGAGAGAGCCTCCCCCAAAGCTCAGGCTGAGCGCATTTAATCATCATTAAAGGGGGGTTTGAAGCAATCCTTCTGCCTGCCACAGCACACTGTTCACCTTTAGCCATTTGCACTTTTCGATGCTTTCACGTTTTTCATCATCATTACCAGCAGCCTCTATGCATACAACACAGACCGCCATTTGCGCCGAAAGTAATAAATAATTTCGTTTAGCTCGGCAAACAGACCAAAAGAAACTGGAGCACTGAGATGCCAGCCAGTCAGCCAGCCAGCCACACAGCATCCTGTAGTCGTCGCATGGGCATGGGCATGTGCTAAAAGTTTGTTTGCTCTGCTTTTTGGGTGTTACTTCCGCAAACATCAAATGAGGTGGGCTGCTCAGGGGCTGGTGGGCGTGGCATACATTGAAATATGACAAAATGCTGTTTGAGACATTTTCAGTTATTGATACGCCCGTCAGCAGGCAGCGACGAAAAAACGAAGTAAATAAATAAAAAGAAAATGGAGTGCAGCGAGGCAAAGAGTCGACCTGATGACTGTATATGAGTGTGTGTGTGTCTGTGTGTGTGTGTGTCTGTGTGTGTGTGTGTGTGTGTGTACTTATTAATAATAAACCCAAAAAGCTAGAGCGGCGTGTGAGGCTGCAGTAAAACTCGCCTGAAATTGAAAGCAAAGTTCGGGCTTGGCTGCTGGCTGATAAATAGACAGATTCGGCAATGGGTCGATCAGGTCGCAACGGTCGCTTTGGTCGTTCTGGTTGGCCAATGCCACACACGCACTTTATCACAAATCAAGCGAACTTTTTTCAGGCTATGCCCGAAAAATCACGCCCCACACACACACACACACACAGCATCTCCTGAACACTTTGCTCTCTGGTGATAAATTTGATGGCATATGAAATTATGAGGGTGTCGTCGCTGGCTGCTCCTGATGATGTCCTGTTGTGCATAAGGCCAGGCGTAAAGATATGACGCTATAAATATGCCAAAGCTATAAATATTCTTAGTGCCTAGTTAGGCGGGGGTTGCAGGGCGTGGATGTGGGGGACTGTCCCCGCTCAAAAACCGATCAATGTCATATTTATCACATGTTTTCAACTTTTGGGCTTAGCTGTTTGGTTTGGTAGTTAGATGTGGTTAATGCCGCGATTTGCCAGCCACACGAAGCCTTATAATAAATTTGAATCATTTTTCATCAGAAATGCAAAGAGCTTTAAGAGCCGAGCGTTAAGGTATGTGTAATTTGTGAAATATTGTCAGAAAACTGCGATACTCAAATGAAAATTGTATTTTCCGCTCTGTGGCTGCAAGTGGCGCGCTGTGGCATGTTGCCACTTGCTGTTGTTGCTGCGGGTGGCGCACGCAGCGACGCTGTGCCGCGGAGTTGAACGAACTGCCGTTTGTCCGCGTTTGAATGCAATTAAAATTACATGCAGCTCCATTCATATCGTCTGTCATTCACATGAATATATATGTGGCATGTATCGCGAGCATACACACATATATGCTCTTATTAAATTTAATTGAGCCATGCTGCCCGAGTTGCCATGGTCGCGCTGACAGAGTGACCAAGTTAAAGACACTCGTCTGACACATGCCAGTCTAGCTGACAGTCAGTCAGCCGACTTTCCATTAATTAGGCATAATATTTCATTAGCGTAATGAGCGCCTTGAGTGCGAGCGCCCCCTGTGAAATGTGCCAGCTGTGCTCATACGAAGACAGCAACAACTTCATCAACCTCAACGGCAACGGCAACGGCAACGGCAACTATTGAAAGGCCATGCAAATCTCATCGCCAGCGAAGCCTAAGCTGCAGCCAGCAGCTCTATGCAAAACAACAGAGCTCCAGCTGCACCTCTTCTTCTCCAGCTGGCAGTTGCCTTGTGAAATGTGTGAAATGTTAACATGACTTGCTGCCTCTTGCCGCTTTTTTCAAACGTTTGTTGTTTGCCTCTTTCGCTGTTGCTTTTATTACGTGCATTAATTATTCTGCAGTTGCCATAGAAGCTGCCACATCTGAGTGAAACATACCGCAAAAGTCTCTACAGGATTAGAGTTTCTAGGACCAATTCTAATATAGTATTGTCGCTGTAACTACATTTTGCCAGCTTGAATTTAATTTAAGTAAATACTGCTCTATAATATGGAGGAGTTATGTAAATTAATTTTAATCAAATATTTATATAGATATGAAATTTGCGTTCATAAGCGAGCGAACGGCTTACGCCAGTTGCTATCCCCGAAACTGCCAAGGGCTTAAAGCACAAGCGCAGCTGCTGGCGTCGCTGCCTTCTCTATGCATACTATAAGTATCTCTCTAATGACATAATCTGCTTTTAGGCAACAGTAAATAGATGAGGGCTTCAGAACCAACACTCACAGAAGCGCCCTTTAACTAATCCGCTTAAGTGACTTTTGTTGCTGTTGTTGCTGTTGTTGCTGTTGTAACTGCTTCGTGCATATTAAACTTATCGCTGGCAACAACCGCAATTATAAAATTATAATGATAATACTCGACTGGGGAGCGGCAGCAACTGCTGACAGTTGGTTTGTCATTGCCATTCCTGTTGGTGTAGTTTGCTGATGATGTTGCCGCGATCCGCGGCCCAGATAAGTGCCGACGGCTTTAAAACGAGCCACGGCCAAAAAGAGTTATTAAAACAAGGCTCTTGCGCCGCCTGTCAGCGCCAGTTTGTTTGCGTTGACATGACATCGCTTCGGCGATTCCTCGTCTATCTCCAGGTGTATCTCAAGCCGAAACCCGTTTACAGCTGGCTAATTGCCGCAAGCAGCCAACTCGAGTGATAGCGAGCACATGAAAAACTATTTATTAATTATGTGCACAGTTTAATTGCCACTTTCTATGCAACTCACACTTACCATATCTGTTTCTCTATCTCAATCTTCTCTTGCAGCTCTTGCGACTCTCACGCGAAAATGCTGACGCCTTTGACTGACAACGCGGCGCATACGCAATTCGCCTGAACTCCGCAGAGATAACAAAGTCAAACAGAGTAACCGAGTAACGGCTGCAACATGAACTGCCTGTGTCGCCCCTCGCGGATAATGTCCGTGCGCATTAATTTGCTGGATGAGACCGACTTCATAC
The DNA here is from genome assembly GCA_035047485.1 of Drosophila peninsularis. Classification (NCBI taxonomy): domain Eukaryota; kingdom Metazoa; phylum Arthropoda; class Insecta; order Diptera; family Drosophilidae; genus Drosophila; species Drosophila peninsularis. The sequence continues at coordinate 9,043,166 of JAWNPN010000044.1, read as the reverse complement.
ACGAGATCAAGGTAAGTCAGCCTCTGCTGACACCCTTTGGTGTCAACATTAGCCACATAAGCAGCGACAAGTACATCAAATGACAGCAACATGAATATCCTAAAACTACACGCACTCTTCACTCTCCACTCTCCACTCGCCACGTGGCCCGTGATTTATGTCAATTGACAAAAAGTGTTGCATACTTTGCACGTGCCCACCATGTGCTAACCGTCATACGCCTTAACCCCCAGCAGCCCAGCCGGCAACCCTTGGCGCCCATCACTGGGCACCCTCATCAATATTTAGTGCAGAGCCTGAGCCGCAGCCTGTGACTTGGCAAACATGCAAAGTGTCATCATTCACACGTCGCCTGCTGCCGCTGCCGTTGCCGTTGTTGCTGCCACACGGACAGAGCCTGTGGTTGCCCCTTGCTTTAAAACTGCGCACGTTTGCCAAATTAAATGGGTCGTCAGCGCCGACAAGAGCTGAGAGCTGAGAGCTCCCAGCTCCGAGCTGCCTCCTCGTTGTCGCCTTTTGTCTGTGTGCGCTGCTTAGAAAATTCTGCTGATTTTGCACGCCATCTCATAGTTGGCATCATTGTGCGGACAAATCAAATAAATAGTTGTGATTTTCCCATATGTGTGTGTGTGTGTGGCCTGGTTTTGGTGTTTGATTTCAGCAGAGCTTGGCAAAAATCTTATCCAAGCGTGCAATAAAAATAAATATATATAAAATGCCCAAGAAATCACAAACGTTGTTCATGGCCACGGTCTGAGCCATGAATTCGACGCTGGGTTTTAATTATAAAATATTTTCTGATTAGGCAAACATAAATCAGATAACGACGAACTGAGAAAATTGTGTAAAAAAAGAAAATAAAATCTCAAATAACAAAATACATAAAACTGAAATACATATCAGATTACAAATTTTGTATCTATTCAGTAAAAGAAAAGAAAATGTTGCCGCTTTAATAAAAAGATATTGTTGTATATATTTTATCTTTATTATGTTAGCTTATCCAAAGCCCAAAGTCTGCTCCTTGCTGTCTCAAAGGAGTCCCTTTGCATATCACGGGCGAGTGCATTGCACCAGCCCTGTTAAGTGGAACACAATATGACATGATAAGCATACTTATGCGTATATCTTATGCAAATGCATGTCATCAAGGTTGGCTGTGGGGTCTGCGACATAATGAGCGGTGTGCCCTGGAGAGGCCTGGCGGTTAATTATATGGCCCAGAGATACACACGTCTCGGTCTGAGCATAGAGATACGAGCATGTATCTGCATAATCAGAGCAGTTGATCTGTAAGGCGCCCACGGCATAGTGTTCCAGTTCGTTCCTGATTGATCGAGCAGGCCAATGGGACGACAGGCTAGTTAGCAATTCTCGGAACTGACTAATGACACTTGGCGTCGCGTTGAGCTGCCAAGTTGCATGTTGCATGCCTGAAGTTTTTGCTCCAACTGCTGTTGCGGCTGCTGGGGCCGTTTTCAACTGTGGCTGCAGCAGAATTGAAGCACGTAAACGTTAATAATCACAGCTCATCAACAAGACATTTATAATAATTTTACAACCACATGCACTTGGCTGCCGCAACAAGCCTTAAATACCGGCCTCGACAAGCTGTAAGCCGTCGTAAGCCACCAAATCGACTGAAAACAAGCGGCTCTAAGCTATTCAAAGCGCCTTTGTCTGGCCCCCCCTCGCCGGCTCTGTCTGCCCGCCTGCTGGCTAGCATAAATTGCGCATTAGACATGTGTTACGATTCAGGCGGTGTGTAGTGGGCGTGTCCCACAATTTGACAATGGCAACCTGGGCGGACAGCCACTGGCAGTCGTCGCCATCGACGTTGTTGTCGTCGTTGGCGCAGCGCGGCGCACGCCTCGGGTCATTATTAATGAGTTTAAACTGGCAACAGGGACAGAAATTGCAAATCGGAGGCAGGTGGAGGAGGGGCGACAGCGGCGGGACACACATTTGTCTCTGGCCTGCACTTGGGCAACTTATCGCATGTAATTATTGGCCGAGAGGCTCACGTACCATGTCAGCCGCATGATTGATAAAAGGCTCGCCGACGAAATACCAAAAAATCAGCCATGAATGAAAATACGCGGCTTAAAGTGCCGCGGCTCGGCGCGATATGCAAAAGGCAGTGGAAAAACGAGCTCTGATTAAGAATCGGGTAGGCACAGCTAGATGATACTTTATAGAGCAGTTGAATATAAAGCAGATTGAATATATGAAGAAATATAAATTGCGGATGACATGGCTTGTATATAGATAGATCTTTTCTTTATATTCTTCAAGTCCTATATGCCCTTCAAAGAGCTGCTGACTGCTGGGTATCGAAGTGCGTGTGGCCGGCTTGTTGCGAACGTAATTTTATTTACGCGTGCACTTGTCCCAGCTGTCTGTCAATGTGGCAACCACGTCGACTCTTACCGCTGCTGCGGCGCTGTTGTCTGCGCAGCTTTTGACGGCTGCCGATGGCACTAAGCGCACGCACTTAAAGTCGCCATCGCACGACTGCAGTTGTGTTAATGAAACACACACAGGGGCGACAGCGAGCTGGGCAAGTGGGGGCAGGGGGCTGGGGGCTGGGGCTACTGTTGCGGCTGGCAGTAGCTTGCGGTTGACTCGTTTTGCATTTCATTTCGACAAACTGCTTTTATCTGCGAGGCAACAACAGCAGCAGCAACAAGATATAGATACACATATCCGCGACATAAGTCAATGGTGTGCGGCTGGCTCGGCAACGTGTCGTAATCGATATTTCATTGCCATGACGAGCGGAGCGCACGTTGCGTATGATTGATTTCTGCTATGTTTGCAAGATGAGAAGGCAACAAAAATAACACTCAAACACACACACACCTATATATGTGTATAGATAGGCAGTATATAAATGTGATAGCTACAACTTTGGCCATGATTCAAAAAACATGTCTACGAGCATCGCATAGCACAATTCACGGTGTCTGTGGCAACCGTTGGAGGCGATGTTCGTGTTGTATGCAAACATTTACTATTAGAGGGTTCGGCAGCCTGTTTCTTGCCTCATCATTTTTAACTAATTGGAAATGTTCGACAGCTATGTTAAAGTAGCTGAAAATATGATTAACGAACTCCAGTGTGGGAGGTGCGGGAATATATTAGAAATATTTTTGAGAATATGTAACCAAACCAGCAAGCGGCCAATAAAGTTCTCTTACGTGTGCCTAGCAACACAAAGAATAATGGACTTAAAGCCACGACAATGGCTAGGTAATGGAGCTGGCCAGTCGTGGCGCGGCTTTAAAGCTCAGCTCCCAGAAACCTGGCAAAACTGTGACAAATGGTCTCTGACGACTTCATGCCAAGACATGCCGTTCGTCCAGACACAGCCGTCTAAAGCGCAGTCTGCGCGCGCTCACATTTTAGCCATTTATCATGCTTACATGCTAATGACATCTGGCCAGGGCCCAGAAGAAACAATTCGCGGCCCAAGTCGCCCAACTCAAAGTCGGGCGCGCGACGAGTTGCTGCTTGTCGCTGTTATATAAGGTTATATACAATTATATATTTTAACAGTTAACAGTTCAAATTGAAGCACTCACTCGGCTGCGAGCTGTGTGCGTGAGAGTGCGCTGTGTGGGTTTCTGTTTGGCCAGCGCTTAGTTCTGTCAATACAGGGTGCTCGCCGCATGGCCATTTCAGAATTTATGTAAATCATTCAACACACTTCAAACTGGCCACAATGACAGGGCCGAAACGGACAGAAATGATTGCTTCAAGTATTTCACGAGCAAACACTTCAGCACAAGGCAGCTCGCAGCAGCGCCTAGCGCAAACTGTATCTGTGTGCTTCGTCTACGTATCTAGATCCAATTGTGTGTCTGTGTGTGTGTGTGTGTGTGTACATTTTCGGCCACGGCATAGACTTTATGCCTCGGGGACATTTAATTAGACTTGCTTCGTTCCGAGCGTTCACACGCCAAGCTGGCCAAATAAACCTGCAGTTTATGGCCAACATAATTAAGTTAAAAGCTTTTTTACAGCTCGGCCTGCGCGCTTTTAAATTGATAATGAAAATAAGCAAAACCCATGAAGCGTATTTAATAGCTAAATAAATGTTGCCCCTAGACGTTGCCTAAGCACCCACGCCACACCCACACCTGCAAAAGTGCTTAAAGACAACATTTCCCAGGTAATGCAAATGAAAATGAAAATCGACCGTTTCCCAATGACAGCTCATTGATTTGGCCTGCCAAATGGTATTGAAAAGGGTAGAAAAGCCAAGAAAGGAGTGAAAATAAAAGCGAATTGTAAATTCTCTTAAAGAAGTGTTATCCAGATCGAAAGAATTAGTTATAGGGCTCGATTTTTCAGTTTACTTAAAGCTCGCTTTGCCTCGCCAGCCACATACCCTTTTTGGCCAGTGTATGAAAGGGCGCAATTAATAAAAGGGTTAGGCCCAAAAGTTGAACAGTTTACCTTTTGGCAAAATTCAGCAAAGCATCTTTTGGGGTGTGGGGTAATTACTTTATCTGTTGCTGAAGTTGCGCTTTGGTTGCTAATAGGATTATCTAACAGACAAAATAAAGAAGTAGAAAAGAACTGGATGGCTGTCTGGCTGTCTGGCTGGTTGGCTAAAAAGCCTCGGCATGAATTCTGTGGCAGTCGCTGGGGCTTTTTGCAGCTGTCAGAACCATAACTCAGTGTCATGTCGGGTTGTTGGCTACGATTCTTTGCATCCGAATACATATAGTATATATTCAGATACGAGTATCTGCGTGGCTGGCCGCAAAGCCTTCAGACAAGACAAAAACCAATTGTTCGATGGGGGCCCTGGCCGGCAACAGAATCGAAATAGATTTGCAAACAATTTGCAACAATTCAATCAAAAAACTTTAAACGCAAATACACAGAAATACTACGGATAGAAAGACAAACGGCCAGCGCTGATGGGCGGGGAGCAGCGGCAGCGGCAGCGGCGGGGGCACATGACGGCCATCAGATAACTCACTCACTTGGTGGTCCGGCTGGGTCGGGTTGAGTTTGAGTTCGAGCTGCGCTAAGCTCTGTGTATGGTCTGGTCGCCAGCATGGGCTGGACCAGACGAGACCAATAAAGACCACTTCTAGACATTTTGCGCCCTATGTCTCTGTCGGTATCTCTGTGTGCCGTCTGTTTATCCAAGCGTTTGAATGGCGCACAAGCCAACAAGTAAAACGCCAAAGAAATTCAAGGTAAGTCCGCGCCATCCACCAAGCATTTTTTTTCTCTTTCAATTCTTCGTTTGATGTGCGAGGATAAGCGCAAAATATTTGCCAACCAGCCAGCCAGCCAGCCAGTCAGTCAGCTTGCGAGTCAAACAATGATATCCAACATATCTGCTGTCTGCTCGCAACGTTTTGCGTGCGGAAAATGCAAGTGATGCAGGTGAGATGCGAGTCAAGGCGTTGACGGCGTCTCGACAGCAGCGGAAGTTGTAGCTCTTGCCATCCATGCCGGAAAGCAGTCGACAAGCTGAACAGTTGCATGTGCAATATTTCACTGAAGGAACAGCGAACGGGCTAGGCAGGCACGGGCACCGCTATGGACTCACACACATATGCACATTGATTACCCGCGCCGCAAATGAGCTGTGACTGTGCTAGCTCAGTGCCAAAGCCAAAAAGATGCGCAAAATGTCAACGGGGCCAACGAACAGGGACCGACAGACCGACCAACTGACAACTGACAACCAGCAACTGACATAGCCTAGAAAGCAAAAAGTGCCGCTATGAGAATGGACGAGTGAGTGTGCTCTTAGCTCATATTGCATTCGCATGGCATCGCCTAGTATTGCTTGAGTTGCTGGAAGCTGAGCCGAAGCCAAAGCCATCCGCATGCAGCATTGTCAGGCTTTGTGCCTGGCGTGGCATGTGGAATAAAACTCCCGTAAGCAGACGGCAAGCCTCTAAGATCTAACAGCGCAAATAAAACGGACAGGCAAGTGTAGCTGAAGCTGAAGCTGAGTCGAGCCCATAAATGAAATCAAAATAATATAAAATAATAATAAATAAATAATTTAATAAATAAATATATATATGTATAACTTTAATGGAGTCGAACTCAAATATAATAAGCCACTCTGATGTTACCAGTCAGCTGCCAGCTCGTAATATGCCCCTCTTAAGTGAGAGTATGCAAAATGTTGAGGCATCTCCCGACAGGGGGAACAAACCGACAAATAGTAAGCCGGGACGAACCTTGACTGAGCTGCAGGAATTACGCAAATCTCGTTTGTTGAATGTGTTTTCAGTTAGGTGAAGATGCGCCAGCATCAACGTTTCAGCCTCAATTGGTATGCGCCGTGGGGCGGGGCGTGAGCCAGGGCGGCTCCTGGAGCCCAGGCGGCATGGACATAAATCTGTTTTAAGCATTTTGGCTCCAGCTTGTTTTGTGCATAACGTTGACGATGTCGACGACTGCGACACGATGTAGCTGCCATTGCTCTGTCCCATACTCCCATCGACCTCGCCTCTCTTATGTATGTCGCCGTTTTGTCTCTGGCATTGCCAGCGACTGCGTTGCCTTTTTGTATTTTTATTTTTATTTCTGCTTTTCCTTGGCTTTGTTTGCTCGCAGCAGCTTAAAACTCATAATGCCGTTATAAACACAAACGAATGTGTGTGCGTGTGTGTGCATGTTGCTGCATCGTTGTCAAAGGTCAGCGCACGTTTAAGCCAAGCAGCGCAATTAAACGCACAATGCAATCGGGTAAGGCAAGGCAGCAAAGCAACTGCGGATACAAACAGACAGACGCTGCAGACACAGAGATACATTTGCGGAGGTGTACTCCCAGCTCCTCGAAGCAGCAGCCCAAATAAGTTGCACTGAGTGGCTAATTGCGCACAAAGTTGCGCTGGATAATCCCGACTGCACATGCTGAGCGGCAACTATGTGTTAATTATGTTAAATTCAGAGATGTTGCACATCAGGGCCCAGATTCAGATTCAGATTCAGATTCAGCTTCAGATTGTGATTCATTTTTCACACAACTCCCTGGTCGTGGCTATGTGGGTTAGTCACGTAGCCGAAGTTTTAGCGGCAATGGCGTTGATTAAGTTAACCAAAAGACGCTGCCGGGATTTAGTGGGCTGGGGAATGTCGCCCTCGTTGTCTTTAGACGGCAGGCAGCATGAATCGAGTGTGCTGTGTGGCAAACTGGGGACACACACGCGCATGTGGTATATTTTCTTGTATTCCACTTGGCGCTCACTAATTAAGTTGCATGGCAAAAGTTCTTCGCCGACAGCTGACAAGAAAAGCGCTTGGCTAAAATACAGACAACTTCAGAATATAGGGCATTTGGAGTGGTCGTTCAATGTGGAGCAGCGCAACTGGGTGGGAGTGGCTAAAAGTGTAAGCTCATTAAGTGGGTTTTCCGGCTGGCTATGGCGACGGCGTTGGATTTGCCGTCAGCCGCCGCCAACAGCTACTCCAGAAACATCAAAGTAAGCATAATTTGATTAAGACATTTAAGCCAAATACCTAATCATCATTAGCATCAGCATAATCATCGGCCTGGCTCATGGCTCATCGAGAAATCACCACTCTCGGCAGCCTTTGATGCCCTCGACTTGTATACATCATTGATTCCCAGCAAGGCGAACGTAATTTATTGAGCCCGGCAACCAAGTGACTTACGGACCAAAACCAATAACCAAAGACGAGAGTGGCCCCGCCCTGCCTGCCAGTCTGCCTGCCTGCCAGCCAGCCTGCCAGCCTGCCAGACAACTTGGTCAAACCTTTTGGGACTTAAATGCACAAGTTTTTCCGGACTTGAGCCGAGTTTGTGATTAATTGCTGGCCATTGCGGCCTTTACATGTTACGTTGATTTTAAGCCATAAGTTTGTTAAAGGCTTTTAGGCATGCATGAGGCGTAGTTCATTAGAAGCGAAATGAATGGTCTATATTAGTTTGCCTCATTGATGAGGCAAAAGGACCTTTAAAGGTCTTAAAGTGTGACTCACGCTCAAACTTAGTCAAGTTATTACAGATCTAGCTGCAAGTGGGCATCGACTTTTGCAGAGGCTGATCTATGAAGTCGTTGTAAGGGCTTCAGTGACCTTAGTTTTACGACCAGGCCTAAACAATTTCTCACAGAAAGCTTCAAGTTCTCTAAAAAGTGGAATTTGTAAAGCCATTCAATTTGGTTTAAATTGAAGCACTTATAACGTATCCATTTTTCACAGCCCCACATAAAGCATTTTGTTCTTGAGAGGTGCCACGCTCTTGCAAGAGATTACATTTCACATTAGGTATTCTATTTGCGAGATAGAGTTAGCAGATTTTCGTTGCGCTGGAAACTCGGTTTCCAAGTAAATGGCGGCCAACGATATCAGGAGCTCTCGTGTAGCTTATACATTTTTAAAATGCACTTTTCTGCTTATGTCCTTACGTAAGAGCACTGACAACAATGCAGCAGCAACAGGCAACGACAACAGTTGCAGGCTGAGCGCAGGAATGAGGACATGCATCGCTCTGGTCGTAGCTGAACATTTTACGCGTCATTGTTTAATGTGCTTGCTTGAACAATGTCCTGTTTACACGTACTCTCGTCTTTCTAATGCAATTTTACAGGACATTGCATTAAGAGCTTAGCAGCTGTCACTGGCAATGTGTCATGCGTGTTCAGCTCGCTCGCCTGCCATACAATTGACAATTAGTTTTTGAGTATTATTGACATTACATACATGGCTGGGGATGTCCATGGCCATGGCAGGGCCACAGGCAGGAGGTCAATTCCAGGTTGACCTTTGAAAGGCTGCACGTGCTGTCATACACAGATTATCGCAAGGCAAGCGCATTTCTTGGGCCCTCAATTCCCAAATGGCAGCTTACAATCGCTTTCAGCAGTTCATTTCTGCGTAGCATCTCTGGATCTCTGGAGTTTGTTTGTCCTTTTGTTGGTCAGCAAAAGGTTTAACATAAATTCGAAGGGCACTGGTAGACTCAGCTCCGGATTGTTCACACTTGGCGACCATTAAGTTTATGACGCAACAACAATAAAACATGCCCAATACAAAAGGGATGCAGGCTGAATGCGAGCATCTCACTGGCCACCAGGGGATGTTTGGCCAAGCCAAAAATACTATAAATAAAACATGGCTGTGTTGGCCATACCTAAACCGCCCAAGGCACCACGCCCCACGCCCCATGCCTGCTCGCAGCACAAGAGAAAAGCGCAACAAAAAATTGTAGCCGGCCCGAGAACTCCGAAAGGGTCTAGTGACGCTCTGGAGTGTCTGGTCAGCGCCAAAAATCAAACATGTTGAGCGCCAGCTGCGGCAGACAATGAAGAAGCGGCCGTGTGGCATGTGGCATGCGGCATGTGGAATGTGGAAAGTGTGTGGGCTTGTGGTTAACAATGGTGCGCCTCCTGATCCATAGTTTGCCTGTTCTGCGGTTGCAGCTGTGCCCGAGCGCCCTTGGGGAATCGACTCAATTTATTGTTGGCGCTAGTCAAAAGCCAAAAACAAAAATTGGCTTTTTAAAGCGTTGGCAGCCCGCACACGAATTAAATTAAATCAACAACAACGCCGGCCAATGTCGAAATGGGGGCCAGTCTGGGCCACTGTCTGGACCGAGGCGTGGCATTTAGCGCAATGTTTTTTATCAGCAGAAAAGGCGCAATTTTCCAATTGAATAATTGTCGCCGGCAAGTTTTCACTTTTGTTGGCCAGACGCAGCCAAGCAGAGAGATAGCAGCAAAGGCAGATAGCCCGACGGCCAATGGCTGTGTCCACTCAATGGCTCAACAGTTTGCCAGTGTTTCAGTGTTCCAAGGCTCTAAGTGTTTGCCATGCCATTGAATAGATTTTGCCGGTGCCTTGCTTGTCCGGCGATTTCTCTATCTGCACTGCCTCTGCTTCTCTCTCTCTCTCTCTCTCTCTCTCTCTCTCTCTCTCTCTCTCTCTTTGGCTATATCTCCTCATCTCGTGCCGCCTTTATCTGGCTGCTGCTGCACAACCTTTTAACAACAATTTTCTTGTCTATTTTCAGGATGATTTGCCGGGCCAAGCGCTGCTGGATGTCGTTTTTGCCAGGCTCAATTTAATCGAGACTTCATACTTTGGCATTCGCTATATAGACGATGAGAATCAAACGGTAAGTGGCGGCAGGGATGGCGTCCTGCGAGCAGGATATGGCAACTGACTGGCGTATCCTGCCGCCGCCAGTGCTCTGGCCGCTGTGCAAACATATTGGTTTTTGAAATTCATTTTCGTTTTCATTGAAATTCATTGAGGCGCATTGAGGGGCGTTAAGAAAGGAAAACAAAAAGTCGAGCTCGGCCAACTCTTTGAGCCTTTGACGCAGCCGGCGAGACACCCACGCCCGCAAGGCAAATTATATAATTTCGCTTTCAGACAGTCGACAGGCAGCAAGGAGCGTGCCCTGCCTTGGCCTTTCATTGAAATTCACTTTTATGCCACTTGCCGCACGCACATTAGTGCCTGCGTGTCGTCTCCAGCTCTTATGTAGGGCTATAAAAACGGGCATATGGGCTTACCTGTCAACTCCAAGCTGACGCGCACACCTGCGAGTTTTTAAATTCGTTTTCCTATTTCCCTTTGCAGCACTGGCTGGACCCAGCGTCACGCATCTCCCGCCAGCTGAAGCCCAAATCGGATCCCTATGATTTGTACTTCGGAGTCAAGTTCTACGCCGCCGATCCGTGCAAGCTGCTCGAAGAGATAACGAGGTGAGTTGAGTCAATACGAAAACAATTAAGCTCAAAGCGCATCAAATATTATTTTAAATATTTACATTAAATGAATTCCATTAAGCGAATTATGCAGCTCTTGCTTTCTCCCCATTAATAACAATTTTTTACATTTAAACGCTTGGCATTTTATTAAATGAATTCAATTTATTAATTGCCACACACTCGCAATTCAATAGCCAACAACAAATTAAACGAGTGGCCGGGCAGAGGCCCTCGACAGAGGGCAGACAACTAATGGATGGTGAAATAATGCATTTAATGAATTTATGCATAGTGTGCACAGCTAGCAAATTAAATTGAATAAAAAGCACGTGGAACCAGATTGATGGGCCAGAAGATACCCTGACAAATCATAGAGAACAAATTGAGTTTATTTTTTTAAATTTTTATTATGAGTTTTGAAGAGAAAGCTAGGCAGATGCTTGAAATAATTCTCATATTGAGAAAAGCGAACATAAAATGTATTTAAGGATTCTTTAAGGATTCTTTAATTACTAAATAAGCGATTTCCACATATATCTTATATTTCTGATAGGCACACAAATAAATAAATATGCCCTCGCTTTATTAACTTGATAATAAATGTGTATTAAAATGGCAATCGTCATGAAGTTGTGGCAGGGGAAATTGCAAAAGTCCCAAAGGATAATTGGGCAGGCAGTCAGAGTCACCCGGCGGTGGTCGAGAGCGCTCTTATGTGTGCGCGAAATGTGCTTTAGCAATGCAGTTAGCTGCATCCATCAGGCATTTGGTGTGCGCAAATATTTGCGCTTAATACGACGACACGTAGCAGCCATAATCGTCACCAAGTGGGCAGGCCAACTGACTCCACTGGGGAAACTGTTCAGCTGGACCAGAGCCGGCGCATGCAGATGAGCGGGGGGCAGAGCGGAAGGGCGCTTGCCGATGCCAATCGCTGGCCAAACATCATCAAAACTCTCGCGCGCTCAGACTGCCAACGGTTGAGCTAATATTGGCGCATATAAATCCAGCGAAATGCAGTTAAATGCACTGAAATGAAATGCACTTATAGCGCGGTGGCAGTTGGCGATTTCGCTGAATATTACTGAAGTGCAGCGACTGAGGGAACTTTCTGTTATTTTAGCTATACAAAGTCTGCGGCACACAATAAATGGCAATTGGCTTTGACGCTGCATGTCGCATGCGGCGCATTGTGCTTCAAGTGCCACCGCCGAGCTCACAGATAAAGGATAGTTGCAATGAGTTTGTTCATAACATTTGACACACACGGCAATACGCAGCGAGGCATTTGATATATGTGTACAGATGAAGCCGAAATGGATGGCTCGCTGAGCAAACAATTAGCTGGAGCCTGCGGCTCATGCTCTGTGGAAATATATACCGAACTCTTCAGTAGAGTGGGGATATTGGAGCTGTTACACAAATTAATTACGACGTCCTGAGTATAGATGTTAGACTTATTTGTTATTCTGACTACCTTAGTCCAGTGATCTCAGAAACATGATAAAGGGCTATGAAGTTCACATCGGTCTGCCTCTCGCAGGGTATTCTTTCGTCACCCACTTCAACTTGTTTATTTGTTAAATGATTTTGTCTTCCAAAGTAAACAGTTTGTTTGGGTGTTGCGCTCTGTGTGTGTTTAGGCCAAACATCAAAGTAGTATCCAAATAATTTTGTGCGGCGATTTGTTTGCCAAATTGTTAACTGCTTCCCCGACGGGCTGCTGTTGGTGTGCTGGTCATAGAGACAACTAATTAAATTTGTTCACTCTTATTTATACGACAGATATCAACTTTTCTTGCAAGTCAAACAGGATGTGCTCCAGGGACGTCTGCCCGTGGCCTTTGAGCTGGCCGCCGAGCTGGGCGCCTTTGTGGTGCAATGTGAGTAGAGCCGCAAATGAAGCCATAGGACATCAGCCAAATTAATTTGTTATTATCTCACTAGCCGAATTGGGTGACTACGATCAGCGGCGCCATTCGAAGGGCTATGTGTCGGAGTTTCGCCTGCTGCCCAATCAGAGCAGCGAGTTGGAAGCCCGCGTCTCAGAGCTGCATCAACAGCTCAAGGGCATGTCGCCATCCAGCGCCGAGCTGAACTATTTGGACAAAGTCAAATGGCATGACATGTATGGCGTTGACTTGCATCCCGTGCTGGTAAGTGTACATATGTTGTGCTTTGGTTTGGCTTATCCCCCCCGCCCTACTCTTGCTAACCCACGAGCAACCACATCAGGGAGCTGCCCTGCGAGCAGCCAGCCATAAAAGGGGTCAGAGCAAATGCAAAGTTTAATTTCATTTCATGGCAAATATTATAAATCATTTGCTCACACACATTTCTGGGGACCAACGCAATGATTGCCCCTGCCTCCCCCCAGTCCGCAGACACGCCTGGCCTGTCTCCAGTCCAGACTACGCCGATATCCACACACCCCCTGGTCCGCATCGTGTGTCGTAGCCGCTTTTGTGCTGCGTAAGTTGGCACTTCATTTGCATTTTTTATTGCCCTTTACTTTGATATCAAACCTCAATAAATCACCAGCTGTGTTTGTGTTCGAGCCACACATGTGTGGGGAGTGCGAGCGAGGGGGTGCAAACCCTTGTACCCCGTCCACATGCCTGTGGTATGTGTGCTCCCGTCTACTTCTGTTTGTTTATAGACACAAATCATTGACTATCGCGGCGCCAGTTGCCAGCCACCACGGCTCTCCCTGTGTCCCCGCACGGTCTACCCTCATTCCTTTGCAACGTCTTTGTGCCCGCTCCGCTTTTTAATTTAATTAACAGCTAAAATTACATTTATTTTGTTTTTGTGTGCTCTTTGCTTTATGCGAGTGGGTTAACATGGGTGGGCCATAAAGCGTCGCACAGCTGCTAATAGGCCAAGCTGGCCAAAACTTTTCTCTCTTGTTAGCACACAAATAGCCCAGAAAGAAACTTTTGCTTAAACAAAGACTCTCTCTCTCTCTCTCTCTCTCTCTGGGTCCTTTGTTCTCCAAAAGAGTCTCTAACTCGAACTTCTGCTTGAACTTAGCTCATTCTCGATTCTATTTCGTTTTGTGTTTTCCAGGGCGAGGACAGCGTGGAGTACTTTCTGGGCCTGACGCCTAGCGGGATTGTGGTGCTGCGCAACAAGACGACGGTGGCTCATTACTATTGGCCGCGCATTGCCAAAGTTTATTATAAAGGACGCTATTTTATGCTCAGGATAAGCGATAAAAATGTAAATTTCAGCGCGTCAGGCAACAATGCCGAAGCCCGATGATGACGACGACGACGACGACGGCGAAGGCGTCGAAGCATTCGCTCCTAGCGATAAATATTTCGCTGTCGAGTGCTTCGCGCAATTTGCAGTTCGTTTCCTATTGTTCGCCTCAAGTTTTTAATGTTTCTTCCAGAAAGGGTATCAGGTGGCGCTAAGCGCCCTCTAGACAATAAGAGATACTTTTTATAATTTTAGATCAGATCAAGATCAACTGAGATAGCCTAGACTTGATTAAATCTCTGGTCAGGAGACTACACTATCGGCACTAGCTGATATTTCATTATTGTTCTTAAACATTTTCCGCACGTGTTTTTTATAGTACTGCAATTTTCTCTCAGAGAGAAACAGTTTTCCTCAGACTCAAAGTGTATAAGGGCTTCGATGCATGAAAAACTGTCTCCATTTTGAAAGCATTCTGCAGCGTTGCCAATTTTTTCGTTGTGTGACAACTTTTTGGCTGTCAACATACTCAAGTGGGGCAGCGAAGCACTCGTTAGACAACAAGTAGCTGGTAGCAGATAGCTCTTGCCATCAGCAGCCAGCAGCCAGCTAGCAGCTCCTTGCCAGTTTTCCTAACTTGAACACTTTTTGGTGCTAACGCTTTGATAATCAAAAAACTTTTCCGCAGTTGACGCACACAAAAGCGAAACTTTGCCATTTTCCTTTTAGCTTTTTATTTGTGTCGGATGTTTTTTTTTTGGGTTTTCTTTTTTTGGCCAAGAACTCACACTTTACATTGGTGCGGCACAGAATTCAGCCGGGCATTCATTCACTCAATTTGCCTTCGCTTGGCAACTGCAGCTTTTGTCTGTCCGCGCCTGCATCTCCGTCCTTGTCATCGTCATCGTCCTCGTCAGCGTCAGCGTCAGCGTCATCGTCGTGACTTGACTTGACTGGGTGCTTATCACACTTGTGTTATTCCTTCTGCCTTCTTCACAGAATGAGCTAAGCACTTATGGCTTCGAAACTCCACGCAAATCGGCGTGCAAACATTTGTGGAGATGCTGCGTGGAGCATCATGCGTTCTTCAGACAGGTGCGCGTTGCACCTCTGCCCAATTCCCAGTCACACGCTGCGGATTTGTTTCAGCTGGGCTCCCGCTTCAGACACAGGTGAGTACTCTATCCCCAGCCAGCCGCGGAGCCGAAAGGTGCTTTAAGTGCGCAGCCCAATCTGCCGGAAGTATAATTACATACGAGTGGGTGCTGGCTGTGTGAGTGTGTTTGCGCTGGATCGGCATTAAAATGAAGTTATTAAACTCAAGCTGGGGCCATAACCAAGATGCACAGTTTGTGCGCTTTTGGCCAATTTGCAGCGCTTCAGAAGTGCAGCCAATTAAAATGTAGCCAAGCACTCGAAATCCTATGCCGAATGTGCGGCTCATGTGATTAGATCATTAGAGAGCACCTCGATGCAGTGCTGAGGCACACAAATCGTTCAAATGAGCTAGTTCAATGAACACTTGACTGCCTTCTATGCACAGTTTGGGATTCATTTGTATGCTGCTCATTCGAACCGGCTCGGCAGAAGCTGTGCCATCTCTAGTGGATGCAACCACATGGGTGCACACAGACATAGATCAAGTTTACACCAACTCGAATGCCCAGCTAATTGGAAGTCCAATAAAAATGTCGGATCTGCAGGCAGTCCGACAAACTCAAGTCGAGCGCAAAGCCCACTAATGACTTTCTGTGAAATGCCTCCAAGCTGTAGCCGGAGTCAGAGTCGGAGTTGGAGTTGGATCTAGTGGCAATGCTTGAGCCTAAGCCGCCAACAAATGCAAGGCAATTGTGCATGACGAATGTGGCAGGGACCCAGGTCTGGCCCCCGTTTGCACCACGTCCAGGTTCATGTTTATGACAGCCATTTGCGGTGACTGCGGTGACTGCGGCTGGCCATTTGCTGGGCGAAACTTTCTTGCACTTGGCCAGCCGCAAACTTGGTCTAAATCGAGTTCACGTGGCTAAGCGTTACACTGGCAAACTATTAGCCCGCCAGGGTGGTTGGCCAAAAGTTTTAGGACGCCACCGAACATTTTACGAGCGCTCGACAGGCTCCAGCTCGAGCGGCTCGACCCGCGTTTTTAATTTGTGAAACAAATGAAAGTTTTTTACAACCTTTTTATGGTTCACTGTTCATTATTGCCAACCATCAGCATCTTGTACTATTATTGTTTTTACTTTTTCTTCTGTTGCCTATTTCTGTTAATATTTCTGGACGCCTTCATGCCTACTTTTATGTTGCCCAACAACCGCATGTCTGACCCAACCCAACCAACCCACAACCAAAGTCGCTCGGACAAGCAAATGGAGAAGGATGCACTTGCTGCCGGACGTGCGCCGCCCGCCTTTACGCGCGTACCCTCCAAGCGCCAGCCTCGACGCGTGATTGATGACTTTTTCAACAGCAACGGCGGAGGTGGAGTTGGAGCTGGTGGCGTCGGCGTCGCTGGCATCCACATTGGCAACCGACCCCTGCCCTCCCAGCCTCTGCCCCTTCCGAGCCTGGCCAACACCATTGGCAATGCCAACGCCAAGTGAGTACTCCAAATATCCATCATTTGTTTTCATTTCATGCACAAAAGTTTTGATTTACCCAGCATCAGTTCTCTATATGTCTGTATGCATACACATACTCATATGCAGATGCTCCTCTTATACAGTTCCTTTGGCGCAGTTGTCCTCTTTTATTTATTTATTTTTTTTTTTGGCCAATTCTTTTTTCGGTCACAATTTTGTGGGGCCGCGCCGGCCGGAAGTGCTCTCATGTTGCTCATTGCAGCATCTTCCTTTGATCTGTTTTTAATTTTCCACATGCGCGTTTTTATTTTTATTTATTTTTTTTTTGTTTTTGCGAGGCTGTCTGCAGCAGCCGCCCCAAAATACGGTATCTGCTCCCCAAGGGGGAAAATTTATATGCAGTTTCCCAGTTTTGGCATAGTGAAACTGTCGCCCTCTCTTTCCCTCACTCTCTGTTCATGTCTTTCCTTCTATTGTATCACTTGAATTTACAAAAAAAAAAGAGAAAGCACAAAACACTTCATCATGCCCCATGTGTCCATGTGTTCCTGTGTGTGTGTGTGCGTGAGAGTTGTGTTTGACAGGCCGCCGCCTTCACATTGTTTTAGTGAATGTTATTGTTATTGTTGTTATCCGAGTGCTCCTGTGGCATGTGCTCTTGTGCTGCCCTTTTTCGATTTCGTGCTCAAAATCCATTTAGTTGCCATTTGAAGGCAGTTACATTGTCTAGACGCAACATTTATTAAATGTTTTATGGTTCTGAACATCAAATTATATATGGACAAATAAAAATCGGCTATTAGAAAAGCGTTGGCGTTGGCGGAAATGCTGCCAGCATGTTAGACTAAGGAGAGCAAGCTTTTAATGGAAATTGAGTCATACGTCAACGAGTCGAAGATTTATACAGATATGTTGGGCGGGGCAGAGAGACCTCGATAGTTGTTAGAGAAGTTCCTTCAACACAAATAGCCGAGGTAGAAAATGTTATCGAAATTAATGTTGTCTGACAAGTGAGTGAAACTCAAAGTTGTCAATTTTGAATCAGTAATTCAGAGCAGGAATAAGTTGTAGTAAGGCCTCCATATAGTTCTAGTCGGCTTAGAATCTGATCTTGAGCAGTGGCAAGGCCCATCAGTGACCCCATCAGTGTCGTTGGCGCAGAAGCCACCAGCTATGCATAAATTATCCACGATGGTAATGGAGCCTACGAGCTGTGGCAGCGCACAAATGTAATCGCTGCCGCAACATTTCCTAGGAACACAAGAAAGCACAGATCAGCACAGGGCTGGGGCGAGCAGAATAGAACTGGGAACTAGACGCTCGCTCACGTCGTTTATCATTGGCAAACAAAGAAGCCAAACGTCAGGCAGCGGGCGCAGTGGCAGCCAGGACAGGCCAATCAAGTTGCCCACACCATGGGCGAGCGGGACATAAATCACAAGGCGCGACCGGAGCAATGGCACGTCCGGGGAGTCCACATCCAAGTGCATGTCCATGTCCATGTCTGTTGCGATGGGGAGCTCGAAATGATTGCCCGCTGATTGCCAGTGCGGCAATTACTCAATTTTACACACGCGCATTATTTGTCTGTGTCGATCTGGCTGGCTGGCTGGCTGTCTGGGCGAGGAGGATCCTCCTGGCCTGGCCAGCCCCGATCCTCAGGCAGAGGCCATTCAAGCGACAGCCTAAATGCGGCGATGCTGCAGACTTTAATCAACGTTTATGTTAAACAATTTAAATTTATGGCAAAATAATGCGAGAGAGCGTTGCAATTGCTGACTGATACCATCCACCCTCCTCTCTCCACACCCTTCCCACATTTATGACTCTGCAGCAACTACGACAGTCCCTACCGCTCCACGTATAGCATACCCACCAGCTTGGGCGTGCGGCCCAGCCATCAGCAGTCCGCACAGCAGAACAACAACTCCAGCAGCTACAACAACAATGGCAGCAATTTGCAGACACCTGACTCGCCGCGCAGCACGCGCAGCGCGCCCTGGCCGAGATCCCAGCAGCGTTCGCTCTTCGGGCACAATCCGTCAAGTCCGCGCTCGGTGCGCTCGGTGAGCACCACGGGCGGCGGGCTGCATCATCACCACAGTCATAGCCATGGCCATGGTACGAGTCATCATCATCATCATCATCAGCAATCTTCGGCGTCGTCGCATCATCAGCAGCGGCAGCAGCGTGCCAGCTCCTCATCCGCCTCGCATCAGCAGCAGCGCTACCGCTCCAGCTCCGTGGAGAGTCATTCATCAAACGATTCGCGCTCCACTCGCCGGTAAGTCCAGATGCTTTCCCATCCACCCGCACAGAGAGACTCACTTGCTCCACCCCGTTAGGCACAAGCACCGCCATCGCCGCACCTCAGACAATGAGAGCGAGCTGTCGCGTGGTTCGGGTCGCTCGGGACGCTCACATCATCGCAAGCATCGACGCTCGCACCGGCATCGACGCGACTCGGCTGGCGGCTCGGATCATGACAGCACCAGGGGACGCAGCTACTCGGGGCACCGCAGCTCGTCCATGCGCAGCGGCAGCGCCGAGCTGATTGACTCAACCACGCAGTGGCGCGAGGTGCAGCGGCGACAAGCAGAGGCGAGTCTGGGCCAGAGCTCCGTGCAGCAGGCGTCCGTGTCCAAGAGCAGCATGGTGGCCCGCAGTCTGCACAGCAACGATAGCCACTCGGACACACACTCGCACCACAAGTCACGTCGGCATCGGAAGAACAAGTAAGTCCATTGGGCGGGGCTTCCTCCACTTCAAAGTCTTAAATCGAATTATCCCATAGATCTCCGTCGGAGTCCCGCAGTCGCATGTGGAACAGCGAGCTGGCCAAGCATCTGCAGTTCGATCTGGTGGACACCGCCGGCATGTCAGAGCAGCAGCTGCGCGAGATACCCTACACCGTGGTGGAAACGACCTCAAAGCGCTCCAACTCCAATCTTAAGATCCACAAGAGCAACAGCAAGAGCAGCGTGGGCGCTAAGAGCACCGGATCGGGCAACACAATCACGAACGGCAGCGGTGCGGCTGGCACCGGGCAGGCGAAGAACCGAGTGGATCGCATTAGAGGGTAAGTGGAGCCACAGAATTCCAGGACTGCTTCAGGCAGTTTCTCATAATGCCGATTTGTAGACTCTACTACCAAAGCTCTCATCCGCATGATAGCAATGTCGGCGGCGTGGGCGGCGGCGGTGGCGCACCCAAAAATGGATCGATACGCTCGGCGAGCACAATCTCCTCGCGCGAGTGCGAGCGCAACAATGGACATGGCCTTGTGCGGTAAGTTCTCAGAGAACTTCAAGAGGAACTCCTCATAACATCTGTCCGCATCCCGTCTCTTCAATCCTGCACAGCATGATGTCTAGCATGAGCATGGGCGACTTTATCTCGCCCACGGGCTCCAATCTGAGCCCCTTGGAGAACTCGGCCCTGCGCGTTTCCCATGAGCACACGGACTCGGGCCTCGGTGCTGATCAGGACTATGCCTACTCCTCGGAAAGGTAACTGACCCACGACAATGAATCTTGCCACTTTGATAAGCTCAAATCTTTCCTCGACATTGTTTCACCTTCTATTGTGTTTAATCTTTGGCAGGTCCAGCGACAGCACGCGCTATGGCACCAACAAGTCCTCCGGCGCCTCAAGTGGCAGTCACCGCAAGTCGATTGGCAGCGCCGGCGGGGGTGGTGGCAACAACGGCGGCTACAACAGCCTCATGCAACAGACTGTGAGTAATCAGCAGCAGCAGCAGCGCTCACTTTTCGCACAACAGCAACGCCAACAGAAGCCCAATTACAAATACGCTTCCTCCTCGTCTACTAACCCGAATCACAATCCCAACCCAAGCCTGGCACCGGTGCATAACGCATCTGGCTCCGGTACTAACTCAACGCCGCCGCCGCTGCAGCCAGCCTCATCGGGCGGCAACAGCAGCAGCGCCAGCAATCGTCTGCTAAGTTACACGACCTTTGAGAATAATCAGTACAAGTTCAGCTTGAACAATGCGCTGGGCAAGGGATCGGGCGGCGGAGCGGGCGGCGGCGTTGCCAGCTGCAGCAGCAGCAGCAATCTCACGGGTAACATGGTGTCGGCAAGTGGTGGTGGTGGTGGGCCTTTCAGCAGGCAGCGCAGCTTTGTCGAGTGGCCAAACAATCCGGCTGCCCCGTACTATTATCAGGGTCCGTCGTCCGGTGCGGCGCAGGTCAAGCGGCGCGATGCCAAATCGGATATTGGCGTGCCCACGCGACGTCTATCGGGTCAGAGTCTGACCAAGACGCAGCTGCTCACTGGTGGTGCAGTGGGCGGCAGCTCCCAGCTGGCCAATGCCAGCTGCTATCCCATGCACTATGCCAGCAGCAGCGTCTCCAGCGCTGGCTACAATCGCGCGCTGGGCCAACGTGGGGCTGGCGCCCCACACATCGGTGGCTACGGCCTGCAGCCGGCCAAATCTGATCTTTTCTTGTCCTACATCCACGGCGGCGAGTACGAGCGTCCCTACATCTACAACTACAAGATGCCGCAGATGCCGCCGGGCATTGCTAACAACAGCTCTGGCTCTGGCTCTGGCTCTGGCACCGGCTCGGGCACCGGCTCCGGCACTGGCTCGCCCAAGCAGCTGGCCAGCGCGTATCACATTTCGGGTGCCCAGACAGCGGATCCGCCGCCGCCGCCGCCGCCCCTATACGGTGGCTCGGCGCCCGCCAACGATGTCATGTACTATCAGTTCGACAAAGGCGCCGCCGTCAAGCCCGCACAGCAGCCGCCCATTGTGCAGCAGCCGAAAGCGTCCGCGGCTGGCGCGGGCGCGGGCGCGGGCGCCGGGGGCAGCAGTGGGCCATTAGTGTATCTGCAACACGGACAGAATATCGCGCCATCGAATGTCACCTCAGCGCAGCAAACTGTGAGTAAGCCCCAGACGCAGGCCCGCATCTCTTACGCATGTTGCGTCAACCTGTTGTCATTCCTCTCTTGTTGTTGTTAACCGTCCTCTGTCTTGCCGCATCCTTGTTTGTGTTGCATGCTCCCCCACTGTGTGTCTCTCTCTCTGTGTGTACTTAGCTGCTTAAGTTCAAGTTTTGTTGTGTTTTATTTCCATTTTACATTTGCCGCCTCTTAATTGAATTCGTATTTTATTTGTACTATCTTAAGCACCTCGTTTCTGTGTACTTAGCTGCAACTGCAACTGCAGCGGCAACTGCAGCGGCGACTGCAACTAGCTGTGTAAAGCCAGCTCAGTGCCATGCACTCGTAACGTATACTTAATTTTTAGCTTCAGCTTATGTCTATATATATACACACACATACATACATAGACATTTTTTCGCTCTCTTTTATATTTTCGTCTAATAAGTAACTGAAGCTTTTATGTTGATTATTTTGCAAGACTCATTGTAAGCACTGGGCGCTGCTTTGGCCAGAAGGACTCCTGTTCTGGCTTCAGTTACATGCCCACTTATCTTTGCATGCACACACTTATCTCTGCATGAGTGTGGGCGCCTTTGTGTGTGTAAATGTGTGTGTGTGTGTGTGTTTCTTTGTGCGGGTTATCAAAAACGACGCGCTGTCTGCAAATAAACTTGCTGCTATCTGCTCTTGGTGTCTGGCGCATAGACTGGAATTTAATTAACTTAAATAGACTGCGCGGAAGTGGGCGTGGGGCAAAACCACACACACACACACACACACATGCCAAGCACATATTCAAGCCACGTATCTTTGAGATACAGATAATTGCAGTAATGTGTTTTGAAATAAATTTATATACGATTTCATATATCACCTAGCCCCGAGCAAAGCTTCAGATGATTTACCCAGACTATATAGCTCATTCAATCAATTTCTCTATCAACTAACCTTAAAGCTCTGCTCGTAAGCATTCAAACTGGCCGAAGTAAGCTTGGAGCCAATTTCACGCACCACTAATTAACAAGAGAAATATGCCAACTAATTTTTGTCTAGCAAACAAACAAATTGCTCGAAGAGCAAAAGATATTTAAGGCCAGGAGGAGACACGGGCCAGGGCTCGAGGGCAATAAAGCAGCATAAATAATAAGCAACTATTTGCGCTACATTATCCAAGTTTATGTAACAGCAAGAGCGGGGGGCAAGGCAGAGCTGCCAGTGGGTCCAGTGGGTTGCCCAAGCAAATAATTTCAAGTCAAGTTGATGGCACAAATTTCGCAGCTACCACAGCAGAAATACTTACAATTCTTAAATAAATTTTGTGAGAGCGTAGCTCGACCCGCTTAAACACACACACACAGACACACGCATGCCACATGTGTGTGTGTGCTGTATTTATGTGTGTCGCAAATGGCCTTCATAGCAAGAGCAGCCACTACATAGAAACATTCTCGAAATGTTTGGCATAATTTTGCTATAAAATAAATTTTGCAAAATTGTTTTTCCCTAAGCTGGAGGCAGCTTAGTAAAGCGAAGACAGCGCCTGGCAGCAGCAGCAGCAGCAGCAGCGGCAGCAACAGCAACAGCCAAAGGACATCAAATAAAACAAGCAAATCAAAAATTATGACAGCACAGCAAGGAGCAAGTCAGGAACTCAAACAGAGCAACAGAGATAGCAATAAAGCCAGACCTACACGCTGCAAAAAAGATACTGGGAACTCTCGGCTGAGCCCAAAAGGCAAACGTAAGACATGGGCCTGGACATGGGCATGGGCATGGGCATGGGCGAGGGCGTGGGCGTGGCTGGCATGTGGCATGTCCTTGCCAAAGCAGTTAAGTCAATAAATTTACTGATTTAATGTGCCAAAAGTTTCGATTGTTGTTGTTGCTGTTGCTGTTGCCGCTGCCGTCTTCTGGCCAGCGCGCACTTCACGCTGCCCCCCGAAGAGTTGAGCAAGCGCCTGCAGTTGTTATTGCTATTGTTAATATTGTTTGCTATACGTCGCCCTAAAGCGACAGGCACTAACAAATGCTAGATTAACACAATTGGTAAACAATAAAAGCGACAACTTATGGCCCAGCTTATTGGGCTTAAAGCCATTTCACTTAAACGACCTTTAGAGCCAGCCACAGACCGCTTGCATCATGAGGCCAAAGCGAAATTTGAAACTAAATGCAATAATTGAATATAAGCGAGAGCAGTCCGTCGAGGTCCCTGTCAAGAGCTGCATATATTTGACTTTAATTATTTTAAACGTTCACAAACCTTGATGAGTGCAATAAATTCATAGCTGCGTGAACGAGTCAAAAGGTAAAAATTATATATATTTTGCAATATCAATTAAATTCAGTTCTCAATTAAGCAAACATGCATTATTGCAGTCTAGAATCTGAAACATTTTTGATGATATGTATATTTAAAATTAAGCGCATGCCTGCCTCGTTAGTGTTTCCATGTCATATATTATTACATTCAGTTCCCAGTTGGCAAAGTTGTAATAAAACAAGAGGCAGACAGCTCTGCAAATTTGATTCATATTCCTGCCTGCTGCTGGCTAACTTTATGCCGGCGCCCACAACGAATGGAAAAGCATTAGAACTTCATCAATACGAGCCGCACGGGGGGTTTTTATTTCAAATTGTTTTCGACACAGAAAGAACTTTAAGCAAAACAAAGAGCAAATATATATATGGGAAAATAAAACAGAAAGCAAATATTTTTGCATTGGCGATTGATTTATGAGCAGAAAACAATTTGCGACTCAAATAGTGCGGAAAATGCTGCAAAAAAAGTTTGTTTTACAATTGAATTTATTATTTACGCCACACAGCGTGTGATTTAATTATGCATCATTCGGACAATAGACGTCGGCTAAATACTTTTTTTCTGCTTTGTTTTCCATTTTTAACCTTTTTCTGTATGTAGCTCTAAGCTGGCCTTTTGTCTCCCAGCTGCGGACATCTGTCGCTTTTAATATTTATGCGAACTTTTATTTCCAACAAAAACATTTTCAATATTTTTTCTGTTTTGTTTTGCGGCGTTGCATGAAAAAGTGCAGACAAAATACTCTGTTAAGCAAATAGTGAAAAAATGGGAGCTCGGGGAGCGTAGGTAATAATTATCTAGAAGAGTGTGTTGACACGCCTGCTGGCAGTTGGCCCTGACAGTTGCCAGACACTGAGAGAGTCCTTTTTAGCGGGCTCTGCTAATTGCGGGGGGCGTTCCATGGCCGCCAACGTTTTTGTCAGGCAATTTGATGCATTTGCGTTTGGGCCAAACAGCCAAGAGGCGTGTGTGTGAGCTTTTAGACTATGCCTAATTAACACACACACACACACATGTGTATATAGACAGCGGCACACCCATGAAAGTGGAGGAAAATTAATTAAATTTCAACATTCAACCAGAAGCAAGGAATGCGAATGCCTGTTCCACCCGCTCTTCGGCCGCCATTCGTACTGATTTAGGGAATCCCGTACGTGTTTCCATTAAGCCACAATTCAAGCTTGATTATTGATGGAATGGTTGGAGACGCCTCTGGAGTACTCTCGCCGGATAAGCTCTCTCTTAAGCCAACAAATACAATTTTCAACTTGAATGCAATTTTAATTAATAGCAAATCAAACAAACTTCAAGAAAATTCACAAAACAAACTTAGCCAGACATAAGCAAAGTTTTAGCTGGCTGCCAAAAGCATAAGCTGCCAGCCCACGCACACACTCGTCTCAAGTGTGTGTATCCACCAGATACAGATACATAGATAGCCATATGCTAACTAAAGATCCCTTTGAGCATGCACCTTTCTGTTTTTATTTACAAATGAATATGTCTGTGTCCACCTATCCTTCCAACCAGAGTGGAGTCGAGAGCAAAGACACATTCTGTTTACCCTCTGCCACATGTGCCCAGCAGTGAGTGTGTGTGTGCGCGTGTGTGTGTGTGAATTCAATCATAATAACAGCAAATCTGCTACGGCAAACATGTCTTTGGCCAAATTGAATGAGCTTTTAAGTGTATTGAGACTGAGTCGCCGACATGAACAGAGAACAGAGGCGAAGCCAAAGATATTTCAATAACGAAATTAATTCAATAGAAATACGCTCATATTAATGCAATGAAACATTTTTGGATTAATTAAATGGAGATCAAGTTAGTTATGTCGCAATATATATAAGTTATGAAGAGCGGAGTATAATGTTATCAAATGATAATATTTCCTTTCTGTAAGTTTCAATGGAATTTGCTTGAATGTGTTTTTGGACTTTATGTTGTGTCAGCCTCAAATTCTATAGCAGGAGCAACAGCGACGGCAACAACAATAATCTGGGAATGCAATCAATCGTGAACCACAGAGAGCATGTCCTGTGGCACGAGTACCCAATGCGACCCACCCCCGTCTGTCTCGACTACCCGATTTTGGTCAGGTGTTTAGCCGGCGGTCACTTTATGAACGCAATCAGGCGAGCTTTTGTTAAACTCCCCATCCACTGGCATTTCGCATGTGCCATTCTGTAGTTCACATTGTTGTGGCTGTGAATTGTTGTTGTCGTTGCCGTTGTTGCTGTTGTTGTTGCGTACTTTACGCAGGATTTGAATGTATGTAATTAAAATTTGCTCGCCTGCGGATCTAATAATAAATTTATGTGCATACATCGGCAGCTCATGTAGCTGGTTTTTAAACTGAATTTCAATCACACCAAAGATTTTTTGATTTGTGCCACGCGAGTGTATGTATCTACATTATTATTTAGTATTAATGTCCTTAAATATTGCATATTTAGTAATAAGTGAAGCATGGCGCATGTTTGCCCGCATATATCATAATAATTATTTGTTGTTTGTTTAGTCTGCTGCTAATGTTGATGTTGAATTATCAGCAATAATATTTGATTAAGTCTGTGGCTAAACATGTTTCCTACTCTAAGTGCATGATGAGTTGTGCTAAATGCGTGATATACATATCTGTATATATATAGTGCCTGTTCTAGTTCATAATTGTATGTAGACCCGAAGTCCCTGCAAGAGAGCTAAACCTTGTTTGTGTTTTCAATACCCCCTACTCCACAAAAACTCAATCAAAACCCGCAAAAACCCATCGCAATGCACAGGCAATGCATTCATCGCACTCCTGCAGCGAGGAGGACGAGGTAATGGCCGTTTTGGAGGCCCTTCAACCGGATGCGACCACAACTAATGATGAAACCGAAGACACCGATGATGTATATGACGATGAGGCCGCTGAGGCAGAAGATATGTTTGATGCTGACGTGCCTTTGATGTCGCCCACGGGCAGCCACAATAGTGCCAGCAACAGCAACAGCAACAGCCACTGCAATAACAACAACAACATCAACAACAACAGCGGCAGCAATAGCAATCGTAATGCAATTGCAACAACAACAGTCGCATCCATTTCCGCTTTGGCCAATATTAATCTAGATAATTGCAATGCGAATGTCTACAGTGGTCAGCAAAGTGCCAACGACACCAATGCACAACAGCAACATCAACATCAACATCACCAGCAGCAGCAGCAGCAGCAAGCATTGCCAATTACGAAAGCCAACCAAACGTTAAATTGTCCCACATTGAATGCAAATAGCAATAGTAGCAATACCAACTCCAATACGAATGCCAATCCGAATTTGAATGCGCCACCCAGTGAGCACCCAACATCCCCCACCAACCAACAGCAACACCAATTCACAGCAACAGCAACAGCAACAGCAGCAGCTGCAACAGTTGCTGCCGCAACGAACTCACTACGAACCAATTCCAATACGCACTCGAATTTACAACAAAATCAAAACATTTCCTCCAGCTTAGAGATAATCCTATCGCCAATTATACAAAGTAGTCGCCGGTAAGTTTATTTCTTAGTTTTCCCTTTTCTTTTGCCTTAATCTTATTTCTGTTGTACTTTGCTCTTTAAATAGAATTTCCCTTAATCTTGTTTTTAGTTCTATACCCATTTGAGTGTAGCTAACAAGCAGATACATGCAATACAAGTATTGTTCAAGTCTAGTCTTAAGTAGCTGCGCCCTGTCACCCACCCGCATGCAAACACAGCAACCACAACAGCAACCACAGCGTTAAAAGTGAATCGTAGTCTGCAATGCTCCACTGCAGCTGCTCCCTGAGAATGTGTATTGAATCCGCAATTGAGTTTGTGTTTCAATTGTTATGCTAACAATCAATAAGCCAATATTTTTATGCTAACGGATAGTTTAGTGCAAGAACAAATTATGAACAGTTCGAGTTAATTTAAAGCAATCGCTCGCCACTCCAGGACTGAATATTTCATGTTTATGTTAACGATATTATTTAAGATGGTGCTCAAGTTATTCTCTCAGCTGCTTCAGTGTAAAATCACTTACTCTCATCCCCAGCTCGGAATTTCTTAATCAAATTGCTCTGCAAGCCGCACACACATAACGATATGCCTTAAAGAGGACCTAAACCCCAACCAGATAAAACAGAATAAAAACATTATAAATTATGTATTAATGTGCCCGTTAGGCCTATGCGTGGCTCAGCGCACTGTGGGTGTGGCAGGAGCTCCCTTGACGGCTGCTTTCGTTTTTGGCCTTTAGCTTCTCAGTGGGGCTCCTTAGGCGTTGCCAGAGCCAGAGCCAAAGCCGAAGCCGAAGCGAAAGCCAAAGCACTTTGCCAGCTGCCAATTTTCAATTGCCTGCAAGAGAACTGAAAACAACGGAAAGCGACAATAACAACAGCAACGACTACGACGACGACGACGACGACGACAATGATGGGGAAATGAAGGAAAATGGAAAAGACTCTTCCGCGTTACATTCGTTTTCATTTCAATTTCACTTGGTGCGTTTGCTTTCATTTTGGATTTACATTTGATTTGACTGCCTCTCGCCATTTGTTTCTGCTTCGGCTCCTCTGCTCTGCTCCTGGTCGTGCTCCTGTCTCTGTTTGTTTATTTTTGCTCCAACTACGTTTTTACGCTCGGCATGGCAAAAGGCGCACAAATATTTATGTGACGCGAAGACAATGCGAATGCCACAACGAAATTCGACAGCCCATTTACAAATGAATAGGTTAATGTCAGCGGGCAGGGCATGGGGCTGCCATGGGGGCGTGTCAGTTGTCTTGTTTATGAGCCAAAGTTCAGGCAGCGCGCAAATTGACTTTAAACATGTCAATTTAAATTTGCCTACGAGCACGGTGCCAGGCCAAAAAATCTACCCGGCCCTTGGTTGGCCCATTCAGCTGTCTACTTGGCTCTGTTTGCGCCTCATTAGAGCATCCGGAAGGTCTGTGCCATACATTTGCCCATCCATTTACATTTGTTTTGCGTTCCGTCACAGATATTACTCATACGCCGCATTGCACGCAGCCATTGAAGCAACAAAATGACAATTTCACAACAAATTAACTGCGCAGCCAGGCAAGGCAACATTCATTTCATCCGACATACTATATGAAGATATGATATCACACTCAAGGGCACACACACGCACACACACACCAGTGACAACAAAAATTGCAATGAAAGCTAAGCAAATGACCTTCAAACTCGATAAGCGAAAACAAAACAAGCGAAAGTGCTAAAAATATACATAATTTTCACCGAACATATACACACAGAGACACACACACACACACACACACACACATGGGCAAACACAGAAATAAAAAGAGCCCACACACACGCATAGCTGAAAATATGATGGCCCCGGCAGAAGCAGAAAAGCAAAAACATTAAAATTTACGAGGGTAGGCGAATGCCGGGCAAATGATGTTTCCCGGTCTATGGGCTCGTCCAAGTGCCCAGCCAGACCTCTAGCCAAACATAAATACAAATTTCAACACAACAACAAAACAAAGGCGACGAAAGGCAAAAAGGCTCCGCGCACCAGAACAATTTCATATCGCACAAACACTTTGCCCAGCCAAATAGACAAAAGGCTGTGGAAAAAATGAAACAAAAAGTATCAACAGAGGCTTAGGACATACAGAACTTTGAATGCCCTGCGATGTAACGATGTATAAGATCTGTTGCGAGGCTGCACTTGAGGCTTCTCAATGTCAATCAAGTATTGCATGGCCCGTTTCGTTGCCCTCGACCAACTGTACGGCTTTAAATATGGGTTTATAATTAGAAAGAAACTGAATCGGTTATGGCTAGGAAAACCAATAAACGGAAATCAAGTTTATGCCAATGTCTGTCGCTTAACAGGCTAGTGTGTGCGTGTGTGTAGTGTATAAGCAAAGCACTGCCCTTAGCCGAGAGCCGAGTTTTGGTATTGTTTCGTTTCGTTTGCTTTGCACATCGATTCGCGACATTCTGTGCCACACGCAGAAGGGGCAAGTGAAAGTAACGCAAAGGCAGCGGCAGGCCGGCAAAACTTTACGCAGCTTTTGGCCAACGACAGAAGCACAAAGTATTGGGGGATGGGGACAAAAAAGTGCTGAAAATGTTGAAAGTGCCGCAGAGGCATTCGTAAATTTGCGGCACGCACTTTGCTGGCAGGCGGAGAGATAAGCTTATAAATGTCTATATAAAAAGTCGGCGGAATTATGTGCAGGCCATATTTTTGTTTGTTACTTTTGGTTGTTTTTGTACTTCGTTATGATTGAATGAAGTAATTATTTGAGTTGCTGCGGCGCCCGAAAAGCCGCAACTACATGATAATAAAAACAAATATATAGCAACTACTGCAAAGATATTAAATACATTTTCCTTTTTTTCAAGCGCTTAAATAATTTAATGGCTGTCCAGCCATAAAGTTTGTAATATTTTAAGAGCTTTTATGTTCGCTTTGTGTATTTAATCGCATAACGTATACGCACTGTAGTTTAGAGAAATAATAAAAAATACACAAACTAACAAGCCACAAATCACATTCCACTGCACTCACGCACTTCACAACTAGGATTAGCCTCATGTAATTGCTTAAAGCGAGGCGGAAGAACAAGGTTTAACTTATTTCTAATACACAAATGTTTGCATCTCTATATTTCATGCCGCATCCAACTACAACTGCAACAACAACTTCAACTGCTACAACAACAACAACAATGCAGAGCGCAATTGTAAGCGAAATGAGCACAGAATTGTGAGAATTAGCTAAATTTAATTTGCAATAGCCAACGCCCGCCTCCAACGACCATGGCCAGAGCCTGCAGCAGCAGCAGCAACAGCAGCAACAGCAACACCAGCACGTTGCACTAGCAGCTGGCACAGCTTGCGCATCGGCGCCCCCGCCAACTGCTTTCTGCAAACTTTGGCTGCAACAACAGCAGCAACAGCAGCAGCAACAACAACAACAGCATCAGCAGCAGCAGCAGCAACTGTTCGAGCAGCAGCAACAAGCATGGCTCTGAGCAACTACAGCAGCAACAATGGCCACATCACGTGTAAGTGCAAAGTTAAATGGAAACTAGATGCGGGCGCTCGCACAAAAGTATGCTACGCAAAAACAACTGCAACCGGCAACCAACATCAACAACACTGAACAACATTTAAAAGCCGTTGGGCCAAAAGTTGCGCAAAACTTTCGAATCGACAACAACGTTGCGGGCTTTGTCGTTGCAAATTAAATGTACATTCTGCCAACATGTAAATAGATAATGTCTGTAACGAATCTGTAGTATGTATGTGCTTAGTATGACTCTCTGTGTGTGTGCCTGTGTGTGTGTGTACAAAGACGAAAGATCATATTATGCTTAAAACTAATTAGCTAAGCAAAACACTTTAAAATATGCATGTAAAACGAAAGAACAAAAAACAAAGGAAACGAAAATACGAAGAATTTGGAAATAGCTTACCACGCGCAGCAAATAATCAAAAAGCCAAAAAGCAAATGTAACTCACAGATAAGAGGGCACACAAATAACAACAGCAACAACAATAAGACAACAACACAACAACATAAAAGCAAAAATAAATTGTGCGTTAATGATAAGCGGCGCGCATTTCAGCGGCATAAAATTTATTAAAATATGCGTGCCGCACAGACAGCAAAAGGAAGACGCCCGAAAGCAGGCAGCAGCAAAAATATATTTATGCCTGCGAGTATGTATGTGTATATGTATGCTGAGGCTTAGCCACACACACACACACACAACCAAGACACTTGCGCTTCCTGGCCGAGGAAATCGTTAGCGATAAATATAAAATTTTATTGTTATGCGTGCGTTGCTTTCGAATGCGTGTGTTTGTGTGTGTGTGTGTTTGTTGGTATGTATCTCTATTTGTGTGTGTGTGTGCGGGGGTAGCCTGCAAGTAAATTAAATATGCTTTTTTATTAACTACTAAGAACCAATTTGATACGCATACAAATAATGCCGCACAAGTAGCATGAAAATTATGTAAAATTTAATTTTACTTCAACGGAGAAATTTAACAAGAAGCGGAAAAGCAGAAAAAAGCAAAGCCAAATAAATTTATTAAGTAGCTCATAAATGTAATTTTAATAAAATTATATTACACACACATATATATATTTACTTATATGTATGTACGTCTGTTTGTCAAGCATTATAAAACTAGCTATAATAAAAATAAACAACTTACTTACTTATGCCAACAACGTCCAGCAATTTCAATAATATTTATGTAAGCGCAACCCACAAAGAACAAACACACGAGCACGCAAATAAACACACGCACACACACACACACACACACACACACACACACACACTCACACGAATACAACAAACACACTAAGTTCGAGCATATTTTAAGCCCAATTTAGTTTAATCATTTGCAACTAATTTAAGAGCAAATATCTGTTTATCTATGGTTTCTGTGTGTGTGTGCGTGTGTCTATGAGTGTGTGTGTGTTATGTAAATATGAGTTTATGTTAGCCGTTTCCCATCTGCTCTTTAGTTAAAGCAACAACTAATTTTAAACACTGCCACTATAAAAATAATTTTAATTTTAAAATAATATGAAATAAAAACTTTTTGTGGTCTAATTAGAAATACTTATTAATGAAATACGTATATGAAATAAATACCATAAATCTAATATACAAACAGAATACCCTTTGTAAGTTGATCGATTTTTTAGCACTTAACTGAAACTAAATGGAAAATATTTCAAAATCAACAGCAAATAAAAAGTAAAAATAAAAACAAACACTTAAATTAAATATTATATATGTATCTGTGTCTAACAAGATTTTACAATGAGTGTGTCACTTTTATATATCTAATATATATATATATATATATATATATATATATATATATATATATATATATATATATATATATATATATATATATATATATACATAAACGATATACAATATACAAAATAACTGCAAATAAAAGCATTTTATACAACATCTACTATCTCTACCCTCGTTATTATTGACCCCGGGGTGGAAGAGAAACATCAAAAAGTCTGAACCTCGCCCGATAAGCAAGCGAGAGCATCACTGAGGACAATAGCCAAAAAGTTTCAAGTCCAACGTGGACGAGGACATGCAATGCCCAGGACTCCAAATTAGCAAACTTTAAGCAAACAAAAAGAATTCTTTCCCTGAGTTACAACTGAGTGCGCATAATAGTAGTGAGCAAGACTAAGTGTCAGGGTGATAACAATGCTTATAGCAGGCGAGATAAACGTTACAAAAGAGATAAAAATGCTGTGTGAGTTGAGAGCGACAGACTTACAGATACCCTGACACCCATGAATTCAGCAGCATTCCATTAAGATATATTTATGCGTCAGCTTTCAACTTTCCAACGGATCGATTATTTGAAGCAAACATTCAAGTCCGAACATAGTTCTGCCGAATGATTCATTCAGTCTAGTAATATTTATTTATGCTTTAATGCTATTCGACCGATCAACTGTGTTAAGATTTAAATATAAAATCAATTCGATGATTGATATTGTTGATTAAGAATCACAATAGCTCGAATGCGTATTAGAAACTCAGAGTCCACTCATATATGAACAGCTGTGTATCAATATTCGCCGTTGCTGAGCCTATTGGCCACACAAGTGGCCATCAGGGAGACCGTGAGCTATTAAAATACTTGTTAGAATGATTTGCAATGAATAAGCTAATGAGCTCGTACCAGTATTCCAGATAGCACCATGCAACTATATTTGATAACTATTGCAGATGAGTTCCAAATGATGGTAATAGCGGTTTTGCAGCCAATTTGAAAAGGTTTTGGACAAGCTTCTTCAGCTGCAAGACCGCAGCAGGATCCGGGAATAGTCTCTTGGTTTCGGTAGTAATCGTGGTCACCATTTTCGCCACAACATTTAAGCTAAACAAGTAGATTAGGCGCTTAATTGCGTTCACTAAACGTAACGAGAATCTTACATGTCTTTCAAAGTTATGCATAATTCTGAAGTCTGTCTTTCGTTGTTTCCATACTGTTCCAATAAATTCAATGAATTCCAGAAGTATCTCGTGATAATTCATCCAGAGATAGATGACAAACGTCAGTTGGCAGAGGAACAAAAGTAGCATGATCACCGAGAACTGAGAAATATGTTTATTTTGATACCAATGCAGACTAGTCATAAAATAGGGGGCGAAATAAAACTCACGATTCGCAGTTGACTGGAATTTCCGCGCAGCGTACCCCAGCATCCCAGTAACGATATGAAGATGATAAACACTCCGATGGCTAAGGTTGCGATGGATACAGTATTCATGGATAGCGTTTCCTCAATGTTAGCCACATTTCTAATCTCAATGACCATGATGGTGCCCATGACACCAAGAACTAGACCGCATATCTGAAATAGCAACGTGACACTCGCATTATAAATACAGCAAAGCTTCAAATAAGTCATATTCCCACAGTTGTGGTTTCTCCAAATGCGGGCTCCCGGGGGAAAGCCAATATGAGTAATGCACTGATCACAGTGAATAGGTTTCACTAATGATTATATTAATTTGGTATAATTGCTCAGTGCATAATGTATGAATAGAGGAGGACACCAGGCAATAGTTGTCGAATTACTTTCGTTAAAACTGTCTTGACAAGGTGCCTTAACCCTCGTATATAGGGCAAAATCGGAAACGAATTTCAAAATCTGCAATACAAGAAATCAATTTCAAAACATTTCCGATTTACCCCTCGCCCCATGGGTGTAACCCCATAAACTTTACACTTTACAACATTCATCGTATACATCGCATAGAACTACTGCAGTCTGTTCACTAATAATCGAGTAAGAATTGATTGAAGTTATCGAAATATGAATTAATTCACAGTTAATTATTGATAAACAGTTACTACTGAGAGACTTTTTATTTATTTACCAAACATAGGACATTGAACGACACCAGCAGAAATTTAACTAATTCGGTACTCAAACCCATTTTTGTCAGGCAGATCCTATCGCACTTCAGTTTGAACTAATTGCACTCGGTTCCCGCTGGCGACTGATATGGGGTTGTGAATGCGATGCTTATTTAAATTAACTTGCAAAGCTCTTTACTTAGCGACACTCTCCGTGTTTTAGTCAGAGAAGCGCGATTAATATAGCATTGCCTAACCGCAGATGGGGGCCTATGCTTCTCAGCATACTCACCTATTATTAATATATAAATTAGTCTTGAAAGGGAAACACAAATGACTGTTTGGCGCCGGGCTTTGACTCGGAGAAGAGAGCACTTTTCAATTGCTGTCGATTGCGTGACATATAAATGAAATCGAAATCAAGTAGGCATTGACCTACAGGTCGGTAAGCAACCATAGTCGAATAGGGACATAGAAATTATCTAAAAACATATAAAACAATAGCCAATATACTTATGTCTTCAAAGGCTGATTTATTAGTCTAACCCCCATATATTAGGTCACTATATTTGTCTTTTGTATAAAAATCTCAAATAGAAAAAAAAGGAAAAGAAGTGTACAGACTGTATAATTAAAAAAAAATTAATTTTTAGAAATCAAAATGGCTGCCAAGAACTCAAACATTAACAACAAGCTGACCACTGTGGTGGCCACTGCCGGCTACGGACCGGACACGATGACCGAGATCAGCTACATGGACAGCAAGGTTATTGGAAATGGCAGCTTTGGCGTCGTCTTTCACGCCAAGCTGATGCCCAGCAACGAGCCGATTGCGATAAAGAAGGTTTTGCAGGATCGCCGCTTCAAGAATCGCGAGCTCCAGATTATGCGAAGGCTCAAGCACCCAAATATTATAACCCTTAGATACTTTTTCTATTCCAGTGGCGAGAAGCGGGATGACGTTTATCTCAATTTGGTTATGGAGTTCATGCCCGAAACTCTCTACAAAGTGGAGCGGCAATACGCACGGGCTAAGCAAACCCTCCCCGTCAACTATATCCGGCTCTACATGTATCAAATGTTCCGAAGTCTGGCCTTCATGCACAGCTACGGGTTCTGTCATCGCGACATCAAGCCGCAGAATATGCTCCTCGACACGGAGACGGGCGTTTTCAAGCTGTGTGACTTCGGCAGCGCCAAGCAACTTTCGTCGAACGAGTCGAATGTCTCGTACATCTGCTCCAGATATTATAGATCGCCCGAGCTGATATTTGGCGCCACGCACTATAATACCAAAATCGATATGTGGAGCGCGGGCTGCGTAGTGGCCGAGTTGCTGCTGGGTCAGCTTATCTTTCCCGGGGACTCCGGTGTCGATCAGATTGTTGAGATTGTCAAAGTAATGGGCACGCCCACATCAGACCAGCTCCACGATATGAATCCCAACTACAAGCAATTGAAATTGCCGCAGCTTAAGGCGCACCCGTGGCCCAAAGTATTCCGCATTCGCACACCACCTGAGGCTATTGACCTGGTATCCAAGCTGCTCATCTATACGCCTAATGACCGTATAACGCCTCTGGCGGCCTGTGCGCACCCATTCTTCGATGAACTGCGCAACGAACCCACCCAGCAGCTGCCCAATGGACGGCGCCTGCCGCCATTATTCGATTTCACGGAGTATGAGAGGTCCATCGAACCGAAGCTGATGCCGTCGCTGATGCCAAGTGATAATGCAGATAAGGCTGACGCATCGGGCAGCTCCGGCGGCAACCGGTATGCCGCTGGCGAGGACACCTCGCCCAGAATGGACAGCAATCAGTCGACGCTGCGGAAACAGATCAAGGACCAATCAGACGGCGTAAAGAAACCGGGCGATAATGTGCACGGCCAGAGGACGACAACTCCGCAGTGTTTGCAGCGACGTGAGTTGGGAAATGGTGACCATGTTGGCAGTACAGTGGTATGCTTTGAGGAGACAGAAACAGATCTCTGCGAGGAAGAAGGCATAACAGATGTTGGCGACGAGCAAGGGGCGGAGGAGCAATATAACAGCTCCGACAGCCCCTGCTCAACCGATGAGCTCGAAGAGCAGCAGTCAGATGACGAGGACAATAACGACGACGACGACGACGACGACGACGATGCCGATGACGACGATGATGACGACGACGACGACGACGACGATGATGACGACGACAATGCAGATGATGATGACATGGAGGATGATGGGATACACTAAGTATTGTTATTGTTGTTGTTTCTCAAATTCCTCAACGCAACAATTGATGAACGCAATAAAAATTTAAGGTATATCGAAATCAGAGCTCGTAAATCTCACCCGTCGCGTCGGGTGAGGGGCCAGCGCTAAATAAATGAACTAAACGCACATTTTGGTCACATCATTTATAAGGTCGAAATGTCGTCACATTTGGGCAAAGGCAATGGCAAAGGCAAAGGCAAAGCCAGACGCCAGACACACGACGAGTGGACATGGAATGGTGCCAGAAAGTATGCTTAATTATTGAAATGCCGCCAGTGTGAGCGAGGGTTGACGTCTGGACGCTGTCCTGGACACAGTCCTAGCTGTCATCTAAATATAAATTTTCGCGTTTTATAGGGCCCACACACACACAGGCACCCACACTAGTGTGCAAAGGAAACTACGAGCAGGCGAATTAGAACAGGCGACGAAACAACACGCACACATGTCCTGCTGCTGCTGGCGGCAACGGCTCGCATTTCCTGTCCCATCCATCGTCCTCTGTGTGTGTGTGTGTGTGTCTGCGTCTGTCTGTGTGTGTTAATGTGGTAAAATGAATTTTCAGTTTCATTAGTTAAATTGAATAATGGAAAACTTTGCTTGCCACATTTGCCATACGCCTTGCTCCTTGTCGTTGCTGTTGTTGTAAATGGCCTTGTCCTGGTCTGCCAACGAAACTTACACTTCCTGCACACACACACACACACACACACACACAGTGTAACTACAACGGGGCTTAGGAGCAGGGCAATAAAGCAAATTTATGCAAACGATAAATTTCGTGAGAGAAAATGTTTGTTTTGTTTTCACCAGCTCGAGTTGCCTTCGCTTTGCAGCTGTTGTTGTTGTTGTTGTTGTGGTAATTGGCTGTTGTAAGTGGCAGTGTTGGAAAAGGCGCTAAGTAACACCTACCCATTATATGGAAAGTTGTTGAAAGTTGTTGTCCACAGCATTCAACTCGGAATACTTATAATTTAAGCATGCGATTACCAGTATTTCTCACGGCTAATAGAATTCTTATTGAAAGCTGCATCCAGCTAATCTGATCGGGCAGGTAGACTCCTCTTATCAGCCTGGCAGTAACTGCTTTAAATTTAGTTACATTCTTCTTATCTTGTTCTACTCTCGATGCTAAGCTCTAAGCTTATAAAGTCTGTGAATGCAAATGTGTTTAATCAAACAATATCTGACCTGACGAGTTCATCTACTAAGTACCAGCACGAGTTTGAGTTCGAGCTCGAGCATATTTTGCCGTATCAACCCCAAGAGCAGCGCTTCAAGGGCGGCAAAAGAGCTCCATAATAAACACGCCAAAGTGTTTGCCCCATGCGTGTGCGTCTGTGGATGTGAGTGGGAGCGGGAGTGGGAGTGGGAGTGTGTCTGCTTGGCAGAGAGTGTTTCGGTTGGTCGTACAAAACCTTTGACTGAAGGAAGATTACGGTATGCTACACACTATATAATAGCTGCTCATGGAACCATGAACGGAGAGCGAGAGAAATGTCTGACTTTTGGCGAGGTGTGGCACACAAGTCGACTGCAGATGTCTGTCCCTATATGCGGGTGGCAGGAGCCACCTAAAGCAATGAAACATTTTTCGGCAGCAACAGCCATTGGGGAAAGTTGGAGGCCAAGGCTCTAACTTGCAGGCATTTTATGGCCTTTTGGGCGATACGACTGGAGCAGCCACTGGGTCATGGCATGGAGTTTGTATCTTTGCTGCTTTCAATGGCTACTAACAAGCAGTTGCCCAAGGTGAATGCGGTTAAAGTGTTTTCAGTTAAAGCACTCGGGCCAAACATTTGCATAAACGCCTGACGCCCACGCAAACACACAAACAAACAAACAAACAGACAAACAAATGCAAAGCTGCGTGCCGCGAGGTGAGAGGGCTAGAGAGAGAGAGAGGGGAGAGGAAAGAGCAGAGCATTTTGGTTGCCATTGCAACTGGCTGACTGCGGAGTGATACCAGAGTTATTTTATTTCCGTTTCCGGGCACGCACACTTTTAGCTAGCCAAATGCAAAGTGCGCCTGCGGTTGCTACCTTTCTGCACAGTGATAAATTTTCACTAAATGCAATTTTAATGGGCTTTGTGTAACTGCCGAAATGTGTAATAGGAGCCGCTGCTATTAAGCCCCTGCTCTTCGCCAGATTTAGCAGTGCTTAAACATGTTGCAAATATGTGGGCATTCGAGAC
The DNA here is from genome assembly GCA_035047485.1 of Drosophila peninsularis. NCBI lineage: Eukaryota > Metazoa > Arthropoda > Insecta > Diptera > Drosophilidae > Drosophila > Drosophila peninsularis. Next base: position 9,004,027 of record JAWNPN010000044.1, on the reverse strand, counting down.
TCTGAAATGCCCGTAACTCGAAATGCCTAACGCGAGACTAATTAAAATGTGAATTATGTTTCGGAAACTCACTTTACACTCAGTAATATTATAGTGATATATTTTCAGCTCGTAATTAATAAGCAGTACAAATTAATTGCTTTTATAAAATATTATTTTCATATCTTCCTATCGGAATGTATATAGACAGAATCTCCTATCTCAAATAGAAGTCAATTCACATAATGAGTAAGCCCCCAACTCCTCAACTCTACAGGGTATTTTGAAATTAAGTTTGTTGCTGCTTGTGAATGGCTGAGGCCCTAAGGGCGCACTGGGCGATGGGCCATGGGCAGGGGCGGCGTGGGCAGGGGCTGATGCGTTCTGCTGCGGTTTGTCCAAATAAAGCAGTTTCAGTTAGTTATGCGCAGCTTGCGGTTTTGCTTTGACTATTTTTGCGTGCAGGCATTTCGAATGCCGCCAGTGGCACGCAGGGGGCATTAACTGAGGGCCGGAGGGGGCGTGTGCAGTGGACACACAAATTAGACAATTTTGTGCGCTTTAATGCAATCAGGGATGCCCACATAAATTCATTATTGAATTTGCACGCTCCAAGTGCGTGAAAAAGAATTCCAACATTTTTCATATATTTTTTGCATAGCCACCGAAGCGGTGAAGAGCGAGACGAGTGTTGTCAGAAGCGTCGACACGTGTGAAATGGAATCAGGGACCGCACGTTGACCATTTATGCTCTTGAACTTTATCAAAAGCGCAAAGTTTCCGCAAAATTGAAGTTTTAATTGGATTCTCGATTCAATTAACAGATTTGTCAGCATATAACAGTTTTATGACGCTTACAGCAATGCCAGCTGTGGCAGCATCAGGAACAGCCACAGCACCAGCACCAGCAGCAGCAGCAGCATGTGGCAACATCTTCGGAGTTGTGGGCGTGTCGTTGCGCTTACCTTGTGCGCTTTTCAAGCCGCTTGAAATTTATTGAAATTGATTTGCCATTTAATGGAATTACTGCGCCAAGTCGTTGCACTGCCATTGCTCGACATTTAATTGAAATCTTTTAATTAGTTTGATTTTCCAATCAAGTGGCACAGAGACACGCACCCAGCCTGCCGCGCCCTCAGTGTGGTCTTGTCCTAGCCCATTGTGGAGAGCGTTAAGCGAAACCCAATTAGTTGCAATGCCTTGGAGTATGCTTCGACATCACTTCAGCTTCCATTATTCCATGTTGTTGAGCGCACGTCGATTACAAATACTACGCTGGCATCAAGGCCCAGAGTGCCGACCTAAACCTCAATCCCCGCCGTAGCATGCAAAGCGCCTGTCTATCCTGGCTGGCGCTGGCCCCTTCCAGCACTTACGTTTCGCCCGTTGCGCAACATAATCATTATCCTTGGCTTAGCTGGCGTGGCGTGGAGCGGGGCCAGGACTCTGGCAAAGGATTTCGGCTATTGATACCACCAAAGTGAAAGCCAAATCCACATAATATCAATTTGCTTTCAACGTTTCGCCGTCGGCGTAAATAAGCGAGTCAGACAGTTGACGCCGCAGCCGACACAGCGACATGAATCTTGCCCATTGTGCAGCTATAACTGTTTCTCTGCTGTAGTGATTGGGATCTTAGGTTGTGAAATCTGAGCGACTTCCACAGTGGCTCACAGTTCAGCTGACAGCGACTGATGGCGCTTTAAGGCAGATAATCAGAGCGACTGATAGAGAAAGGAGGAGCAATATCGAGAGCAGTAAAGAAATGATAGCTGAATAACTTACAGCTATACTTTCTAACTACTGCTAAAAATTGGTAAATGTTTGAAATTTAAGCCTGAAAAAATTATTTTTGTCAGTCTGCATTTAAGCTATAAACAGTTTTGTAATATTAATATAACAAAAGCCAATCCTGAATATATTTGAATATGTGGATTAAGATAACTTTTATATGAGACCAAGGTACATGGGAACAAGGTAGCTTAAAAAAATACCTTTAGAAACTAAATTCTCACCAAAATAGCTTTGGCTAGGCGTCTCTAAATACTGTAGTCCAAAAGGCTCCGTAATATAACTAGGAGAAGACTCAAGAGAAGACCCAGACCTAATCAGTCTAATCAAATATCAAATTGATCTTTGGCCTATAGATCTTCTGTCCCCTTAACAATGTATTATGTGCTCGGTAAAAATATATGTAATGAACTTCTGCTGCTAATGAAAAAGACTTGTAATACGAATATGAATAATACCTCACAGATGAACATATTTTAGAAGATCGACAAGAATTAAACGATCGTAAAATTAAATTGCATACTTTTAGGAGTTGATAATGAGGAATTTATAGGAATGGCCACTAAGTCATGCAGCTATCTACTTATATATATACATAGAACCATAGCCTATCATCCCTCATTGTAATCTTTTCGTCACTTTTTCATCTTCATTTACTTCATTTAAGCAACTTACCCAGCACCACATATGCATTGTACATAAGCCAAAGTTTTTTCGTCTTGGAACTACTTTTTGTATCAGCGCCTAATAAATACTACTTTCTCCAGCCCTTCTACTAACTTTCGTACTTTGCGAAACTTTTTGCTCCCTTCTATGCAAATGAAGGCAAGCATTTAAGTTGCAGTCGTTATCCCAGCTCAAGGCCTCACAGGCACTTAGAACTATCCATAATTTACATTAGCTGAACGCAGAAGCCACCAATAAGCAGCTCCGTGGGTTAGCTCGAGTTGTTGTGGCTGCACAGGCGCCAGCCCACAGGCGTTGCGCGCGAAGCGCAACAAACCCACTAACAAATCCATTATAAGCTTATGCCAAAAGCGTTGTGTAAACTTTTCACACGAATTGCCAGTTTCAGTTTTTCAGTTCTCAGTTCTCAGTTCGCAGTTCTCGGTTCTCAGTTTTTCATTTCATGCAGACAAGGCGGTGCAATTATTTTAAATGCGGCGGCAACGCCACCAAACACAAACTAACCAGACTCGCGGATGGGTGGGGAGAGAGGCACAGCAGGCGACCCGGCTCGGACGCAACCGCAGCTGGAGCTGGCAAATGGAGTCAAAGTCAAAGCCAAAAGCCCGCGACGTACGTGCATAATTAATTCAGTGCATAAATTCAAGACGTTGTCTTGCCGGAAATGCGGAGCGGGTAACTCTATGAAATTATAAACTTTATCCTTTACAACTGAAGAGCTTCAAATGGCTGGCTTCTTGATGCGCCGCTGTCGTCGCATGACTAACTGCACATGGCTTTAAATAAATTAAGGCGGCAAGTGGATGTGTCTTGCCGAGATAACCCAACCGGTGGCTGGCCTTTCTCATAGCTAACTCTAACATGAAATGTTTAATCGGATCTGAGATGAGCTGAAAGAAGTATTCAAAGTGAAAAATTATATGAGAAAACATATATAAAGTGAGAAATACTCAAGCTGTGTTAAATGTTAAATGTCAATGTTAACGTCAATGTTAAACTCAATTTAATGTTAATGTTGATGTTAAAAGAGAGAATGTTCTTTGTCTTGATACTTGATACTTGAAAAATCGATTTTTATAGATATATATTTAAGGTATAATATATATATATCGGAAAGATCTAAGAATATTTACAAATATAGATCAATAATAAAATATATATATATAAATATATCATAAAACGAAATTTTTTATATAGTTATAAGTTCAATGAATTCTAAATACAAATCAATAGGTATTCATATATAGATCGATAACGATTATAATCTATATATTGATCAATTTCACATGTAGAGCTTCAGATGAGGAATGCTTTGATTTAAGATTAATGATAGTCGTAATTAATGCTCTCTTAATTATAATAATTCTCTTTACAATCTCTTGCGTTGCCTAATCTGTACACCTAATACCCATTTTATTATATTATTTTGCGGGTGAATGAGTAAAGTTCCGAAAACTTTAATACCCCGTCTGCAATTTCTCTATTTACAGGGTATCCAACACAGTATGAAATGGCAGTAAAACGATTTCAGCTGCTGCCGCCCGCTGCCTCAGCTCTTTCTCGGCTCTTTATTTCAGCCCTTTCAAGTGCTTTTGCTCTTTGCATTTTGACATTGTCAGCAGACGGCGTCCTCTATATCCTTTGATGCCTGGCAGCAGGCTCAAGACTTCAGCTCCTGGTGCTGGTAATTGAAAACGCAAGTTTATTTCGCACTTATTATAAGTGGGCTGAGCCGTCGGCAGCAGTGGGCGTGGCCGCATTGAGTTACCACCAGCCAGTGGCGCAGTTATTGTATTAAGCTGATTTTTCGGCAACAGCAAGTTTGTAATTAGTAAAGTTTTGATTGTGCCTCGTGCCGGATTCTTTCATATTTCTCACACTTTCAGCCTGCCTCAAATTGATTTCCCGTCCATGGAAATCAGCATAAGCCCATTTGCCGGCAGATGGGTGCACTTTGCATAAGTACGGGGCCTGCAGGCCCAGCAGACCTGCAGTTCGAGTCGAAGCTATCGAAAGCCGCTTTGCAACTCATTGGTGAAGGTAGCAGGTGCCGCCTGGGATGCCTTCCCACATGTGCCTCCGGCCAGGAAGCGCATGAGGCTCTGAGCCAACGTCTCCAACTGTCCAAGTAAGCGGCTTACCGCCAGGACCACCGAAACAAAAAATGTTGTTAAGAGTGCGAGCTGCATGTAGAATTATTCAGAACTCGTTCGTGCGCAAGGCGATAGCAAATAGAAATAGAAATGGGTCGGGAGCGGGGAGCGGGGAGCGGGGCTCATATGCATGCAACTTTTTCCACGTCGAGCGTTTACAGTCCATTAAAAAATGCAAATCACAGGGAAAGGCATTAAAGTTTTCCGCCAACAAAAAACTAACTAAAGAAAACAAATAAAAAAATGAGGCTTGTGCGAGGACATCCAGAAGCTGCTCCAATTCGAACAGTGGGCAGCAACAATTACTGTAGTCACGTCGGGATCAAAGAGCGGCAAATAACATCAGCGTGACATGGAAAGCCTAACAAAGAAAAACAAAATATGGATGCGAGCTGGACAATAGGCGGACGCTAGAGCAGTTGATTGGAAATGCGTTCATATCCTGGTGGCGTGGCATCCGGTGCGAGTCGCGGACACGCCAAACGAAACTCTGCAGGCGCAAATTCAGGTGAGCATCCAGCTCCAGGCTCGCATGCTCGTGTCCGATGATTGATTTTGCCCCACCTCGCAAAACAAACTAATAAGCACCACAGGCCGTCCGGCCCGTCAGGCTGCCCGGCTGCCCGGCTGGCAGGCTGCCAGATGGGCTGGTGACAGCGCTTTTATTGTTGTGCAATAGTGCGTAGGTGTTTTTTGCCAAACACACCCACAAGTGCAAACACATGTGCACACTCAGGCATGTTGGTATTTCACGGCATGTGCATGGATCTTAAGCGGACAACAATGCTGCTTGTGCACATGAACAGTTCGTAAACAGGATCAGGCTGCAGCACACAGAGTGCATTGGTTCTCACGTTTTTACTACTATGAAGTGCAAAATGGGAAATATCGCAACAATAAACCATGGCAATGGACACTCATGCGAGGGTCTTTGACTTCACTTTCCTATAAATTGTCAGAGCAAGCTTTAATTTTATAATATATTAATTAATTTTGTAAATGAATATTTTTTATTTATTATTAATATTATTGAATTTTAATTTATCACAATATGTTTTGGTTTGATGTTTGGCTTTACAAATGATGTAACACTATGATAAGCGCCATCTGTTGTCGTACTGATGTACCCGCAATTGTGAACTGCTTATCGTAACACGAACCACTGCTTGCAATGCAGTGTACAATACTGACGTCGACAAGCAGTTCAACAATTGCTTATAGACACAAGCTGAATGCTATAGCTTATATATGCGTAAGAAAATGAACAAAAACTAATATAAATCGATAGACTCGTATCGGCCTGCTCTTGAACTCGGCATTTGTAAAGTTCAGTGCAAAGCTCAATTCAGGACATGCGCAGAGCAACCTACGCTGACCTTAGCTACAACAACAAAATCGGCTGAGGAGAGCCGCAAATGCCGAACAAAAGCAACGCAAAGCACATTGGGCCATTGCTTGGTGCGCAAAACAAAAGGCGCGAATCCGAAGCCGAAAAACCCTACTGAAGACCTGAAGAAATGGCATAACTGGACGTAGGTAGTTTGATGAATGCCTGCGCGTAGCTAACGAGCAGCGCGAGGGGTTGTCGTCAGCACTGGAACGTATAATTTGAAGTACGCAAAAGATTTTCAGCGCTCGGAGCCAAACCAAATATAATAAGAGCAACAACAACGTGACTGGGCAAAGCACAGAATCGACCTTTTTAAATCGTTTTTTTGGTTTTTTGTTGTTCGTTTTCGTGTCTGCAAACTGCAAGCTTCTTGCTCTTAACGTCCTCTTATCAGAGCTTGTTTTCGGCACGTTTTTCGTTCTGGTCTGCTTCTCAGATGCTGTGGCCATGCGCTGGCTTTTAGTACACTGAGAGTTGTGGCCACGACAGGGAACAAAGTTGTTGCGGTCCATTATTTGACTAATAAATAAATACAAATAGTATTACTCAGACTAAACTAAACAAGAGTACAGTGTGAAAAGTGTAAACTAACATTTTAACTAAATATTTTATTTGATTAAACGCGCAATTGAAAGATGAAAGTATCTCTGCTCTAACTATGCTGGGGAGACCTTGACATTGTGCTGTGCGAAAGTAAAACAAGGAAAACGCGCTTTTGATTAGCAATCGACTTGGTTAAAATATAACGTAAGTTTTAATTAAGGAAACCCCACAAATAGCGAACCTTCGTTGGCTACTAGCTAGGCCAGAACTTTGCCCTTCTGACGTTCGCCAAGCTATTTTTGGCTGCAAAGATGGACGCGAGAAGGCAAAAAGGCGTCCCCCAACAATGTCACAGTACGCGCATGTGACGTCACGGCACACGCACATATACCACTCAGCCACCCACCCACACCCACCTTCACATATACACACTTATTCGCAGCTCGACGTCACACCGTTCAGCAATAGTTAGACGCTTTGGCGCCACGTAGATTCGCATTTGATTAAACAATTTGGCCTTTATTAGTTTATACCTTAGCTGAAAGTCTGATGCAATGCGCTCGAGCAACATGGTCAGCCTCCGATCGAAACCCGAGACTTTAGTCAGCTTGAAGCGCTAACCGCACGAAACAGTCGCAAGGCCCTGGGCTTTCAATGATCGCTAAATTAATGTGCATTCAATACCCTATCCAGCGTCCTGCAGGGTGTGTTGCCTTTGGGCGAATTATGCGTGCGTGTATCAAATTCGGGCAGCTCCCCAAAAGAAGATTATAAAATCGCAAATTTATTTATGTGTACTCAAATCAATTTGGCTGCAGCCAAGGCTAAGCCCAATTTATTGTCAATCGTGACAACAAATGTAATTTAATGAAGCTGCCCAAAGATAAAGTCAAATTACACATATTTCGCAATTAACTGATTTGGCAAACAGCAACAGACTGTAAATCAAAGCCAAGTTTGTGAGTGAATTAGCCAGTTAATCAAACGCGTAGGGCAGTACTCGTATTACTTGTTTCAATATAATGCGTATGCTAAGATCAGCTCTTGATATACATATATAATATATGTCGCCAGTCATTAGCACTATTTTACTTCCATAATATATCATGCTCAACTCCATTAGAAATCAATAAATGTATTCAGCGTGCATTAAACCAGTTATCCTTATGGCAATTACGTTAATCGAAAGCTATATCGGCAATATTTGCAATATTTGTCACGCTTTTTGGGCAAAGCTTTGCAAGCGTCACACGCCAGAGAATCTGAAGTATCTGGCACCTGGCATATGGAATTCGATTTGCATACAGCATCGATATCAAAGCCAAGCAAACAATATTGTAAATCACTGGCTGAACAAGTGCACACAACACGACGACAAGTTGAGACTCAAATTAAATTTACATTAAGCGACTTTTGAAGTATGTGTACCCGACTCAATGACGTTTCGGGTGCCCCATCAGTTGCTTAAGTGAGTAATGGACCTGAGCTTGGGCAATGTAGCTACATAAAACACTTTAAAATGGATCATAATACATGCGATGCTGTGAGCTCAAGCCCTGCAGACTGTGAAGCGGAATCTAAACATGCTCGCTCGAACCTAAGAATACAACTTTAATCAGATATACGCTAGATTGCGCAGGTTATTTGTGTGTTCTTTATGGAGGAATTGCAACCGTCTTTAGTTGACTTCATTGTGGCAATCGAGGCAGACACAGAATTCGCATTAAGATATCGGACAGACATTGCCCCAAGTGCGGATACGTTCAATTATAGAGTAGCAAATGCGACAAACCTCTGATGTGAGATGTTGCCAGCAAATTTGCATAACTAAGCGAATGACAAAGTGTGAAAGATACGATTCATTATGTCTATTGTAGATACTTTTGTATCTATCACTATTGCTGGCCGCTGACAGCTGGTACAGTTGAACATGGAACATATACTAAGTGTCGTGGACCATTTTTGAGTGCCCCAAGATAAACGAAATAAAAAACGTGTTGGCGCAGAGCGTCAGAGCATGCACACAGCATTCAGCTAATTAGCTAGAGTTGCGTACCATTGTATCTGTTAGATAAAAGTGACGCGTACTTTTTCCGCTTTGCTGACAATTAAGGCAAACACGCTGAGAGAATACAGTAAAACACAGAAATGGGAAAAAAAAACATAACTTTTGTTACGGCAACAACAGCAACAGTTCTGATGAAAGCCAAATACACAATGCGGCATTCGCCGCTTCGAAAACTCGTTTTCGGTTCAAAAATTAAAAATTCAAAAATGCCGGTTAGAAGCGAACGAGCCCTCCAACCGAACCGCCAATCCCCGACAAGTTGGACGTAGCGCAACAGCCGCGTCAAGCTCTGCCGACACGGCCCAAAGCTCGATCCGAGCACAGAGCTTTATCAGCGCCGTGTAGGTGATGCCCACGGCCAGCCAGGCCGAGGCGCGCACTCTGGCCGAGATTGCGCTGCAAAGATGCCGTGTAGCAGCCAACGCTCTTTTCAGTCTGCTCTATTCGCTGAGTGCGTACGGTTCCAGCTCTCGTCGTACTTGCCCTCTGCCAAACGCATTTTCGTGGCGCGAAACAGTGTATTTGTTCTTGGGAAGGTAGCTAACACAAACATCAGAAAGAAAATACTTAAACAACTGTGTGTGCTCTTGGCCTGGCTTAACTCGCGAAGATATTATTTATTCCCAGCGCGTTTCTTGTATGCTTTGCTTTAAAACAAAAACGAAAAAAAGTATAAAATTTATAAACAAAAAAATGTTTTTTTATTGTTTCCAAAAAACCTTTATTTGGCCGACTTAATGCGAAAAAGGCATAAAAAGAGCTCGCAGATATGTGCTCCAAGATTAATATCTTTCTGCAAAAATGATTAAAAAAAAGACAAATTTCCGTTCACATTCATGAATTGATGCGCACAAGCGATAGACCTAAAGAATTCAACCAGTTTACAATTTGCAATGCTATAATAACTTAATTAGTCAGTGTGTCGAATGTGGAGAAACCTATAATATAGTATATATATGCATGTTAATAGCACCTGGCTGAAACAAACATTGATAGACCCACCACACACACACGCACACACCAGTCGATAGATAGCCACAGAAACTATTTTGTTTACGATATCAAAATTAATGGATCTTGTGGACATAAATCAGGCAGCACTCCCCCATGCATAGCCTGCATGAATCAAAGCGCTATTGTTGGGATTTTGGCCAGGCCAATGACTGAATAGCAGAGTGAAAGGCCTGTAGCCTATATAATAGACAATTGTTGGGTCTAATGGCTTACTAAATACCAACTATGATTGCCTTTCACGCGCTCACATTGCACTCAGGCTGATGACTCAGAAATGTTGTAAGCTTCAGAGGAATTCCCTCTTATTACAGTCTTTGGAAGTTTCCATTTATCCGGTCAGAGAAAACCCCAAATTATCTGCTGAAATTCCAATCGCAAATTTGCTCGAGTTGCTCAAAACTAATTGCCACACGAATAGAGTCAAATTTTCAGCTCTTTTTTGATGGTCTATAATATTTCTTTTTGCTCACCCTGTTCGGCTTGGCTGGCCAACTGTGAAGCCAAAAAAAAACTTCGCGCGGGTAATTAGCAGTAAGACTTTATATACCCTGTAAAGAACTTAGCATATACATTTTGTATATTTTCTTTATCACAATAACCTTTGATATAGTTATAAAAAAGCAAATCTAAATACTTTGTACTAGCAGCTCATTAGTTTGTTCGCCTGTTTGTGCTAACTGTCACCTCGTAGTTGATTCACATCTGTTGTTGTTCTCGCGCTGATGTTATGCTAATTCATGCAAAGCATGTGCCCACTGCCGGTTCTTGCTTTGAAGGAAGTGTCCGACTATGTATATGGAACACGTATATGGAAACCGAGACGGGTATACATGTTAAACACGTATTACAAAAGCGTTGTGACCTAATCAGAGCTGAAACGAGAGAGAGAGAGTGGGAGAGAGAGTGAGAGTGTGAGAGTATTCGGTGGGCGGTGCGTGATAGTTTTTTGTTTGCTTTCCACAGCCTTGAACTGATTCGAAAGGAAAATGTGTTTGGATAGCATGTTTTATGGGCCAGCACGCGCAGCGCTTGTCAACAATCAATCTGTGGGGCTCTGACCAATAGTATATAGCATTTTATTTAATGAAAATTTTCGATGGTTTAACGAACTCTGTGAAATCTCATGTTTCCTCATCGTGTGGGCAAATTAACTGATAACGAGGTCGCCCATAATCAAAAGTTACAACTGCGCTGTGCTAGCAAATGTCTGCTGTCAACTTAAGGGATTGAGAACTGAAACGATATGTAAAATATGGTACAAATAATTCGCCTCTCACTGGGCAATGAACTTTGATTGCCTTTCACTCAGAGTACGAGCAAACAGCACCACATGAAAGGGAGGCAACAATATCATAACGAGCGCAAAGTCGTGCCATTTGAAGTCAGATTTCTAGCTAGAGATTATGTCGAAATAGAAACTATTTAGCTGAGCTAGACACATAGGAAAACAAGTACAACAAAGTAAAAGAATTTAATTGACTTGTCTAAGGCACACAAATGCAAATGTTACTCAATCAAAACTACACAAATCTCATCTCATACTTTGTAAGCAATTAGCAGAATAGTAAAAATCATAAAGAATAGCGTATGAATAGCTAGTTGCACTTTGAGCTGTGAAACACGCTGAGAACTATCTAAACAGCTGCTAAAAATAGCTGAAATCAAAACAAACGTATTTTAATTAACCATATAATCAATCCCTAATCCAAACAACCAAACGTAAATAATGATGGCTAACAATCAAGTTATAAATAGATTTGGCTAACTCGAAAGAAAAGGGAATGAAAATTAGTAAAGATATTTTCTCTGATTTTAGTAGATAACTATCAAACTAAGAAAAAATTCAAAAATTTCTTCTATAATGTTTGTTAAGATCTTAGGCTAGGATGGCCTAAGAACCAGCTACCAATTGGAAGTTAATCTGAAAACAGAATCGTTGTAGGCAATCGAAGCCAATCTAAGTATAATTCGCTTGAATATCTTTTTCCATTTGTTTCTAATAACAACTACTTTTTATGGAGTAGCAGCTAGAACATCATTAATTTATATATTTCTGAATATAACAAATATTTTACCAAATTTCTCGTACACTTTCCATATGGAGAACATTACGGTATACAATATTAAAAGTATAATTAATTCTGATCTGATTTTAAAGTGAACCTGAATAAAGTCTGATTTCATTATAAAATAAATCGTTCGTAGTAATGTGATCTGAGCGTGCCAGTGACTTTAACTAATCAATATGCATATACTATAAATAGAGTTTAAATCACATATAAATATTTAGATTTAATTCCTGTTTTAATCAATGTTAATATTATATTTATTTTTATATTAATTGTGTTGCATATTAATATTTAGATATTTTTTCTTTTATTCATTCTCAAAATTGTATTAAATCTTTACCCTATAGGAAGCTTCTTGAAATATCCCAGTTGCAAAATGGAAACGGAGTCGCTGAATCGCAAGAACTCCTCGCGGAAGAGCTCCGTGGTGAACGGCAATGGAGATGCAACCACCAAGCTGACGAACGGTGATGAGGCCGCCCCTGCCGATGGCGGCGGTGGCGGTGAGGTGACACTAAAAGCCAAAATGAGTTTATTGAATGGCTGCACCGTCATTGTGGGCTCGATCATTGGCTCCGGCATCTTCGTCTCGCCCACCGGCGTGCTGATGTACACGGGCAGCGTTAATTTGGCATTGATTGTGTGGGTCATTTCCGGGCTCTTCTCGATGGTGAGTGTTTACATGCAAGAGGGCGGGTCACTGACATATAGATATTGATTAACTAATATGCAAATGAGAGAACAGGTAACACCTGTTGGCTGCTTGCGAGCAGTTGTGCAGCCAAAGTCAGGCAATGGCAACGCGCGTGCCGATGTAAAGCTTTCAGCAGGACCAATACTCAATTACAAATGCGGGCTGCGTTTCGTCTTCTAATGAAATTATTGAAATTCTCGCATACCCCAAGCACCCACACGCACACGCACACGCACACGCACACACAGACACAACCATACGCAGTCAAGCACGCATACCCACGCAGGTCTGACACGCCCTTGCCAATAGCGCACATTGCTCTTGCTGGTGTTCCTGTTGCTGCTGCTATTCAATAAACATTAAGTATACGCTGCGTGGCCGCTGACAGTTGAGTTGCGGAAATGACAGCCACTTTGGGGTTGGAAGAACCCAATTACTTTAAGAATACTTTAAACCTTTCCATTCACAGCAGACATGCACTTCTCTCCAATGTCTTTAGGTGGGCGCCTACTGCTACGCCGAGCTGGGCACCATGATAACCAAGTCTGGAGCTGACTATGCGTATATTATGGAAACCTTCGGACCCTTCATGGCATTCATACGCTTGTGGATCGAGTGCATGATTGTGCGTCCCTGTTCGCAGGCCATCGTGGCGCTAACCTTCAGCACCTACGTGCTGAAGCCTTTCTTTCCGGAGTGCACGCCGCCCGAGGATGCGGCTCGGCTGCTCGCCGTGTGCTGCATATGTGAGTATACGGCGTAGACTAGAGTCGCATACGCTTCGTACTTGACCTATAGATTAGACCCAAATCGAGCAGATCCCCTGAGAACAGAGTAAATATGCCTATGAATGCGAAAAGTGTTTGCCATCGGCTTATCAGCGGCTGTAGCCGAGGCGGGAGGCACTTTGATTTCCGTTTTATTGCTATTGTTGCTGCGGTTGTTGTTGCTGGGGGTAAATAGACTAAATAAACATTGCACAAATCTCTATTTTTCTACTATTTACTGTGATGTGAAGGCTGACGAAGATCGATTGGAAAAATCCAGCAATGTTTCGATTAGAATTTAATCTATTTATTATTTCATTTAATTTATAAACCAGAAATGAACTAAAATTGTATTCAATTGATATATGCGTGCTGATTGGACTATCAACAAAATATGTATCTCAACTCAACTCAAATCTTATCAGATTCTTAAACTTTCACTTCTCTCTCTCTCTCTGACTTCTCACCCATCTCTGTTACCCCAAATGTCAGCTTACAGCTCAGGCACCTTCAACTCGCTGACCAGCTGATCACATTGTTTCTGTTTTAATGCTTATTAAATATTGATTTAATAATGCGGCATTTACGCGCTCCAGCCGTAGAAGAAAAGAAATAAAGTCAATGCCTTTACATTGTGCAAATCCTAGGTTTATTACATCATCCGCATAGTTGAGGCGCTCCCAGTGCCTGCCGCCAGTCTCCGGCAATATATTGAAGCTGCTTTGTTTTCATTATGTTGCTTTATGTTGTTTCGTACAGTGGTGCTGACATTAATCAATTGCTGGGACGTTAAATGGGCCACCGCTGTGCAGGATATCTTCACATATGCAAAAGTAAGTTAAATGGGATTTGAGCCTTAATGTTAGAGCTTAGTACAGAGCCAGGACATTGGCATTTGCAGCTGCTGGCCTTGTTCGTCATCATTGCGACTGGCATGTACCAGCTGTACATGGGCAACGTAAAGTACTTTACGTTCGAGAACAGCGATACGCGGGTTACGTCCCTGGCCCTGTCCTTCTACTCGGGCCTGTTCGCCTACAACGGCTGGTAAGCGTTAAGCGGCTTTGTTTTGTCGCTTGGCTTGTTTGGTTGGGCTAATTGGATTCATGCTTGTTTGTTGACAGGAATTACTTGAACTTCATCATTGAGGAGCTGAAGGATCCCGTCAAGAATCTGCCACGCGCCATTGCCATCAGCTGCACACTTGTCACCGTCGTCTACGTCATGGCCAACGTATCCTTCTACACCATCCTGTCGCCGGAAGAGGTCTTAGGCTCCTCGGCAGTGGCGGTTACCTATGCGGAGCGTGCGTTCGGCATGCTGGCCTGGACCATACCAGGTGAGTGCTGCTTGGCCAAAGGAATGCCAGTTAGTTTTCTGCTAAATATTTTCGTTTGTCTCCTTTCGCAGTTTTCGTGGCATTGTCCACATTCGGAGCCGTGAATGGCATTTTGCTCACCTCTTCGCGTCTGTTCTATGCGGGCGCAAACGAGGGGCAGATGCCAGAGATTCTGACCATGATTCAAATTCAACGCTTCACGCCCACCCCTGCTGTGCTGGCCATGGCTCTGCTATCCATGTTGTATCTAACGGTTTCCGACATCTTTGCGCTCATCAACTACGTGGGCTTTGCGACTTGGGTAAGATTCGTTTAACACTGTTTAATTTGATTTTCTGACTCAATTTAACTCCACCAACAGCTGAGCATTGGCGTTGCGGTTCTCTGCCTGCCCTGGCTGCGCTGGGCTCAACCCAATTTGCCTCGCCCCATTCGCGTGCCCCTGGTGTTCCCCATCGTGTATCTGGTTGCCACCATCTTTGTCACTGTGGTGCCCATGTACGCCAGTCCCGTGGAGACAGGCTACGGCATACTCATGATACTGTCCAGCATACCCGTCTACTTGGTCTTCATCGCCTGGAAGAGTAAGCCAATATGGTTCCAGAAGTCGATGGGTAAGTTGTGAAGTGGGTCAACGGCACACCTGTACTTGGTCCTGCTGCTTGTCCTTATCGTGTGCTCACCTATAAACAAAAACTGTTTTGCAATTCTGTTTCATATATGATTTACGCTGTGCTCCTCCCGAACCTTGCAATTCTTCTAGGCGGACTCACACAAGCACTGCAAAAGCTGATGATGGTTGTGCGTCCCAAAGCGGCGTCAAAGGTTTTTAAGTTTGCTCCTTATCCTAGTTTTCCTAAGTTTGTATTTCAACACTAACGACTAACCAATACACATTCTGCCTGCCTGCATTCCTCACACTAATTACTAACAATCGGGCTCCGGGCCCCCTTCCATGTTGACTTAGCACTCTTAAACGTGTGCGGATAGCCACTTGGTTATCCGCTGTAGCGCACTCAAGTAGAACTTAGTGGCTCGTAAGTGCTCGACTAATGCAACCAACGTTCTTGTACTTTGCAGTAAGCCTCACACACTTCCTGCAAAAGCTGCTCATGGTACTCGGCAAGCAGGCGAAACCAGCTCAGGTGTAGAGATTAGTGAGTGGATGATAGTGGGGTGACAGCCACTGTTGCCGGAGACTACGCTGAAGTTATTAAGCAGATGGAGACATCACGTTAGCCAACAGCAAATGATAGCATTTAATACATAAAGAAAAACTATTAAAAAAGCAAAAAAATGTATAACAAAAATTGGAAAATCAAAAAAAATTTATAATAATGTAGCTTTTGTGCAGCCAGGCAATAACGAGTAAAATACAGAAGATTCCAAGGCTCGACGCGCTTCGACACACAACTCTCAACTCTAAAGCGCGCCCAGCTCCAACAACATAACTACGAATAGATATATTTTTATATATGTTTTAAGCTTACACACTGAAGCCCCATGCAACGCGTTTCATTACTTCAGCCAACACAAAGCTTTGGTTCCAATTGGCAAAGACTGTGAAACACAAGCAACAATGGAACTCGCAGTGGTAATTGCCCAAAGCTTTGTGTTGGTTGAGAATCGAAATACATATTCTCAGTTGGTTGATACACCTATACGAAAGATATAATACTGTTGCACCCATACATATATATGAATATCCAATCTATTGTTTCAAAACTCATTTCAATAACTAGAGAAAATGTTTAACTCGCATTTAGTTTGTGATTGCATTTGGCAGCGCTCTTAAGATTGTTGATTAAATTAGTTTAGCGATTAGTTCGACATGCTTCACATACTCAGAAACATTCTTGCATATTAAGTTTAGGTTTTAAGTATTCCTTAAGTTCTTATTCGATCTGCCAACTGCCAACCCTAAGTAGTTAACGAAACAAATCCAGATGAAATCCAGTTACCTTCTACCCTGACAATAGAGTACATCGCGAGTCGCACATATCCTAACTGACGAATTGTTCAAAACATTGCCAAGACAGAAGAAAACATATTTATCGAAATATTTAATTGAATTGTTAATCGAGATTTATCAGAGTTTTCCGCATGTAATTATTGTGTTTGAGTGTTGCTTTAAATGTTTTAGCACTACGCAATAGCAGAGTATAGCCCATATATAGGCGTATATAACATATATGTATATTTAATATCGAATTATGTAACTGTTACACATTGTATTTGGCGTATTCAACTATTTGGGTTAGCCTGAAGCCGCAGCTGGAGGCGCTGCTCAACTACGATTATGGAACATATTGTTGACAATAATATTTCAATTTATATAAATGTGTATATACATACTATATATGAATTATATATATAAAGTGTATTTTATGTATATTATATATTATATGTATACCCGTTGAAATCAACCGCCTTGTGTCTTTATCAAATAACAAAACCATATTTATTCAAATAACTTCAAGCTCAAACAGAAGTGACAAATTGCAGTCTGTTTCGAAAGTTGTATACGGTGGGTGTGTGAGGGTGGGTTTGCGACATTTTTGACTGATTGCTGTTTAATGCATTTATCCAATAATCCATTAGCTGGAATATATCTGCTTGGGCAGTTAACAGACCAGTATCTATGATCTACATGAGCAACGTTTCAGAACTCTTATCAAGTTATATTCGACCTCTGTGCTCCCTTAAATTGCTCAATTCCTGCTGCTGTAAGTTCTCTTCCGCATTGAGTAGCTCGTAGTTTTTGGTACTCATGTATGTCGTCAAGGTGGGCGAGAACGGGCATCTCTTCACTTCCCTCTCAAGCTGCCGAAATTGCTTTAGAGCCTCTGAATAGTTGGTGGCCGCTGCCAGGTCCCTGGAGCTGTTCTTGGTGAGCACACCGTGGGCATCGCCGCCGCTCTTGTCATTGAGGATGCGGTAGGAGTTCAACTGTTTGCACAGCTTCAAGAACTTCTGGCGGTACTGCACATTGTAATGGCGTTCCATGCTGAGCTTCACCTCAGAGAACTTCATGTCAATGCGATGGTACCAATTTGCCAATTTGCTGTAGTCCTCATGGGAGAGATTTGCCGGACGAGAACGGAATGGTATGCTGGTCAAGCCAGGTTGAGAGTGTTGCTTGCTCGACTCCATCGAATGACTGCTGCTGCTGGTGCTGCTCATCCTTGCTGTTACTGTCTTCGGATCGATGGTTTTTGCCACATCTGGTTTGCCGTTGGCGGGGCCAAGGCTCGTGTAAACCAAGTTCGCTAGATGTAGGAACTTGTGCATCTCACATGTGGCCTCCTTGTCCAGCGGCATCTCGCACATAATCAACGTGCGTGTGGGCCGCTTCGAATCAAACGACTCCTTGATGCAGTCGGTAAGCAGCGTGCTCTTGCTGCGCTTTCCAGCGGAAAGTGCCTTGAAAAAGTCGTTTATGTCCGTGCGATCAGTGCAGTCAAAGATATGGTACAGCGACAGAAATAGCTGGTGCGGCTTATGGACGCCATCGCTGAGAACGAACTCCACATTGATGTGATCGTCGCCAGTGCCGCGCGCTCGCAACACTGCATATTCGTTGTGCAGCCACTGGAACATCTCGCGCGTTGTCTGCATCATTCGTTTAGTGGTCTGTGGCCTGCCCCGATGCGAGCTTAACAGCATGTTGACCATATCGAATTTGCGTACATCATAGTATTCTACATTGATGCCGAGCAGTTGGTAAGGCAACTTGCCCAGTATCTTGTCCAGGTCAGAGACCAGCAGATGCGTCAACAGCTTAACATTGTGTGAGCGACGAGGCGTCAGCCTCAGCATACAACCGTGACGATGCTGCCGAATCATTTGATCCAACAGATCGCTCAGCTCGTTCCGCATGTGCCGATCGTCCTCGTAGCCCACAGCGTCGAATTGAAGCTGATGATAGTAGCGTACTGTCTTGCCCGTTTCCGTACTGTTCCGCGTGCGCAGCAGCAATGTAGTCTTGTCCATGAGCTTGACATCGCTGTCGATCGGTGTATTCTTGTTGCTGCTGGATAACTTGTGCATTGTGTCCGTAAGAGACACGATAACGCGATGGACCTTGTCACCCATATCGATAAGAAACGTTCCTGTCTTTATTTTTATAATTTTGTAGAGTATGTATTGCTTACGGAGAAAATTTTGATTAATGTTCACAAATAAGACGTGAAAAATGCTTTAATATAAAAGTACAACAAATTTTCAATGGAAATTTCAAAGCAACTACAAGCAAACTGTTTTTAGGTAATGTGGTTTCGAATGTTTTCTGTAATAAGATTAAGACAAAACATTAAAAAATATTAAAAGCATTAATTTTAGACAATATAAAATAACTGTATTCATAACTGGCGTAGGAAACACATTAGTTGTGGACAATATTTTTTATTATGTTCCTTAAGTGACTAAGTTTTGTCTCGGAAGCACTCAGTGTAGCATAAAATTCGTTGCGTTCTTTTAAAATCTGGCATTGCGACTGTCGTAGTTGTTGTTCCTGCTGCGCATACGTCAATAGTTGGTCGTGCAGAGATTGGAAATGTTGGTTAATTTCCCGCTGGCAGAGCTCAAGCTCTTTTAATTGTATCAGAGCATCGCTTTTGGGCCAGTTGACTGCCGGGGTCAAGCTGACCTGGAGACGAGGATTAGAGAGCATTCAGAATTGATAATAGTCGGCTATATAATCGATCTACTCACAGTTTCTATTGTGCTCTGATTAAAGTCTTGCTGCCTGTAGGCTAAGTTCGCCAAGCCAAGTAGATGGACATTTTTGGAATTCACCTGAGAGCCAGTGACCAGCACATGGCACAATAAAAGCATATAAAGAGGCTTACTGGCGTTGGCCTCAGCCGCTTGACGCATGTAATTCGTCAACTCTGTGACTGAAAGGGCGGCCGTGAGAGGGTCGTGGCTTAAGTAGCAGCGGAGGCCACACAGAGTGCCCATGCACATCTCCTCCATGGCCACGAGCAGAATATGAAACTTGACTTTGAAGCGAGTGCCTTGCTCCTTACTTGCCACCACATATTGGACCTCAAGTGCCTCATGTCCCACGGCTATAGCCGTGCGCATTCGATACTCATTCAGTAGCCAACCCATCAGATGTTTAATGTCACAGAAATTACATTGTGCGTTCAGGCCATTGTAACTGGCGCCTTCGAGTAGGTGCCTGTAGCGTATAGCGCAACTCTCCAGTTGCAGGGACTCCTGCTGAAGTTTCACATTGACTTGAATGATGAGCGCATCGACGAGAAACATCAAATGGTAGCCGCGCTCAGCGGACAGATGCATAAGCAGACAATCTTTTTGATCCACGAATAGTGTCTGGAGCAATGTGCTGAGCTCACGCTCTTTGTGCTCCTCATTTTTCTGAGAAGAGAGCGCGTCAAAGTGCAGTTTCTGCGCCACAAGCACTTGCGGTTCGCCCGAGTTTTGACTGCACAAAAGTCGCAAAGTTTTGTCATTCAAGACGCTTACTTCGCCGCCATATTGGTAAGAATCTGTTTTCACTGCAGCATTTGATTTTATATCATTGGGTGTTTGGTTAAGATACACTACAACTCGTGTTTGTACCATTTGTACTTAAATAAATTACTAATAGATAAATTAAAAAAACAAAGAAAATGAGTACACAAATTTGCAAAATTTTAGTTTAAGAAAACAAAACACCGTTACTTAGTCAGATGCCAGAGTGACCGTGTTGTCTTTAATGCAAAATACTCAAAAGCATAATTCAGCAAGTATCGATGTTATTGGGAAAATCTATGTTATGTGCCAGACAAGTAATGTTAAGTGTTATACAGCTGGCTAACTACGCACACACGAGACGCGAGTGAAAACTTTTAATGAAAATAGCAACAAGTGGCCATTTTTACGCAATTAAACTACCGCTGCTATCAAACAAAATTCATTCGGTACACTCCTGATGTAAAGGCAAGCCTCAAAGCGATGCTGAAGCTTGCCAACAATGAAACAGCTGCTATCGCAGAAAAAACACACCGGCTGCAACATTCATAACAAAAAACAAACGCACACATGCACATGTAAATACACCAACACAAGCGGCGAGACTCCAGTATTTTTTTTATTCACACTGCAAGCGCGCAGACCTGAGCGTTTTTGTTTATATTGAGATTTAATGAACAAGTTTACAGTTAAATGGCAGCGAAGGAATCATTTCGCGAAAGACAAACACAGGAATTGGAGGTTATAAAAGTAAGTTTCATTTACACCCTATTGAATATGATGAAATAAACGCGGTCCATTTCCAGTCCATTTTTGGCGGCGATGTGGAAGACTTACGGCCTCAGAGCAATGCGTCACAGTGGAAGCCTACAGACATCCGCATACTCCTAACACCTTTGCGAGACTCTTCTAATGGACTGCCACAGGCCTACGTCTGCACCAAGCTACATGTGACATGTCCATCCAAATACCCAAAGATGTGAGTCGAGCTCTGTTCATTCAATTAATTTCAATTAACTTAATTTTGGTTTGCTTGCAGTGCGCCCAAAATAGTGCTGGAGGAGTCCAAGGGCATATCGGACCAGCTGTTAGAGGCTCTGCTCGCCCAGCTGCAGGCCCAATCTCAGGAGCTGCTGGGCGAGGTCATGATTTACGAGCTGGCGCAGACTGTTCAATATTTCCTGCTGCAGCACAACAAGCCACCAAAGGGTTCATTCTATGACGAAATGTTACAGGCCAAGCAGAAGCGTGAACAGGAGGAAAAGGACTTGCAAAGGCAAAAAGAAAATATAGAGCGGCAAACTCTTATTGACGAGGTGGAGCGTCGCAAAGAGATATTCAAAACGGAGGCCAAGCGACGCGGTGAGCCAAGACGCAGCATGAGCGAGTCCAACAATCGTCATCCCAGCTCTTCGGAAAGCTCTGAAAACTCCTCGCCTTACTATCGTGGCTACACGTACCCCAACAAGTGCCTGGATCATCGAAATACAGAAATGCTCTCCTTTTACAAGGTGGGCCGACAAATTCAACGTGCCTGCTGCTTGGGTAAACATTGCAACTACTATCAACTGGACTGACTTTTAACTAAGCCCTTTACACTCTTAGGCCATTCGCAGCGTGGATGCATTGCCTACACCGGTGTCGATGTGCATTCTGGCCAGCTGCTCTATCTAACCGAGTGGAACATCAAGTACTCTCAACTGGAGCAGCCATGTAGTGGTAATGGCAAATGCCACTGGAGCACCGAGTCGAAGTGTGTGGGTAACCATCGAGTGGATGAACTGATCGTCTCCATAGAGAAGCAGGTGGCAGCTCTAGCTCAATTGCAACACAAGAATCTCATTCAGTACGAATGTGTGCTCTGCATCAAACGTAAAGAGGGCTTGCTGGTTTATCTGGTGCAGGACTTTCTGCTGGGCACAAGCGTTTTTAGCATCTCCTCTACGCTGGGCTGGTGCATGGATGGAGCTCGCATGGTGGCACGTGGTGTACTGGAAGCTCTGGTGTTCCTGCACAACAAGGGCGTCTCGCATAGCCATTTGCTGGACAGCACAGTCTTTATGGACAATGCTGGCAACATACGCTGTACAGACTTCTCGCTGGTTCCCAATTTACTGGAGCTGATTGGGGGCGTTGGCCAAAGCAGCAATCATGGGGACTTGCCAGCTTTAGGCGCGCTCATCGAAGCACTGTTGCCCACCCATAGCTACGAGATGCGAGATTTTGTCGATAAGTAAGTTAAGCTCAAGTAAACGCAGAACTAGACATTGTTAACGGCTTTTAAAACCTTTCTAGATGCAATTCGGATCGCACTTTGTCTGCCTCTGAGCTACTGGAGCATCCCTTTCTGCGTTTCTATGTGGACAATACACAGCAACACTTGACGCTGCAGCACACACAGAATCGGAACTCACTGGTGCCTAAATCCATGCAAGCTGTGCCTGTGCAACGTGGTGTGGTGCCCTTTCAAATACCCACCTTGGCGCTGAGCCAGTCTCGACTGCGCACCGAGTTCGAGGTGCTCATGTATTTGGGCAAAGGTGCCTTTGGGGATGTGTTAAAGGTTCGAAATATACTGGACAATCGGGAGTATGCCATCAAGCGTATACCGCTGCCCGCCCGCAGTCGGCAACTGTACAAGAAGATGACTCGCGAGGTGGAGCTGCTCTCTCGCCTCAATCATGAGAATGTGGTTCGCTATTTCAACAGTTGGATAGAGAGCGTTAGCGATGCCGACGCGGCTGAATTGGACAAAATGCTGGGTGGCGATTGGTCGCAGAGTCAGGAGCTGAGCACAAAGCCTGCAAAATCACCGCAGCTTGGGATTGCCGTGGAGGAGGAAGAGACGGAGAGCTCGTCTAGCATGTGGAATGATTACATGTAAATAGGTGGCCCTAAAATATATATGAAACTCTTAGTAATATATTTAATATCTTGTTGCAGAGCCAACATGGACGACTCAGACTCGGATGGCATTGAGTTTGTTGACTCGAATGGCCAAGTAGCCGTTTACGACGACGACGATGAGAATGAAGATAGCGAGAAAGATGATTCAATCCGGCACAAGCAAGGAAATTCGCCGCGTCCACAGATGCAAGTTATGTACATTCAAATGGAGTTCTGTGAGAAATGCACTCTACGGTTAGGCGAACCCAAATATTTCGTAAAAACTTGTATTGAAGTGAATCCTTGTTTTGTAGCACTGCGATCGATGACAATCTCTATGAGAACACAGATCGCTTGTGGCGCTTGTTTCGTGAGATTGCTGAGGGCTTGTCACACATACATCAACAAGGCATCATACATCGGGATCTGAAGCCGGTTAACATATTCTTGGACTCGCACGATCAAATTAAAATTGGAGATTTCGGGCTGGCTACCACGAGCTTCTTAGCACTACAAGCGCATGGTGAGCAGCAGTTTAACGATTTAGAGTTGTGACTAATTGTGTGATCACTCTAGCCGAGTACCCGTCGCATCCAACCGTTCAGCATGTTACCTCGACTGAGGATGGCACCGGAACGGGTAAAGTGGGCACTACGCTTTATGTGGCACCAGAGCTGACGGGCAACGCCTCTAAGTCCGTATACAATCAAAAGGTGGACATGTACACGCTAGGCATTATATTGTTCGAAATGTGTCAGCCACCTTTTGACACTAGCATGGAACGCGCACAGACGATAATGTCTTTAAGAAATTCGTCCATTGTCATACCGGAGAGCATGTTGCAGGACGCTAAATACGAGAAGACTGTCAAGGTAAGATATGAATATATAAATCTTATACAAAACTTAATGTTCTCTGTTGTCAGATGCTGCGCTGGCTGTTAAGCCATGATCCTGCACAACGGCCAACAGCCGAGGAACTACTTGTCTCGGACTTGGTGCCACCTGCTGAACTGGAGGCTAATGAGCTACAGGAAATGCTGCGGCATGCCTTGGCCAATCCACAGAGCAAAGCCTATAAGAATCTTGTCGCGCGCTGTCTGCAGCAGGAAAGCGACGCAGTGCTGGAGCACACCTACCATCTAAGCAGTAGCCGTGCAATGAAATCATGGAACTCGGCCATAGTTATTGATGACATAGTTTCGCTCAATCCGCTCATTGAATTTGTCAAGGCTAAAGTGGTGAATGTATTTCGGAAGCACGGCGCCATTGAGGTGGACTCGCCATTATTGTCGCCGCTGTCTTCGCGCAACATCAATTCCAGTGCGAATAGCAATGCGGTTCATTTAATGACCCACTCTGGCTCGGTGGTGCTATTGCCCACCGATTTGCGTACGCAGTTCGCGCGTCATGTAACCATGAATGGGGTGAATCTTATACGCCGCTACTGCGTGGATCGTGTCTATCGTGAGGAGCGCGTCTTCAATTTTCACCCGAAACAGAATTACGAATGCTGCTTCGACATCATAACCCCCAGCACAAGTAGTCAGTTGGTGGATGCGGAGCTCCTCTCACTGGCATTCGAAATAATCAACGAGTTGCCACGCCTACGCGAACGAAACATTGCCATACGCATGAATCATACAAATTTACTGCGCGCTATTCTTATATTTTGCAATGTGCCCAAGGCGCAGTATAGCGCACTCTTCGAAGGACTAATGGACTTCATTGAGGGGCGTATTTCACGCTTCCAGTTTCATTCAAGCATCACGGCGATCATGGACAAGTCGCGCACCTCGGCACAGACTTTGATGGATATGATGCTAGCCAACTTTCTGCTCACCGGTTCCAGGAGCAGCGTCGACGAATCGGCCCTAAAGTCACTGATGCGCGGTAAGGGAGAAGCTGCATCTCTGGCACGCGGTGCTTTACGAGAACTGGAAACGGTGATTGGTTTAGCTTACAGTCTAGGCGTGACCGTGAGTATTTCGCTGACTTGGCAAGACTGTGACTTCAAAAAACATATATTTGTAATTACTTATCCACAGTGTCCGATAAACATCTGGGCTGGTCTTCCTATTAGCTTCGAAAGTGCCAGTAGCGGTGGTATTGTGTGGCAAATGACCGCTGATCTTAAGCCATATCGTTCCGGACAACCGTCGGTACTGGCCATGGGCCAGCGCTATGATGCCATGCTGCATGACTTTCAGAAACAGGCGCAGAGTTTCAATGCGGCGTTGCCAACGCGTGGCGTACTCAGCGGCGCGGGACTCACCTTGTCGTTAGATAAACTGGTGGCAGCCGTGGGCAAGGAGTATGCCAAAGATTGCCGTGCCATCGACATTGGCATTTGTGTGTGCGGCACACGGCCCCCCCTCAAGGATGTCACCTACATCATGCGCCTGCTCTGGTCGGTTGGCATACGTTGCGGCATTGTGGAGACAGTGGGTAGTGGTGGCGATGAGGCACAGGAGCTGTCTCGTCTGGGTGCGCTGCATGTTATTTTGGTCGCAGAGAATGGCGCATTGCGTGTGCGTTCCTTCTATTGTGATCGCTTCCATGAGCGCCATCTGACTCGTGCCGAGCTGGTCGAGTTCATACAGAAAATGCAGCGCAGCGAGGCCACCAATGGCGGATCGGTTGGAGGGTGTCCGGACTACTCCAGTCAGCTGTCCAACATGAGCAGCTGTGGCGGTGGTAACGGACGTGGCGAGAGCGGAGTCAACTTGTCAGCGTCCAATGTGACTATCAAAAACAGCTACAGCCAGCTGCCGTCTGTGCAGGTAACATTCCTTACCCACGACAAGCCCACGGCGAACTATCGAAGACGCTTGGAAAATCAGGTGGCGCAGCAAATGAGCTCAACGTTGTCGCAGTTCATCAAAAAGGAATCGTTCGAGGTGCTGGTAGTGGAACTGCCACCAGCAGTGGTAAACGCCATAGTTGGTGCCATCAACCCCCGAGTGTTGCGCAAAAATGAGACTGAACCCGAAATGACTTTTGTCATCGAAAGGTATAGGAGTTATAAGGCGTATAATAAATATTATTACAAGTATATTTGTATTCTTAGATTTCCCAAACATAAACGGTATATATCTGAAATATACGAGGAGATCGTGGACCATTTGAGTGATGCTAAGACACCAATTGTGGCCTTGTACAGCATTTCAGATTCGTACTATCGAGTTATCATCTAACTGCTATTCACTTACCGCGTCCTGGCTGTGTGATACGATGACTAGAATCCAATATATTGAAACCATGTTACGAATAAGTTTTAAGCTAACTGAAGTTTTCTGCAATAATTCAGCAATTAGATTCCGTACATCCTGCACTCTGAGGCCGATTTATACTTATTTACCAAACAATTTATTTTTTGAATACGTGAAAAAATGTTTTCTTACAAAACTAGGCAATGATGGGTTGAATTGAAAATAGGTTCTTAAAGATTATTGTAATTAACGTTATTTGATGGCTAAGCCTAAAAGATTTATTTAAAATAAAATCTCTTTGGCATAAAAGTTATAAATCGCGTTCCAAATGCCAATACAAATCGAAAATTGTTTAATCTTAAGTTCCCTTCCTATGGATGCAATCATCCAAATTGAACGTACCAAATTTCTAAAACTTTACATTCAAAGTTAATTTTTACATTTAAGTTGATTTGTTTAATGTACAACAAGAAATTTATAACTTACAATATAATCGCATGTCTAAAAACAGATTAACAACTTTCTAAACTGTACAACACTTCGAGGCATCCCCAGTGCCAATTTGATGCAGCCTCAGGAGCTGCTCTCCCCGGTTGCCGCTTTGTTCAGACTGCGTGCAATGCCCACGGCTGGGCCCTGCAGCACTTTGCGTGAGAGCCGCATAAACCCGGAGACGGGATCGCGGCCAAAGTACTTCACTTGTATTTCCTGGTCTACCTCCAAACCTAACGCCGACGGGTGCGCAATCTTCCTTTGATCCAGCTGAGAGTTGTGCAGCAGTGCTGGCGGCATGCTGGGATACAGTATAACCATAACGCCAGTGTCCCGCAGTTCGGTGATTTTGGCAGTGTAAATTCCACCGAATTCCAAATCCGGCACGCGCTCCTTGTGCATATAGCCTTCGATCATCTCCTTAGCTTCATCTAACGCCGATTGGGACGGTGCAAAAACCGTGAAATTGCTGTCGTCGGCTGCGGTCAGGGTGGTGCCCGTTTCCAAGTATATGCGCTTCATGTGCATTCCGCTGGGTCCAATGAGCTGAGAGCGCTGATGTGGCTCAACAACGAGACTCTCACTAACTGGCCAGCACTCCTTGCGGTATTTGCTGCAGCAAACATAAACAAGAGGTTAGTCGAGAGGCAGTGAAAATGTTGGTGCACTTACCGTGGCTCCCTAATCGTGTCGCCCATGATATCTAGTATTTTGGACTTGGCATCCGTGGCCTTTTGCAGCGATTCCATAACCACTTTCAGGGGAATGCCAGGTATCTTGAGATCCGCTTGAATGGCAGTGAATCCTTTGCGTGTGCCCGCCACTTTCATGTCCATGTCGCCCATGTAGTCTTCAATGCCCAGTATGTCGGTCAAGATACGATAGTCCTGCAGATGCTTCGTGTCATCGTTCTCATACTTGGTGACCAATCCAATGGCCACGCCGGCGGCAGGCGCAGTGATCGGGACACCTGCGTCCATTAGAGCCAACGAACCGCCACACACGCTGGCCATGCTGCTCGACCCATTGGACTCCAGCACTTCCGACGTAAGGCGCACCGTGAACGGATAGTCGTGCGGCAGCGTGGGCAGCAAGGATCGTTCAGCCAGAGCACCATGACCCAGCTCACGGCGTCCCAGTGGGCCAATCCGACCCACTTCTCCAGTGGCATATGGAGGGAACTCATAGTGTAGCATAAAGTTTTTGGCCTTCAGGCCACCGCTGTCCAGTGCCGCTAACGAGTCCAGCTTCATGGCACTCTCCGGCGAGTCGAGGCTGACAGTGCAGAAGACTTGCGTCTGTCCACGTTGAAAGAGGGCGGAGCCATGCAACGGCTTGTACATGTCCACCTGGCAGTTTATGTTGCGTAGGCTGTCGTAGTCGCGGCCATCGCAGCGTCGATTGCTCTCGAATATTAGTTCACGGAATATCGCTCGACAGGTCTTGTTAAACTCCTCTCCGATGGCGGCGGGGTCTGTGTCTGGGTAGGAGGACCATACCTTGTCAATGACATTGGCACGCACCTCGTTGACGGCGGTGTCGCGAGAGATTTTGTCATGCTGCGCATCCTGGAAGATTTCTCGAAGTCGCATCTCGCACATGCTCTTCACCGCTTGCACCAGCTCTGGCTCGGTCTCGGGCAGCTCATCTACATCGCGTTTTTTACGTCCGTATGCCTTCTGGAGTCGCTCGATTTCGTGAATGATAAACTGGGCTTCCCGCGTACCCTGTTTGATAGCTTTCAGGAGATCCTGCATCAGGACCACGTTACCCTTGCCTTCCAACATGACCACCAGATTCTGTTTGGTGGCCGACACAACCAAATCCAGTTGGGACGATTGTAGCTCACGTCTTGTCGGATTGATCAGCACCTCGCCATCGCTGAGGCCAACACTGGAAAGAATCACAGAGCGAATTCAATAATATTCTATATTTATTGAGCAATTTCATAGCTCCTTACCGCACAGCGCCTATGGGACCATTCCAGGGTATGTCGCTTAGTGAGAGCGCCATGGATGCCGCATTGATGGCCAGCACGTCGGGCGAGTGCACCGCATCCATGGCCAGCATGTTGCACACCAGTTGCGTCTCATTGCGGTATTCCTTGGCAAAGAGTGGACGGAGCGAACGATCGATCAGACGCGCTGAGAGTATCTCCTTCTCCGATGGTCCCAGCTCGCGGCGCATGAAGTTCATCGGTATGCGGCCAGAGGCAGCGTTCTTGAGTCGATAGTCCACCACCAGCGGCATGAAATTCTGTCCAGGCGTTGGCTTCGGTTTGGCTACCGCAGTGACCATGACCGCAGTGTCGCCCATTTGGCAAACTGCGGTGCCATTGGCGAAGCGGGCCAGCTTGCCCGAGCTAATGGTCATCTTACGCCTGACGAAGGGAACACATTATGAAATTGTGTCTTTTCGAATGGTCACATGGCGCCTTACCCATTGCTGAAGCCGACCTCCACGGAGGGCACATCGTTGTTGGTGCTGCTTTGTAGGCAACGTCGGCTAATTAAACGCGCTGCATAATTGCATTTCAAGCGGTAGTTTAACAATTTTAATACTTTTCTCGCAAAAATCATGGCTCAAAGCGCGCGAGTTATCTAAAATTGCCGGTTGTCTACGGCTATAGCGAACCTCGTGTAACCTTCACGCGGAAAAGTTAAATTCATAAAAATAGTATCTAACAAACATTAAAAGGTACTAAACATGTTTAAAAAAAAAAGAGTTAACTTATTACTTCATTTTGTTCATATTAATAAAAAATTAACTTATATTCTATATATTGCCAACACTTGTGACGTCACACGATTAAAGTTTATGCAAAGCAATCGATTACGATTACTAGTCGAAAATATTTAAGTATCTAACAGAATACATTTCTGTTTTCTTAAAGAAGTATCGAAATGCAACCATGTTGAACATAACAGTCTGTTAATAATAGCAGAGGTCTGTAAGTTACACCATGTTAAACGTTGTGCCTGTTAATTAACAGCATTTGTGTTACGAACGGACGTGGGTGTATACCTCTTTTTTGCTTGCGCGGACGTATAAATTATTTAAAAAGTCTTGTTAATTAATACGCGTATGAGCCGCAACTAATTTAAATTGAACGTGCGTGTTGTGCAAGCTAATTAATTCAAGTGCTTTAAATATTTGGCATTCTGTGCTCGATCGCCGCGCTCTTGCTCTTACGTGTGTGTTGGTGTGTGCGATTGGTGCGCGTAAGTAAAGTGTGCGTTTGTGTGTGCAAGTGCTTGTAAGTGTGCGTTTTGTTGGCCAAAAGCAAAAAGCAAAGAGAGCCGCTATAGCAGCAGCTACAACAACAACAAAAAGAAGAAAAACCAAAATCGACAAATGCGGTCAAATTGAAAAGAAAAACAACAAATATAGTATTGGTGTCGGACAACACCAAGAGCAGCAGCAGCAGCAACGTCAACAACAACAAGCAGAAGCAGAGGCAGAAACAGAAGCATAAGCATAAGCAGAAGCAGAAGCATAAGTAGAAGCAAAGCAAAGCAAAGCAAAAGCAAACCAAAAAAGCAAACGCAAAACTTGTCGAGAAAGCGTGCCGCCTGTGTCGACGTCAGCGTAGACGCCGCAGCCGCTGCCGGTGTGACGCCGTCGCGTGTGTGAAAAGCCGGAAAATTGTCTCAATTGGCGTTCTCCTCACAAATACCCTTTCCCAGCGCATTGTTTCAATTTGCTTATGCTGATCCGATCGACTGCTGTTTCTATCACTGCCGCTGCCGAAGTTGCGCCTGTTCTGCGAACTGGACGATTTGCCTTATCAACGGCAACGGCGCCCCGTTATCAGTCACATTCTGATTCGAAATACCAAAGCACGTACTAAAACCTAAACGCAAGCTGCTGCCTGAGCGGAAACAGCAACAAAATTAAGAGCGCCAAGCAAATAGACAAGGTAAAGCCTCATAACCCAGTCCAGCCGACAACCTCAACGCCCCTTCTCAGATCTATGAATAAAAGACTACCCAAAAGTGTTGCCAACGGCTGCAGCCGACTGCCCAATACACTGTTCACACTGTCATTGCCATTAAAATGAGCCGAAAATAGATGCTCGTGTATTTCTGATCAATTCTCAATTATAACCTAATTGAATACACACGAATGTGCATCTAATATGTGTCTAGTGTGTTGCGACTGCGTGTGCTTGTATGCGAACACCTATATACTTTGATTAAGCTCATTAACAGGGCATCATCAATTCAGCTGCACCCATTTGGCTGCCGCCTTTTAATTGTCACACCTCATTAGCTGGCAGCGCCTGCTGCATAAGTGCTTTAAAGTATTTACTGTAATTTACACGCTGCCTGTCCCGCTTCGCCCCAGCCGCCGACGATGGACAACGCAATTTCATTAAGTTAATCGATGCCCCTTTGATGCTGCTGCTGCTGCTGCACGGGCATTGAGTGCTTTATGGTCTGCCACAGCCACTCGCTCGCTTGCGCCATCGCCATCGCCATCGCTATCGCCTCCTGCTCCTCTCGTGGAGAGTGAAAGCATTCGCGTCATAGTCTTGGCCATTCTTATCACTGCTGTTGCTCGTGTTATCTGCAGGGCCTCTTCAACCTCTTCTTGCCTCAAAAAAGAAAAATAATAATAAAAAAATAAAAAGAAAACTGAAACTCATTATGCTATGCGCACTTCCGGTCGTTGTCTGCTGTTTGTTCTCCAACTTTGTCATTGTTATGTCTATATATATATATATAGATATATGTTCTTTAATGCATTTGACATGCCATTGATTCACCATTCATATTTAATAGTTTCTTATTATTGAACTCAAGGAAACCCCTAAATTCTTCAATAAATATTTATGAATTTTATAATATTTGATTATTTCAATTTGTCATTTCAAGCTGTTGCATGTTGTCAACTACAAGTTCACAATGACCCTTATAGGGAAAAAGATATATCATCATATTCAGCATAGCAGTGCTTTATGTTTGCGAAATCGTTGAACAACTCGCGCGAAGTGCTCGATATTTATGTAGTTATTTGCCATTGCGTTGTGTTGTTTCGTTATCTTCTTTGCATTTGCTCATGTCGTCGTCGTCGCTGTTGTTGTTGTTGTTGTTGTTGTTGTATGTCATTGTAAGTGACACTGATTGCCGATTGGCAGACGGGCTGCATAATTAGGCAGCGCTTAGCATTCGCTGATAGCGTCAGCCGCTTCCGCTCCATCATCGATGTTCCGTTTTCAATTTGAGAGGCCAACTGTGACCCGCACTTACCCACTGGCCATTGGCTTGGCTCAGAGTCAGAGTCAGAGTTGGCCACATGTGGTGCCGACGGTAGAGCCTACGTCATGCTTTTGTTATTGCCCTTAGGGTCGATCCTGGGCGCGAGGGGCAGGCCATTTTCTGTGGCACCATCAGAAGTATTCGCATTCGAGTGGCGGAGGTTTGCGTCACAGTTTGAGGACTGCCGCGCCACAACACAACACAAAAAGCCAAAAGAAAATGTGATGTGTATATTGTCTGACTGCAAAGACAATAAACCATCAATGAGCAGGACTAGCCGAAGGACCAAACCCCAAAGCAAATAAAACTCAATCGAATATTATTATCAACAAGGACAACGACAACGACTACGACGCGCCCCACAACTGGCAGCTCGAACCCATTCGCATGTCGGACTTGGGGCTCCAGCAATTGGGGATTGGCCACATGCTGCTCATCGTTTGCACGCGTCGCGGCCCTATTGAACTTAGCACGAGCCCAGTCCTCGCTCAGTCCCATTCCCGTTCCGTTTCGCATTACCGTCTCCAATCCCAGGCCCGTTTTCGTCATTGGCTTTGGCTCTAATTTGGCGCGACTTTGACACTTGTTAGCCAATATGTTTTCAGCCATGTTAATGGGCAAGCGGAATTGATATTAATTGCCGCACGCCCACGCTCACATTGCTTGGTGGTGGGCGTGGCAGCGGGCAACTGCTCGTCCATTAGCCAGCCACAAAATTCGCATGAAAATCAGCTTAACTCATTTTTGCGGCAGCAGCTAGAAAGCCGAAAAAGAAGGCAACGAAGGGCTTATCAGCTTAGCTTCTATTGTATTGTGGTCGACTCTTCAATACCCTGCTCTGCGGCTCTTTAATTTGCTGTTGTTGTCATAAGGAGCGCTAATCCTTGAATGGATATATGATTGCAGCTACCTGGAATCCTTCACCTGAGCACCTTGTCCCACACACACAGCTCTAGCTCTAACTGTGTACCCGTTGGCTGTTGCCTGGGCAGCGCATTGTGACTCTCAATTCAATTAATCCCAGCTCTCCTCCTCCGTGCAACCCCTGAGAAATAGATCTTATTACAATTCTGTATGAACCTCTGATTGAATTGGGCGTTTTCGGATGAGGCGATGATTGCCGTCCCGTACACGTTGGCTGGAAACCATAATCCATGTGCCAACAACAGAATTCAATTAGGCTTGGCAGCTTCCATTCGAAATGTGAGAAACTTTCTGTCTAAGCAAGTTGAAGTTGAGCTTCAGGGCAAGAGATGTACACTAAATGCATTCTCAATCGCTTAAGGCGCTTTTAAATACACAATGAACGGATTCGACGGCAAATTGCTTTAAGCCGAATGAAAAATAGCAAATTTCATTGTTAAATTGCAACTTTGCCGACAGCTACTTCAGGCTTCGTCGATACAATTACTTACGCCTGCTAAATGAATTCACTTGCAGGTGCAAATAATTCCTGCAGAGGCGAGATTCAAATTTGCAGCAATTAAAGTTAAAATTCGTGTTCGAATTGTCGCTTCCCAGAAATGCACTTCACCTGCACACTTCACCTTGACGACGTAATCTAAGCGCTGTGTGTGCACAGAAATTCTCTGGCATAAATTGCCTTAAATTCCATTTAATCCCGCATAGTAAACATTCCGCCTGACGAGATGAGTCTGCTCGGTTAGCGTCTGCCAGCTGATGAATTAATATTTAAGTAGCCATCTAGTTGAGTAGTAGTCGTAAGCAGCGACTTAGGGCGCCTTGTGTTTCACTTAATTTCCTGTGTTCGGCTGGCTTACTTGATGACGCCTATCTACGGCCACGTCCTTGGCTACCTGCCACGTTCAGCGTTTAGTCAGCCATCATTTTGATAAGAAATTTCAGCTAATCAAGCGGGTCCGGGCGGACACCGCTTGTGGAGGGGGCGCAGCCAGCTGCCGTAATGACCTTGATAAACTTTTGCGTTTCAGTTTGTCAGTGGGTTGCTTTGCTTTCTTAGGATGTGCTGCGTCTTGTTTGGCTTACGGCCATTTTCTTTCTTCTTTTTTTATTGTTATTGTTCACGGCGTGTTTTTTCTTTCTCTTTTGAATACACTTTAGATGCTTCCACGTAAGAGATACACACCTCTCTTCATACTCTACCTGTGTATATATATATATATACAAAGACATTTTATGGATATATTTAGGGGAAATAAATAAAGTGAAATGCTCATGAGTCAGAGAATCCTCGAGGTGCCAAGAGCAGCGCTGGCACATACTTCAAGATGAAGTGAAAAGTTGCTTAAATGATTTGCTTAAATTGGGGAAAAGAAGGAAGTGAAAAAGTATTATGCGCGTAGCTAATGAATATTTGATACACGCTGTTTTATACACTTAATACAGGGTATGCAAGCCTCACGCGTTTCCCTTCAGAGCTTTCCTTTGGCTCTGGCTTAGACCAGCCTTTGTTGTGCTGTGTTTTTTCTGTTCTGAGTTTCACTCAATGTTGATTAGAGGCAAACCCTCGTCCCTTTTGGCAGGGCTTTGACTGAGTGTTATTGCCACTTTGACACGTCAACCTTTAAACCTGGACCGCTTTTACGGTCCTGTGCCTTACCTGTGTGTGCGGCGCGCAAATTCAATTTTACTGTTCTAGTGTCAACACGCAAGAGCAACCCGAATATGCTGTGATCCATCAGCAGAGGCCTGCAAATGTGGCCAAAAATTATTCAAAGTGTCATTGAAACTTTTGTTGGGCCAGCACAAAAGGCCAGGCCGATGTTAAATCATCAGCTAAGTCTGCTATCTCGCAGCGTGCCCTCCTCTCGTTTACCCCCCTCGGCGCGCGCTTGAGAATCAATCATTTGTGCATTGAACCCCGCCCCAGTCGGCGACTGCGACAGCAGTAAATATGCATGGGCAGCGCCATGTGGCCAACACCTTGACACTGGCAGTGGCCGGCGACTTGGCAACATCAGAGCACGGCACAAAAAGCACAAAGCAATAAAGAACAAAGCAACAACAAACATTCTGCGGGCTACAGCAGGCGATGTATGCAAAAAGACTGAAGAGAAAACTGGCTCATAATGCGCCTTAGGCAACAGCTTCGGGCCCCGTCATCCGGGCCTTGGCAGCGCGTCCAATCGACCAGCCCGGCGGCATACGTGTAGAATTCATTAACAATAAAGCGCAGAGAAGACGCAGACTCTGCGAGCAGGACGAGGGGGGAGCGACGATATGGCTGCTGGCTGCTTGGTTACCAAGAATTGTCGGCAACTCAAATCCTGGGTGGTCCTTCTGACTTGCCTGCTCTCTCTGTTATGTGAGCCGTTGCCTTAAACGATTTTATATTGCTGCCACAATTTTGGTTAAGAGTAAACGAGGAAACGACTTCAACGAATAATTGACTAGCTGCCTTATATTGCTTTCCTCGCAAACGCTTATTGAATGTACTAAATATATTTTATTTCATTTCTTTCACAGATATCTGCTATACGGAGAGCTCAAGGTAAGCCTTTAAAAATTTAAATATTATGTATCAAGGATAATAATTGACATATTAGAGATGAATACTAGAACGCATGCCGAAGATTAGATAATCTTAATAATCAGATACAGCCTTTTCATGCATATAGACTTAAGATTCTTGGCTATATCTTCATAATGAATGAATTCAAGTTAATTGTAGACATTTTTTCTCTTTAGTCTCTTTCCCAATACCTAGTCGATAAGGCATTTTCAATAGGGCAAAGAGCGAACTCCATTTCTAGAACTAAACTTCGATCATTTGCCAGCGTTCGCTGTTCGATTCTGTTTAATATTTGGCAGAAACTTTGTCCACGCTGCGCTAGCCATAATTTAATGCCTCTGGGTTTTATTTTGGCTTTTGCTGTTGTGGCTGCTGCTGGCGGTGGTCTTCGTGGGCCATGAATTGATTTTTTGGCGCTTGTTTCAAAACAAATCCGCTCTGGATAACTGACGCCTCCCCCAAAAGAGCGAAATTCATATATCACGAATTTGGAATTTGTATATTCTATGAAAAAAGGGGCAACACTTCGCCTGACGGCACGAGACAGCACGAAAAAAGTGGCACTCGGAGTGCGAGAGAAAGTGAGAAGAGGAGAGACAATTGTACAAACATTTCGAGTGCTTAACTTTGTTCTGGTTTTTCTTGTTGTTATTTTGTTGTTGTTCTCGATTTGCTTTTGTTTTTGCTTTTTGTGCCCCATAAACTTTTGCCTTTTGTTACAGCACTGACAATTCGCCCGCTCCTTCCCTTGGCCCAGAGCCCGAGCCCGAGCCCGAGCCAGAGCCCGAGCCAGAGTCAGTGAGAGACAACATTTGTTTTTTAACAACAGCAGCTGCAACACAATGGCTAAATGCATTTGTTGATGTTATCCAAAACTTTGGCTAAGGTGATTTGCCAACGCCTCTAAATAGTGGGCGTGGCTGTGGAAAAATGTACTTTTTGTTAGTTTAAGTTGGCGTTATGCAAATCGGAACAGAGTTTCAATTTACTGGCAGCATATATTTATTCGACATATATTCGATTTCGCTTATTTACTAATTTATATCAAAAGAACACTTTATAGATCTAATAATCCATATCATCCATAGTAAAATATATAAATATATAAATGCATCTTCGATCCTTAGTAAACTCTTTTCTAAGCTAATTTAAGGCTTTATATTATGGAATTATAAAATAGAAGAAGTCTTGATTTTTTAATAAGCTAAACTCTTTTCGAGTCCTGATCTTTGAAGAGTTAAAAAAAATATTTTTACTCAAACTAATATACCCCTTTGCTAAACAAAAAACGAGCATTAATAAAAACTTTTTGCTTGGCATACTTGTCAGCTTTAGAAATAGCAAAAAATACACGCACACCCACATATATTATATATATATATGTATATATATATATATACATATATATATATATATATTTATATATCCAAAGAACTTGACGCATGGCTTGCATGCAAGGGACACAAATGTTGGAGCTGACTTTTAGCGTTTTCCGCTGCTATTTTTACAGTCGCACTTGGCAACACACAAACTTGGCAAGTTTATGGAGCAGCCAATCTAGAAAGTTGGTCGCTCCCACGTTTGTCACTCGTTCGCAATTGGCGGAGCCGAGAGCTGCGAACTGGGCGCATATAAAGAGTGGGTCTTAAAGTGCGCGGCACAATTGGCAGCGACATCAGCTGACGGACACTTTGTCATTACGAGTTTCGGTTGAAATCTTTATGAGCCCATAAATTTAGCCAATCGATCGAGGGACGCTTCGCCTACCTGTCTACTAAAAGCGAGCGCATTTCTGTTACATTCCTTTCCTTTTTTTAACGAGTCTGACAACTTTTGACACAGTTGTCGTACATCAAATTGGGGCGGCGCGAGATGATTGAACATTTGCATTAGGCAAGTGACAGTTACAGGAAGACGTTCTCTCGCGACACCTGTAATTTCATCTTAAGCCATTGGCAAATACATTTGAACTTAAATAGTCAACTATTGTTGACAAGCTAAATATCTGCAGAGATTTAAATAATTTAATATTTAAATAAAAGCTTCTAATAAAGCCTATGCATTTTTAAAGGCTTCAGCTGGGAGTCAAGTCTGGTTGGTATTCCTGGAGCTTTTAAATGTTTTATGCATGCTACCTGTGCATGCGCATGGAAATTTCATATTTGCTGTTTGTCTGCTGGCGTCCTGTGGCCAATTTGCAAATAGCCCAAAAAACGAGCTGCCATAACGGCAGCGATAACGTCAACGGCTGCATCAAACTTTGAGCAAATATTGACATTGTTTTTCGCCGTTCCTTAACATTTTCCAACCGCTTTTATTGCACGTCGAGTAAATAAAACATCCAACCGCCATGTATAAGGCATATGCATATATGTATGTCACTCACATACATATGCAGGCCAGCGCGGCTCAGCTCGGCTTAACTTGACTGACATTCCAGTTCTTACTTACCCTGAACCCTGCCCACCTGGGCCCTGTCGTGGCCCGCGCCGCAACGTCATCATCAGCGACGACTGTGGTCGATGCTGCTGTTGATTTAGCTGCTGGCCTCGGCCCGTTCGCCGGCTTTTGGCTGTCTGCAGAGCTTACTTAACGGCCTGGCTGCAGCATACGTCGCCTGCGCTGGTCAAGTAATGCGACTTTATATCCTCATAATTATCCTTTTTAATATTTAAATGCACTTATGATTACCACTATGCATGTCCTGCCAGAATTGCCTTGGCTAAGCGGCCGCCATATTACACAAGTATAAATATTCTTGATTAGGTTAGTCGTAGTTAGGATAAGATATATTAAAGCCCAGGCCATAGATAAGCTCTCACAAAGTTTTGTATTTTGAAAATACATTATTTGTGGCAAAAGTCTGACGGCTTCTGGTGGTGTCTCTCGCCATCCCCTGCTGTATGAATGTTCTTAATAAAATATTGAATGCGGTTCCGGAATGATTATATTTTA
Organism: Drosophila peninsularis; assembly: GCA_035047485.1. Lineage (NCBI taxonomy): Eukaryota > Metazoa > Arthropoda > Insecta > Diptera > Drosophilidae > Drosophila > Drosophila peninsularis. The sequence goes on along the minus strand of JAWNPN010000044.1, from coordinate 8,965,754 downwards.
ATACTGGCAGCCTAAGCGCTTTGATAGCTGCAACAGGGACTGGCATGCATAAAGAATTCATATTCGTGCCACAACATATATGCATCCACGGAGTAATCCATGAATACGAAAAATAAATACCGAGAGCCGAATGTGTGCCATTTGGCATTGCGATTGCAATTGCAATTGCAGTCGCCGTTGCCGTTGCAATTGATTGATAAATTCGTTAGCGGGAATATGTAAAAATAAGTATAAAATAGAAAATGCTGGGCTCTATTCTCGTTGCTATTTGCAATTTCGATTTGTAAGGCAAATTTACTCGCGCCGGACGTGGGAGCCAATTTAGTATTTGCATGCATATTGACATATGTTTGTATACACCTCTATATGTATATCAATATATATGTATAATATCGATTGATATGAGCATTACGACATATGAATTAACAGCAGGCCAAACTGCCGGCCCTGTCAGGGCCTCTGTTTGCGTTTGTTTTAGCTGAACTCTTATTTGCTTATGCATTACATGGTCTAACGCCGCAAAGGCTTGACCAACGTCCATTCATAAAGCTGCAATATCAACAGCAGCAGCAGCAGCAACTGCTACACCAGCCAGCAATAGCCGCGAGCAATGAGTGTTTAACGCAACTGTTAGCCTTGTGCCAGAAACCAAATAATAGTAATAATGCGAAAAAAAAAACCGCAAAGAAATCATGAAATGCCGAGGGAAATAAAACACGAATCAAAAATAAACGCTGCGAGTTTATGAACATTTAAAAATCGCGCCGCCACTTTGTGTTGAAAATTCAATTAAAATGGCAACATGTCGTCGCGTGTAATTAATGCAAATGGCCAGAAATAAAACTAAATCAAGTCGCAAATCGGGCAAAGGCAGAAACACCAGCGGGAGCGGCAGGTGAGGCGGGCTGTGGCGCGGGCTCATAATGCATTCGAAATGAAATGTAAACACGAAACACGAAAAGCAGCCAAGTTAATAAAAATATTTTCCCGATTCGCGCTGCGAACACTAGAATATTGAAATGGATTGGATTGAAATCAATTGAAAATAAGAGAGAACGAAACACAACGAAAACAAATAGCCAGAAATGTGAAAATATTTGTACAGTGCTGTAAGAGCCGTAAATACACGCCATAAACAAATGCAAATGCGATAAATCGGTAAACTACAATTATTATGTAAAGACTGCGCTAATGCGACACGGCAGAGCGCTGCAAATAGATGTGGGGACAGGCCAAAAATAAAGAAAGAAAACTAGGTAAATAAACAGCGAACGCATGTCGAATAGTATTTGAAAACCAGTTATTGACAAGACTGCGCTAGACGCCTTTAAATACAATGATTAAGTTAATGTTTATGCCTTGTTATTGCTGTCGTTGTCCAAATGACGTCACAGTGACGTCAAAGCGATCCGCTTTTATTTATAGCAGGTGCGACCCGAGGCGACCAAACGCCAATTCGATCCGATCCAAGCCGAGGCCCGCGGCCCCCGAGGTGAGGCGAGCGGCGGGCAGTGAAAGGCAAAAGCCAAATTAAAACATACACACTGTGTCAATAAAACATCGTCATAGTATTTAAATGAGGTTTGACAGCCACACACACACACACGCACACACACACACACATATGAGCGCGTGAGCAACCGCAAGCACAGTGCCATTAATGCGTATTTACATATGTATTTGTATATGTGTGAGTGAGTGAGTGAGTGTGTGTGTGTGTGGACTCATATATTATTATAAATAAATACTTGTATTGATACAGGTGGCCTTACTCAGGCCAAGCAATTCGTATATCTTTTGGCCGGGTCAAATGCGGGCCAGCCTTGGCGCAATGCGGGTCCACTTCGCCGCTGTTGTTGTTGTTGTTGTAGCTGCTGCTTGTTTTATACTCCACACCAGACACATTGAATGGGCACTTTCCAGCGATTGATCAATTTGACATGAGCATATGGAAGGTGCGCTCCAATTCCTGATAGCCCTGTGAACTTTGCGAAAAAACGCGATTAGAAAGGTGAGCTATTCTTAGGTCGGACGCAAATTGAAACGCTTAGTATAGACTTCGAGCAGAGCAGAGCTGAGCTGAATTTAGCTGTCTTGAAAAACAAATGTCACATATTTGTTTGATTCCATAAATGGCCAAATATGGCATTAATAAAAAGCTTTTAACAGTAGGTAGCCTTAAAGCAGTTTAGGCCTGTAACAATAAATATAAATTCCTTTTTAATTAATTATGTCGCTCACATTAAGCATTATTAATAATATGTTTGCAGAGTTAATATTTTAAACATGACCGCATTATTAATAATGCTGATTAAAATGCGTTGCGATGACAATTTCGCACACTTTGCGGCTGTGGCTTTGCCGGTGGCTGCGAATGCCGTTAGATGGGCAATAATTATGTGTAAGCATCTAACCGTTATACTATATGCCGATTAATTAATTCATTATGAAATGCACATACCATAGGGCTGTTCGACAGACACTCGCCTCATTGTATCACAACACCTCCGGCGTCTATTTCAATATTGGACTTGGTGTTGTTGTTGTCGCAATCGCTGCCGCCAAGGCCTGCTATTAGAATAGTTACTCAATACAACAAGAAAAAAAAAACAATTTAATTCCTCAAAGCATTTGACGCGCCCTGTCGCAGTCGCGTATGCCATGAATGAAGCAAGCCACAGTGGAATGTGCTGTCCGATCACAAATGAATGAAAAAGCTCACAGACAGACAGACAGACCCAGAGAAAAAGAGAGAGAGAGAGGGAGTGGGAGCGAGATATGCCCTCCTTGCCGACAGGGGCAATAATAACAATAAACATATACAAATTCCTATGCCATATTGTGGCAATCGCATCGAGCTGTCTTACAGTACGCGTCATTCACATAGCGTCAACAGACAAAGAAGAAAGATTACTTGTCGGCATCTGTGAACCAGTTCGTATCGCTTTAACAAAGCCCAGAAACTATTTCAGCACTATGTATATAAATAAACATATATATGAATATATATTAATTTAAGTGGAGCGAATCTCTAGCAAAATCCTATTGTTCTAGCTTCCCTGCAAATTCTAGAGAATTCGTCTGCATTGTCCGCACAAGCTCACAGGGTTAATTAATGGCCTATGCTTTAATTAGAATTTAATTGGAATTAAGTTCAGTGGCTTTGGGCTAACCAGAGTGAAAGATGAATATACACATACGAAGCTATGAGTTATTAGTTATTAGTTATTAGTTATTAGTTATTAGTTATTAGTTATTAGTTATTAGTTATTAGTTATTAGTTATTAGTTATTAGTTATTAGTTATTAGTTATTAGTTATTAGTTATTAGTTATTAGTTATTAGTTATTAGTTATTAGTTATTAGTTATTAGTTATTAGTTATTAGTTATTAGTTATTAGTTATTAGTTATTAGTTATTAGTTATTAGTTATTAGTTATTAGTTATTAGTTATTAGTTATTAGTTATTAGTTATTAGTTATTAGTTATTAGTTATTAGTTATTAGTTATTAGTTATTAGTTATTAGTTATTAGTTATTAGTTATTAGTTATTAGTTATTAGTTATTAGTTATTAGTTATTAGTTATTAGTTATTAGTTATTAGTTATTAGTTATTAGTTATTAGTTATTAGTTATTAGTTATTAGTTATTAGTTATTAGTTATTAGTTATTAGTTATTAGTTATTAGTTATTAGTTATTAGTTATTAGTTATTAGTTATTAGTTATTAGTTATTAGTTATTAGTTATTAGTTTGAAAACTGAATTAAGTTGTCTGCTCAAGCCTGACTGGGTTCCCACAAAGCCTCTCGTCATGCAGTTTGGTCCATATAATATATGTGTTAGTTATAGGTAGGCCGCTAATAGTAAGTACATTTATGATATCAAACGTATAGTAAGTGACCCAATTGGCTGCGTTGTCGTGCCATGATAATTTTCACACCATGCAAATTGCTGGCGAGTTTATTGCGCTTTGAAATTCAATCTGCGCATCGACTTTGTTGCTTTGTAGCTTCTAATTGTACATTTCAATAGTTTGGCGTTGATGAGTCACAGCGCCCAAGTTTGTACTGAATATTATCACATGATAATCATATGATGTGCTTTGCTTTTGTTTTTTTGGGTTTGCTGTTTTGCATGTTATATAAGTCGGAGCTGGTCTGCCTCTCTCCGCCCCTTTCTCCTTAGCTTGCTCCCTGGCTCGTTTCCTTGCCTTTGATTGATGTCTGCGCGCTTAGCAATCAGCTCTAATGGCGAATACCAAACTCGAAATTCGATGGGTGCGGCAGGCTGTAAACCTATATAAGAAAGGAAAAGGCCAATGACTTCTCCTATTCTAGCCCCCTTTTTGCCAATGCATTCACTGAATTTTACCCAAAAAAAGGAAGAGGAAGAAAGGCTTCCAGAGGCAGCGACAAGTGCAACTGCTGCGATGCTGGCTTCTGGGTCTGCAACTTGGCCCTGGCTCTACCCTATACGAAAATATATATAAAAATATATATATTTCCCTCTGCCTCCTCTCTCTCTCTCTCTCTCTCTCTCTCTCTCGCTCTCTGCTTTGCTGTTGTCGCATCTTTTGTACTGCACACAAAAGATTTTTGCTCGCCCGTTGTTTTTTTCCAATGTGCATGTTTTTTTTCTCTGCATATTTGTGTTCATTTGCAAGATTTCTTCCCTTATTTTGAGTAGGGCGCGACTAGGGCTGCCAAAAGGGCGGCATGTGTGCGTCATTGTGATGCTTGGGGTGTGTTTTATGCCATTGAAATGCAACCGAGCATCTCTGCTGCCGGTTGCCCCAAAAGCCCACACCTACACCCAATCCCGGTCTCTCGAACCCGTTGCCGTTTGCCGGGACCGGCACCGGGACCGGGAGCGTTGCTTCCGCTGCATAAATATAACGCTACTTGCGCGTGCTGCACATTGCTTGCAATTTATTTGGCTTCAGCAGAGCAGCCAGCGGCAGAGCTACTGCAACTTTAGTCTAAAGTTTGTGTCGTGCCAGCAACGCTTAAATTAGATTTTAGTTTAGATTTTTGCTTTTATTTTGAAGCAAGCCAAAGAACTAATGCCACTTAAATTAATATACGTCAGCCTAAAAAAAGTTGCTGTTGCTTTACTAAAATAAAATAGAAATATATAAATACCTAATTTAATCAATTTAACTAAGTGCTAGCCTCGAATACTTATAGAATGCTGACTTACGATATTTGTCCACTGTGCATGTAGGGAAATATTAATTTATTGCAATATAGGTATATAAGTTTGTTGCTCTACATATTTCCCATTTAGTCTGTGTACTTTTCTCCTGCCTTTCACGAAGGTCGTGCCACAGAGTCTAAACTGTAAGCCGTGCCTTCTCGCCCCGACACGGATCACAGGTTGTCTGTGCCGTCTGCTGATTAGCAGCCGAACATACGTGGCACAAATATTTACTGCTTCACCTGTAGTTGGCATAGGTAGAGTACATGCCAGGCCCGACCAGACCACACCACATAAGCCAGGCAGTCAGGCAGCCAGGCATCCCACAGTCAGCAGCACAATAACTAGAGAATTCGTGGCTGCCCGTTGCTATGGTTCTGCTCATCAATTTAGCTACGTGCAACTGCTTTTAATGTGGATACATTTGGATTGTGCTTTTAGCCAGGACTTTCAGGGCTGCTCTCCGTGCTTCGAGCTAACTTTGTTTCCACAATTTAATTGGATATAATTATCGCGTCGACAGAGCAAACTGCAAGTAAATTAGCAATGTCAGAGCTGAGTCACTATGGGAGTTCGTTTTCCAGCCGTTCCTCAAAGAATATTTCAATATTTACCAAAGAGGCGAGTAGATGAATTTTGCAAGCGGCCTTGAAACTTTTCCGATAGGCGAAAGTTGAATAAATAGTCAAGAGCTGTATTTAGTATGTCAAAGTCCATTAAGGGCCATTTAAGCCCAGCAACTTACTAATTTAACTCGATTTAAATTTCCAAGTAAGTCTAAAGAGTTAAGTGACTCGATGACTCGTTTCGTAATTTTGCAATTTTTATTTGAATTAAATACAAATGTTTATCGGATCGTGCCAGAGAACAAGTTATCGGGGTAAATATATTGTTTATATCCGTGAATAAATGAAATTCCTTTAAAATAAACGAATTTGGTATCTCGCTGCGGTTGTACATGCAAATGTATGCCCGTTGGGAGTTCCCTCACCGAAAAAGAGAAGAAGACAAATGAAAATACAAAAAATCGCCCAAAGCAATTAAATTTTTAATGGAAGTTTTCTGTTTTTATTTTGCTTTCATTAAACATACATTAGCAGCAAGTAAACACAACAATTTATGCATGAATAAACAATAGTAAATATTGCATGCGACGGAAGCAAATGCACTCAGCCAGATGGGAAAATCGCAATATATTTTTTAGCTGTTGCAAAAGTGGTTTTTATAAAGCGGTCCATGCCATGTGTTTATATGTAAATCAGCCCGAGGACAGCAATAAAACTTCGACTAAAACCAATAAAAATATCGATGTTGGCAGACATTGTGACGCTGCCAAGTAGGCAACAAAAATAGGGAGTAATAAAAGTTGCAACTGCAACTAGTCTGTGTGTGTGTGTGTGTTTGGATCTATCTCTAGTTCTAGTTGGAAATTTATGCACGCTCCCGCTGGATGCTGGGCTGGGTCATCCGTGGCAGCAACGCAACCGAACACCATTAACATTGTCAACGCTTGGCATGATTTATGCCGGGCGCTGTTTTAGCCATGGCCCAATTATGAAATGGCACACAACGGGGCGGCCATCGCCAATAGCAATGCAGCGCTTATGCCCCCGCGCTGAGTGCTGCCATTTCGCAACATATTCAATTGAGTGGAGGGTTCACTGCAGCCAGCGGGCTATTTATAGTGCACATTAATGACCAACGTGCAATTACAACTGCAACAGGGCAGCTACAATGGTTCTGGCCCTAGCAGTAAATGGAACTTAGTGCGAATCGATTTCATGGTAAAGCCATAACAATTTGTTGTAGTGATTTTCAGTTGTTTCAACGTAGATTGCATTTTGAGATAGTAATTACTTTTCTAACCTTATCCATATCGATTGGGATAAGAAGCTTATCCCATTCCAGTTGACTTACACTTTAAACTATTTATTAGTAATGCTCACATTTAGATTAGAGGTTCTCCCACACACACACTCACATGCGTTAAACATGAAAGTTCAGTAATTGAGTTTTATTGAGTTATCCACAAGTTGCGTCACTCCGGGCTAAGCCGAAGCGGAGCACCATAGAGGAGCTGAAAATTATAGAACATAAAGTTTTTCGGCATTGAAAAATGCAACATCAACATATAAATAAATAAGCAAGCCGTGGGAGTTAACTGCTGTTAGCTGAGTTTCGAGTAACTTTTGCTGCTTACGCAATGCATAAAATCAGACTATACCATTAGACGCACACACACACTCACACTCACGGACAGCCACATTGATTGTCATAGACACAGGCACAGCGGCAAAACTCAAGTCAAGTTGTTGGCCATTTAAGTGCCCGCACAATTTTGCCAAATTAAATCCAGTTCAATCGTAAACCTTCGAGTTGCAAGGGCCAGCCGAGGCGATGGGATATCTAGAGCCAGCCAAGCAAATCCGCACGCTGTTCAGCTCAAATTGTCTGAAAAAGGGTTTATAGTCATGTCGTTTTATATACTGGCTGGTTGACTGCGAAGTCTCAGTGCAAGACAGAGCGAAATCAACAGAGAGAGAGAGAGAGGGAGAGAGAGAGAGGCACTTATCTACATAACATTGTGAAAATATTTGCTAGACCCACTAGCTCTTGCTCTTTATTGTGATTGCCTGGCCAAGAGCGCTGCGTAATAAGCTCTGGCCATTGCTAACATCTCGGAATTGTTTTCATCATGTCATACAACTTCCAAACTGTCTGTGCTCTTTGCCTGCAGCTAACGAAAGGCAGCAAAGTCAATGCGCGCTCCCATTGCTGTAATGAGTATATTGGTTTTCTTCTCTATCCCCTTTGCGTTCATTCTGCCTGAGTGGAGCTAAAGTATATCTATATCGGATTAATATCTGCGGATAAAATTTATGTCGTTCAGGATAATATTGGGAGTAGGAAAATCTGAAGCTGCAGGCTTTAGCTGAACTTCCCTAAGATATGTAGCCAGATCAATCAAACTCTGTTAGCTATTGGACACTCAACAAGTATTTTGCGGTCCGTTGCTTCCGTATTATTTGCTTTTTATCTCCGCTCTTGGATTGGGCCTATGCTTTGTTTCGTTGATTACAGCTACATGTCCTGCAGAATTTTCAATTAAAATGTCGCTTACAGCTGACATTTTTTTGTTTGCTTTGCCGCCCAAGAAATTAGAATTTGTGTATATAAATGTGTATGGCGAGCAATTTTTCGCTTTATTTTTCTTTTCTTTCAAGCCTACTTCCCGTTAATTTTGGGAGCATTCTGCATAGCTGAAAATCGAATGCCTGCCCCAGACACAGACGAGCAAAAAGCTGTTGCCCGACTTAAACAGGAACAGAGACAAGAACGGGAGCAGCAGCAATAATGCGGCTGAGAGTGGGGGAATTCAAACACGTTTCCGCTTTTCGCGATGCCTGTTCCTCTGTCAGTCTCGCTGCCTGTCTGTGTGTATCTGGCCTTTTCCATTCCTACATGTTTTTCCAATTTTCGCATGCGCTTACCGAGTGCCCAGCGTTGCTTAAGCTCTTAAATGCTTTCGCTGTCTGGCATCGGCTGCTACGTAAATTATATATGTACGGCTTTTGCAGATAAGACTTGAACTTTAAGATGTTGCAGCTGCAATGCTAACTATATATATATATATATATCTTTATCAATTTGTATGAACAAAAGTATTGGCATAGTATATATGCTCATGCATTTATGCGAAACATGCAAAAGAAACAACTAAATTTATATTGTAAACAGCTAAATTTGTATTACACTCGCATACAGAGGCCTGAACTGCCAAAGTACTTGCTATCTGAGCATTTGTGGCCTAAACGTAAATCATGTTTACCTATTATTTTATTTATTCCTGCGCGTGTCTTTCAAAAGCTGCCGAAAACATTTTATTATTGCCGAAATTATGCACGTGCTGTTTGTGCTTAGACTTGAGCCGTCTGCCCAAATGCTTTGTATAAGTAAGAGCTGGCGCTGTTCCTCAAAGATCTCGCTTGTGCATATATTTAAATGTAACTACGTGTATATATCCCAAAAGCAATTTGTTGTTGTTGTTGTTGCTGCTGCTCGAACATTTAGCGTCGCTTTGTGTGCGCTCATGAATAGTTAAATCCGCTTGCCCTGGCAAAGTTGGCCCGGCCAAATGCCTGTTGGTCTTTGCTATTTTCCATTTTTTATTAATGAAATCTCCTGGCTCAATGAACCGTAAGTTCTGGGCCCCGGCCAGACAGAACCGAATGCTGGCACAACAACTAGGCAAAACACTAATGGCACTGGATTGGGATATGAGGACGTGTTTATTCGTTGGGTTGGGGCGTCATAAGTGGCCGTAACGTGCCAGCTTCTATCAGTCCCATTTGCTGCAGCCGCTAGCCATTTTTATTGATGGCTCTTCATTTGCAACTGAAGTTGTATTTGTCGGGGTGCGTTGTATTTGATGAGGCATCCACATGAATATATTTTCTAAAGCGAATCTGCTAATTGATTTCGTCTGTGCAGCTGCCCATTTCAATTATGGAATGCCGCGAGCATTCAATTTATTTGAGCTCACAAGCTAATCCCGGCGTATCCTTTCATCCTCTGGCCAGCAATTAAAGTAAACAGTGCGCAAATCAACTCAGCCTCTCGACGACTGGCATCGAATAGATTGAATAACTTGGCACGACTGCCGAGGCGTGTCCTCTGTGGCGATAGCGCCTGCGGTCTGAATAAATGTTTCATTGTCTGTATTTGCCTATTTATTTGCACCGAAACGACGTAAGCACTCAACAGCAGGCAGCAGGCAGCAGAGAGGAGGGCAGCAGGCCACAGCAAGTGGCAGCAGGCAGCAGCACTTGACATTGGCCACTTCTAACCGCAGACATATTTGACGATTTTGCCACCAGGTCGCACTCAGCGCCCAGGCGTTCGCTTGTGCCACGGTGCGGATTGTGCACTGAGCAGTGCCAATTTTACAGTTGAGTTCATTATGGAACTCAATTCAATGGCGCAGGTGAGCGAAAATGTCAGCATTGTAATTCTTTATAAGCAGCCTAGCGCCGGGCACAGTGAATACTTGAAAGTCCTTCCGCCGAGTTCCTCCAGTACTTTTAAATATTTATGCAATTGCTACAATATATCTGGAATTCCTCTTGCTACATCATTTTCGCTTCAAACGCCTGACACTCCCCTAGGCTGCGTCGCCTTGGCTTTTCTCACTCTCACTCCCTCTCCCTCTCTCGCTCTCGCTGTTGTATATTGTGTGCTGTCTCCTTCATCTTATCTCTAACATTATTTAAGCTTTACGCAAGGTGCTGGCTGCCATCCGCAATTTTAAAAGTGTCTCCCAAGCACCAGAAATTTATGTAATTCGCCTCTGCGTGTAGAAATCCATAAATTGCAAAAAGTTGCCTATTTTTTCATGCAGTCTACATTGCAGTACGAGCTGTCAGGTATTTAGAATTCCAACCGTACTTAATAAATACCTTTCTCAAAAATCCATCAATAATTAATACGGCTATAAATTAAACAACGGCAGCGAGCCCTCAGGAATCACCTTTGGGAATGCCAGCTCTACCAGCTCGTGTTGCTAGAGGTGGGAGTGGCTTGGGCTCTTTTTTACCCACTTCTGCCTTTTATGACTGAGCAAATGGTATTTACTTCGCAACATGCTTTGGCCTTATGCTAGTCGATTGAGGTTGTCGTATTGAGTCATGGTGTTTGCGCTGATCAAACAACTTGACTTTAAAACACGAACAGATAAGGGTATATCGTGAGGCGAGCGGAGACAAGGCACGCGCCCAGCTCTACTTTAAATATTGGCTGCAGGTCATTGCAACATTCTTGGCATTATTTCCTTTTCACTTTTTAGCCAGCTTTCGTTTGGGTGCTGCAATAAATTTTTTATGTTCTTATGCTTGCTCGCGTCCTGTCTACTTAGCCCACGGCAAGTGCACGGCAATTTCATGCCGTTTATATGACTGGGAATATAATTTAATGGACTTTTAATCTATGTACTTTATTGCCGCTGCTGCTCTTGATCAAAGGCACCAGCGAAAAATGTTTATTAAAATGTAAATGGCTGATTTTTATGCTGCAATATTGAGGATGTCTAGCAGGTCGATGATGCGCACAACGTTTCCTTGATTATATTCTGCACTTGACGTTTTTTTTTTAAATTTCATTACCTTTTTGCCATCACGTCAATTTGATGTCACAGGGAATTTCCAAAGGACGACTAAGCTGAAGTATGCAAGCCCCTGAAATATGCAAGCCCTAGCTTTCATCTCAAAAGTTTTAATAAATAGGCAGGCAGTTAACTGTTTCTAATTAGGATTACGATAATAACATTTGCTTTCACATTTAAAAGTTATTAATTGAATTGTTGATGTATTTCCCTGTGTACTGAGGCCTTTCCTTTGTTCTTTTGCATATTGTGCTGAGCACGAGCACATGCTCCTCGTGCTCGTAAATCACAAAATATGCTTTGCTCTGTGGCTAGCTCAGTCATAAAAGAATAGAGGAAACAAGGCTCTGTGCTGCTTGCATATGACTTTAGCTCAATATTGGGGCTGAGACTTTTAAGTATTATATTTACATAGGCAATTCTGCAAATGAATATACAGGGTATTTCGTCAGCGCTTACAGCCCGCAAGGTCCTTTTTGTGTAAGCCATATGTTTGCTTTATGTATTTTACTTTGCGTTGACAGCAATGACCCAGAAGCATAAATCATAGCTCTCCGAGCTTTTTCCAAAGGCAAACTCGTGTATAGAACGTGTATATGTATTCGTACGTATATTTAATATTGCAAAAATTGTGGTACAATCAGTTAAAAGCGTTCCAAACCCCAAGATGCTTCAGCCACAGCGAAAAATGTTGATATCTGCCACATGTTTTATTAAATGGAAAAAGGCAAAATAGCAAAATAGCAAAATAGCAAAATAGCAAAATGGAACTATGCTGATACGAGAGAGAAACAATGCAGGATTTTATGAATGCTGGTAGAATTCAAGTTGATTGAAATGCAATTCATAAAGGAATAAATTAAACTAGCGATTCCAAAGGCTTTGGGGGAAATGCAAAATTCATTTATGAATGAGAAAGCTTTCAGCAGAAGCCGACAACATTTACACTCAACAGATCTGAACGCATATGCGAATGAGGCCCGCACGCTTAGCCCATACGGAGCCCAAATATATACATTTGTATGTCCTGGCGGAAACATAAGTCAGCAGCAACAGGACACTGACAATCGGATGGCCCGATGCGCCACAAAGCATGCAACAGCTTTTGACTGTGCCCTGTGAGTGCGTCAGGCGAAGGAATTTGTCACATGCTGGAATATCAGATGCCACTGAAAGCGTAGCTGGGTGTGCCTGGGTGTAGATATATGGATGGGTGTATGGTTCTGACGTGCACAACTGGCCATTTGTTTATTGGCCGCATATGCATAATGTCCGAGTCAGGAGACGTGTCTTATTATAGACTAAGCAGAGCCAAGGACTGGCTGCTTGACAGAAGTCTATAAAAAAGGACACACCCACACACTAATGTCGCCCTGGTGATTGCAACCAAGTTCGCCATTGTCCTTGCCAAACTGGGGCAGTTTTGGTATGGTAGTTGGGCTGGCCTTATTGATTGCCAGCTCAAGTGTCGCTGAGCTCTCGCCGACGATCTGCGCAGGACGTGGCCTGTCCTGGGGCATTCTTAACATATTCGAATTGCAGTTTCTGTGATTTTGGCCACTGGCTACCCAACTCAACAGGCTTTCAAATGACATAAGTGCCATCCCAGCTAACTCCTACACTATGTTCTCAAGGGCCACCCAGTTAATTGACAAGTTGGGCCCAACTGTATTTGACATGTGCTCGAAGGCGTAACCAAACAACTATCTGTTAAATACGCTGTGCTTAAGCCGGGCTAATGGCATAACCAAATGATAATGATAATGCTGCTGATAATGATGATGACGATGCTTTTAGTGAGAGTCTCATTTCCGATTATCATAAGTCAATCACATAACCCAGGCCGACCGCAAACGAGTGACATCTGCATACTTGCGGCTGCTTCGCCTAATGCGGTATCTGTTGGTCTTACCTAATCATCATCTATACGTCTTTGCGGTTAACTATCGCTAGTGTAAATGCCTATGCGTGTGAGTGTGAGTGTGTGACTGGGGGTGGGGATGTGCGCGTGGGAGTGTTTGTGTTTGTGTCAGGCTGAGGTTTTGTTCATTTGCCGGGCTTACACTGAACCACTTTTAACAGTATCGCATTCAAATGGAATTAGCATCGGATTGTAACTGAGCTACATTGCATGGGGCTTGGCAAATTCTTTTTGTCAGATAGATAATAGCTCAGCTCCACAAAAGCAGAATGCTAGATAAATAATTGAAATAGTAGTAAGCAGCAAGTGGCGTAAGCTGGCAAGTTGAAGAAGTTCTCGTTTCAGCCTTGGCACTGAAAGCAAATCCCTCAACTGAATACAACTCTCAATTCAATTCTGTTTTTGTAAAGCTATAATTTGTTATGCATACAGCACTTGGTAGCAGCTCATTAAATAACAATGATATCTGCCAAAAGAGCAGACCGCTTAATGTGATTCGCTTGATGCGTGTTACATTGAGTGTGCTTCGTCTCAGCTGTTAATTGAGTGGCTGGCGACCAAATTGCAAGAAATCGCAATAATAAATTTGAACTCCAGTCAAAGTTTACAGTCTTTGTGTGCACGTTGAAATGCTCTCAATTCAGCAAATTAAATAAAGCAATGTCGAGCTCTCTCCAGCAGATACCCTGTATGTGAATGTTGTGCTGGGATTGACAGAACTCGCACTGAGTTTGAACCATATGCCAGTTGAAGCCTTCAATTAGAGAATAAAGCAAGTTCATTTAAATATATATTTTTATATACATATAGAGGCTGAGATATGCTCTTAGCTTAGCTTGGCTTATAAGAAGAGCTGATTAAATTTTGCAACGACTGCAAATTAAAGTGAAAACAATTTTAAGGGCGTCTACGCAAAATGCAAGCCAGACACATGAAATGCCATTGGGTGCGAGCACAAGTTGATCCTTGCCATGCAGACACACACACACACACACACACACACACACACACACGCATACATATATATAAAGCCAAATAACCAGACAGCCACACACACGCGTTCGTTTAAGTTTAACGCAAATAAATTGCGCATTCAGAGCAAAATTAACACAGAACGACAAAAACTGGGCGAGGCCAAAGGCAGGCAGGCTGGCAAAAAAGCAAAGAGAAGAGAATGGGAGTGAAAAAATGGCGGGCAGTAGCATAACGAAGCTTAAACAGAGAAATATGTGAAAAGCACAAATGCAAGAGAGCAGAAGGGAGAAAAAACGAATAAAAGTCATAGCTGTAGTTGTGGCCACAGCTAGCTGAAGTCAGCACACCCACTCGGCGGCGTCTGGCCTGGGTCAGTTTTGGCCATGTTTTTTTTTTTTTTTCGTGGGCATCGGCAACAAAAGCTAAATGCAGGCGAAAAGGAAGACGATTTCATAACTAATGTGGCAGCAGCGAGCTGCGGATGTCCGTTTGGGTAATCGAGCTGCTGCTTCTCCTTCTTCTGCGTGATTGGAGCTCAGTGCCTGTCTCCCCTTAATAACTGGTCCAAGCTCTTCGCTACTTGCCTATGCAGCCAGCGTTCAACTGACCCGAAAGTCGCGCCTGGCATTCAAATTGACGGCATTAAAGGCGGCCATTTCGCTGGGCCCTGGCGGAGGCTGTCATAAATATGATAAGGGATTGCATAAGCGTTAGCAGTGACTCCGCTCCCCAATGCCGTAGTATCTTAATTAATAAGTCAATGGCTGCTCGCTTAAGGCAGCTTGCCGGAATGAGTTAGGGAAAACTTCGGGCCATAAAGAAAATAAATGAACATATTTTTGTATACGCGCTGATATAAGCAATTTGTGCAAAATATACACTTCAGCAACTAGTTGAAGTATTTGTGTTCAAAGTACATGACTGGAAAATGCCCCGGCTAATATATGAAATATCTGCTGATTTTTCATTTTAAGTAATGTCTGATCAGGCAACCTTGATATCATATGGAAGTCAAGCGATATCTTCCTGACTTGAACGTTTCTTAGTCCGCTATTCTTTCTCAGATATCCTAGATTTCAGGGCACCATTACTCTATATTTAGCTGTAAATTTCCAAAGTTGTATCACTTGGGAGCTGTCTAACTTTGATGGCCTTTGGGCCTAGCAGCCGTATACTGGCTAGGCAATGGCGGCCATCGGCAGAGTCTCAGCCTCAATTCGATTGCTCTGGCTGTAGTTGTTGTCGCTGCTTAATTTCGTTATGAGCCCTATGCACATTTACGCCATTTCATAAAATTTTCATAATGGGTGCTCCCTTATGTGTGTGGGTGGGTGTCGAGCCAATGACTGACAACGTCGTTTCAGTTTTTATACCGTCATCGTCACTGGCACTGCTGCTGCCGCTGCGTCCCGTTGCCTGCTCTAATGGCGTAAATGTTCAATAAAGTGGCTTTTAGCGCTTTTGCTCACACACACACACACACACACTGACGCGGACATATATACAGTAACAGCAAGCGACACGGCCTGGCCGGAAGGCAGAGCTCATGTGCTCAGTTTGGTTTGGCCCGTCAATGTTTCAGAATCTGCGCCTCTTTCTGCTTTTAGGAGGCACTACACGCACTTTATGTGCGTTACCTTTTCAAATAAAGTGAATGGGCATATTAATTTAATGCAACACTGTGCGAAGTCGTGAATAATGAATACAAAATGTGCCCAGTCAAGCGCCTGCTGCCTGCGATAAGCGCTTCAGTTGAAATCTTTCGATGGCTGTTTAAGTAAAATACATATATTAGGTTAAGCCCCTGAGATCCCTGGTCAATCGGACATATATAGGTGTAACCTATAACTGAAACTGTAAATTGACATCTCCCTATTCTCGAATAAACTGTTTTCAGACTTTTCATGCAGCGCATCTGGGCGTCGCATATGCCGGACTTCCAGTGTCTCTATGTTTATTTGCTGAGCTACGCATTTGAAAAACAATTAATTTGGCAGCCGCTTGATTGCAAAATTTTGTCTGTGCTGAAATTTGTTTTGAATGTAAACACTCGCATGGTCCAGACATGACCACAATTTTATGCTTTGACTGATGTGCGCCGCCTGCTCCAGGTCTCCAGCAACGGCTCCAGACGAGCGCACATGCAGCAGCTGCTGCTGCTGCTGTTGCCCATTATTTTTAATGTATCGTCGTAGACGAAGCAAAACATTCAAACTGCTGGAATAGCCATGAGTTCATGTTTAATTAAAAACGATGCCTATTGGCAGGCGACTGAAAGATCGCTCAATAAAAGCTTGCCACATGACGCACAGGCGCAGTTGATAAGTGAAAAGGGGAACAAATTGCTTTCCAACAATTTGCCAGAAACAGCTAGAATAGTTTCTATAGTTAGTATATGATTTATTTATTATTACATTTTATTATCGAAAAGCACATAAATTGTGTGTTTGAAGTGCTTGATGCTGGCAGCACAGTGCACAGAGCTTTTCTCATTCAATTATTTTACTATTAGTTATTCAAACTTCATACATCTAGTTGCCCTCTAGCCGCAGTTCATCTCTGGTTTCTGCAGCTTGCTTCTCATATTTGCTCTTTTCATCTCCGTGATTAATAAATGTCAACCGCAACATTACTGACACCTCAGCGGGGACAACAACCGCAACGGCGGTACGTAGTTTAGACAAAATATATTGTGGCTTTTTTGCCAAAGAGCAACTCGGTTGTGGCTGCTTGTTACCCAGGCCCCGACTACACTCGGACTACTCACACACACACACACAGACACACACACTAAGTGCACTCTGCATGATACAAATGTACGCAGCTCCTTTGTCGCAAGCAGGTGACAAAAAGTACACGTAACTTAATGGAAACCTGCCGCCAGGGGAAGACCAGTAGGCGGCTCGGTCGTCGAGTTGCACAAGAATTTAACAGAAATTCAGAGAGCAGAGTTAAGCAGACGAGGAGGACATTTTGGCAGATGTACATATCTACATATACACGAAAGCCGATGTCATGCCAGCCTTGTTAGTTCGGTTCAGACACCTGAAAGCAGCATTTCCAGCCGAAGTTTAATAAAGCCAGCTTTAAAAACTTATAAGAACAACACTTTAAGGCACATAGTTTAATATAAAACACATAATTTTGTTGCTAAACATAAATCCAGTTTAAAACTGTTTTTAGACCTTTTCACAATAATATATATATACATATGTATCTTAGCTTTAAATAGCTTAGACTATGCGTGTGTTTGGCTAACTAATCTATTCAGAACATGCATATAATTTATCTTCAGACACACACACACAAGTTTGCTGCCAAAGTCAATTAATTAACACTTTATAACCCATATTTCATTCTAGAGAAACGCGTCAGCTTTTGGGCCCAGCCTAAAGAACCGATTCCAATCAAGCGCACACAAAATTTCCGCAACATCAAAGGCACGAAATTCTGTTTTAGTCAAACTCAACCTTGAAACTAAATGAAGCCTGTGTGTGTAACTGTACCAAATACCGCAACGCTGGATCTTAGACGACGGCCACAAATTAGCCAGCCTGCCGTAGACTTGCAAGTTTGAAATACTACGGAATTGAGCTTCAGCTACAGCTACAGCTTAGCTTCAGGCCTAACAAACGCTGAACTGAGAGTGGTCTTGCCCGTCAGAAGCAAAGCGAAGGCAAAAGTTCAATCCCTGAAAGCCGCAGATTGAACAGCTAGAGCTGAGAGCAAAGCTTGCTATATTTTTGAGAGCGCCAAAGGATTCATTAAAAAACCGCCAACCTGGAACTAATGGAATTAGAGAATATTGTGGCCAATACGGTCTACTTAAAAGCGAGAGAAGGTGAGTGCAAATTCCCACAGACAACGAAGACATCAGGCAAACGGCCCGAAAACTACTCACGAAACATAGCTGGGAATGGCTTTAGGCATCAAATCCTTTGAGGGACACAGTACGCGTGCTCTAGTGGCACCTTGTCTTGTCCGGAGGTCGCCACCATCGATTTTTCTTTGACTCTGATTTCCAGGGCGGGTGTTAATTGTAGTACAGCGCCATTCACCCGGGCCCAGCCTTTTTTTGGGGCTGTGGACCCAGTCTTGTAGCATGGCGCCTGGCACTGCGCTTTATCTAAAGTTAATGAAGCGTTAAATGTTTGCGCTCCAGCAACTTATTCATTTTCATGCTTCACGTTACAGCTTTAAGTGCTCTATTTGACTCAGTACTCGCCACTGGCAGATACTTGTACATTCTGTTATCGAGGTCACACTCCAATTGCTGGGCATCCCATGACCAGCCAGCCAGCCCGCCCCAGCCAGCAGTCAAGTTCAGTGCCATTCGCTCGGCTCGCTTATATAAGGCAAATGCAAACCCAGCATTATCCGATGAAGGTATTACAAAATTATGCAGAGCGGTTCTTGGAATATTTAAAGTGTCTGAAGGTCACCTTCACCTTCAGCCAGCTGTGTGCTGCACCCTTGAGGATAGGATGGTGATTTTACGGGTAGAAAAGTATACTGATTGCATGCCTGATGATTTCTAATGACTGCGCACATGAAAGATTCACTTCAATTACAACGAAAGGCATTCGCTTGGCTCAAGTAAATATATCAATATTTTGTACTCTTGCCGGGGCAACTCAGATATGAGCAGCGCATCGAGCGGACTTCGGAATGTATCCATCAGATACATTTGCACGCCGCTCAACAGATTTCAATGATAGAACGTGCACGGAATTTCAATTTGTCCAGTTATGTAATGTTTGAGAACACTTTGTTGATAGACCAGGAGCAACAAAAAAGCGACAGAGCGACAGAGAGAGAGAGAGAGAGAGAGAAAGAGTAAAAGAGAGACGCGACAATAAAATACTGAGAAAGTATAAATTTGCAATAGATTTAACAAGCCAAAAAGTGAATTTTTTATTTGAATTTTAAGGCGGCGGCAACAGCAGTGCGACGTCAGCAATGGCCGATGGCTAGAACAGCAAATTCGCTTTTGGCCAAAAACTTTTATTTTCTTTTGGCCCTTTTGATGTTATCTTGAAAAAGTTCTAACTGCGTTTTTACTTCTGTTTTCCTTCTCTAAAGGCATGTCTCACAACTTATTTATTTTTACTTTTTGTTACCAAACTCAAACTTGGCCGACGAGGTCTGGAAAGTAAAAAACAGAGACTAAAGAGTTGATTAACTGTTAATCAATCAGTATATACTTAAAAGTTAGACAAAATATGACAAGCCCGTCAAAGTGGGTAGCCTAATGAGTAACGAGTAAAGAGTGATATTTAACAGACTTGAAAATCCACCATTTATTCTGTTATTTGGGGATATTTGCAGGGGAAATAATTGCAGTTTAATTGCCTATCTGAAATCCATGTAAAATTATCGTCAAATGCTTATATTTGTGTAGCACTCCTCTTGTAACCTGAAAGCTTCATAGATGAAATCGCCTCGAAAGAACTTTTCTGCTCTGTTTACTGTGCGTCTCTAAGCTTCGATTGCGTCTTTTGTTTTAATGCAAAGAAATTATGCTTGCGTTTGAGTTTTGTTCTGCATCTGAGTTGCTTTTTTTCCTCTCTCTCCTTTGCATTAAGAAATGCGAATGCATTAAAATGAACGCAGTGAACGAAGAGAGAAAAGACGTCGCCTTCGATGGCATAAATTTCGCCTTAATGCGCTGCCATAACGTTGATTATATCAGAGTGCGAGAGTGAGGGAGACAGACATTTGGGACGCAAAGCAGTTGCTTAAGTGGGTTCAGGCTAGTGAGAGAGGGAGAGACAGAGACAGAGAGAGAGAGGGGGAATGGGAGAGTGGAAAACCGCATTTAAATTATCGAAAGTCGCCGCAACGGCAACCCCTGTGAAATTGACAATCACATCATCACAGTAAACTAGTTGCTGGTAGCTCTGTGAAGGCTTTTGGAGCTTACGTTGCTGTGCTTAATTTCATGTAAATATTGGGCTAATGCCGTGGCAAACATTCGTGCCGTCGAATGCATCCTGCTGTAGCTGGCGCAGCCTTGCGTTCCTGCTTCGCCTTGCACCCAGTTGCCGCTGCCCACTTGAGCTGTGCACCAGAGTCAAGCCGGTTGGTTCAATGACCGCTGGTCAAGTCAACAACTTGCGTCGGCTGTTGGCTGTTGGCTGGCTGCCTGGCTGACTGGCTGCCTTACAATACACGCCAATTCATTTCAAGTGGGTGTTCGTGCATCTGTTTGTGTGCTTTGTTGTTGTAGCTGCTGCCATTGTACACTTTTTATCAGGCTAACAAGCCTTTAGTTATGTTGTATGCTAAGCAGCTAAAAAAACCTGTTGTTAATTATCGCACGCAATACAATGCAACAAAAGCCGCTGGCGCGGAGGCGTTCCGTGTGCCATGTCCAAGCCGTTTCTGGTGCCTGGTGCCTGGTGCCAGGTGTATGTTGTGGCAGTTCTAGTTGGGCGCACATTTAAAGGCCGCTAATTACTTGTAGCTCTCAATCAGTCAGCCCGTGCTTCAGTCTGTCAGTCAAGCAGTCCGTTTAATATTTCAGTTAGCATAGGCCACTAATCAAGAAGTGCGGTTCCTGTGCTGCCCGCTGCGTGTCCTGGCCCAGTAGCTGGGATCCCGCATTACTGTGGGTGCCACGCACTGCGGTTTGCGGCGACTGCTTATCTGCAGTTGCAGCACGTAGCAAGCCGCATGGCGCATATGCAGCAAGTGTTGTTGCCCAATCACTGAATATGTGATTGCAATCAAAGCGACTGTTGTTTGCAAACCAGAGACTCGTTGGCTGCCACCGAATGCCATCCGAGAGTGGCGCAGTGGAAGCCGTTTTAATTATATGCAAAACGCTGCCAATAAAACTGAATTTTACAATCAAAGGGACCCGAACATGCTGTAGTACAGTGAGTGATATGTTTCCGCTGACGGGCAACATTTCATTGTCTCTACTCATTAGCACATGGCGCGCTCACGCCTCAGAATATACCCTGCAATGGGACTGATTCCACTTGACTGCCGCCAGCTGGCGAAAATTTAAAGCAAAATAAATGTGAGTGGACTTTATAGTCGGCTACTGCTTGCTTTTATTGGCATCACTGTGGAACTTCAAGAGATTGTCGTTGGAAACCGGTAGCCTCTTGGCAGTTGCTCTTGTACTTGAGACTTCAGACTGGAGACTGGCAACTGGAGACTGGAGACTAGCTGTTTTTTTATTTTTCGTGTATTTATACTTTTGTTGACGTAGGCAAATATTAAATACTAATACATTGGCCCCCAAGCACTGAAATATGTTTTACAGTGACGCGCTGCTGCGTCAGCAACTGAATATTTAATCGGCATATTTAATCTGCTGCCCGTGGCGTATACGTAATCTTCGACTTATGAATATTAACCAGCGTCTCGAGCCGGCCAGTGTAATGCAATCTTAGAACTGGTTTCGCAATACTATCCCATGTTTGCGTATGTAGGTTATCAGCCGCTCTCCGAGATGATATTCCTCGGAATATATACGTTTTCATAGCGCGACATTTGATTTCGCTGCTTTCGCTTGTCACTCAATTATTGATTGTAATAAATTTGTGCTGTTTGTCTCTGTTGCTCTGGCTGCTTTTAAATTTCATTATTGGCAACACTTGACATTCGAGTGTATTGTTCGTGAGCGAGTGCGATAGGCGAGCGCCCCGCTTGGAGATGTGTAATTGAATGCATTCCCCGTTAATAAATGTGTTTATTTTTGGTAAATTGCGTGTATTGTGTCACTTTAAAGTGAGAGGAGAATAAAATAATTGCAATTCATCACTTAAACGTGACGCATTTAAAGTGCAGACAATATCGCATGCAAATTGCACTTAAAAGCTCCTTAATTAATGCCCAAAAATAATATTAAATTCCTTTGAACATATTCTTCGCTCACTTTAAAGCTGGCGAAACGAGAGGCCCACAGCTTATAATTTACGTTAATGACATTTGCACATATCCAATTATGGAAAACATTGCATGTGTCGTGCTTGTCACAGCCGATATGAAATGCGAGAAGAAAACATGTTTTCATTTTGGCAGAATACCTGGGAGCGGGCTGAAATCAATTGCACAAACAGCAAATGAATGCCGTTAGTTTAGCGCGTAATTATGCAATAAGGTAACAAACAAAAGTGAATTTTAATAATTGTGCGCACGTAATGGCGTTCAATGCTGTTCAGGCAAACACACACATACATGCACACGTATACGCATATAAATTGAAATATATTGAATACACTCTCGCTTATTGGGGCAACAAAAGATGCCGCTGCGTGGCAGCTGCGGCTGCAGCAGATAAGCAATTGGAATTATGCACAATTTGCTCTGGACGGGCCATAAAGCAAAACTTTATCGATTGTTTTGACAATTAACCTTTTATATTCTGTATTATTTATACTCCGTATGGTGTACGATACGTTTATTTTCTCGCTTCGCAATTGATTTCGATATAATGCCTTTAAATTGCGCCGCCGCAGCGCAGTGAAGTCAAGGTGTGATACAGCAGTTTTCGGCCAGGTAGCTGTGATTAATTTTCTGACGGGCAACGAGTCGTATACGCGGCGAGGACTTATTTGTCTTTGTTAAGCAGATGCCCTGACTGCCTGCCAGCCCAGTTTCCTGGCCTACGGCTTTATGATTGATGGACCAAAAGGTGCTGCCAGCTTTCGGGCGTTTTATGAGCACTTAAGTACAACAACGACGTATGCTCCAGGCAGCAGCCGAGTTCGGATATCGTTAAATAAATATAACGCCCATAGTTTGCAGCTCGTCCACGACGGGCCTGCTCATACATATATGCATGCATTTATCTACATACATAAATATGCGAAAGCACTTTTCCCCAGTTCATCCTGTTGCTGTGTGTTTTATGCGTTCGCATAAAAAGCTGAAGCGCTGAAAAAAGAACCGAATAGAAATCTTGGCATATTTTATGCTTGTGCCCGTCATGAAAATGTAAGTGATGCTCTAAACAATTTTGCTGATGAAATGAAATTGAGTTATTCCATACGGCGCACTCTCGCCATGCGAGCTGAAAATGTTAGATATTCGAGGTATATGTGTATGCATAGAACTTAGCATGCTAAAGGCAGGAATCTGTGCAGAAGGTATGCGAATGCCAATCGCGTGAGCTATGCTCTCACACTCGGTTACACTGTGCACGGCCAAGTCGACAATGTATGTGTGTGTGTGTGTATCGTCGGCAACGTGTCGTATGCGCAATTTTGCAATATAAATGACAACATTTCAGGTTTATGACATTCTGTGAGTCGCCTGCACGCTACGCATATCAATTTCAATTCAATTTTTGACAGCACATCCAACACATGCAAGAGCCACTACACAGCGCAACACAACAGCAAACGCTTTTTTCCCAAATGCAGCACAGAAACATTTTACACTTTATTGGTGTCAGCTATTTGAAATGTTGTCAACAGCTTCGGCCGATATTTCAGCTGGCCCGAACAACAGTTACAATTCCCCAGGGCAGATAAATAAATGTCAGCAGCGCAAGTAACCGCAAAAGGCCGCCCGTTCGGTTTCTTTTATTTATTTATTTGCTGCTGTTTGTCTGCTGAGCCTAAAAAGCAATTATAAAATGCGAAGGCAGCAAACTCACCTCTCCGTCATCATCAGGTTTAGCAATCGAAATTGCATTTTGCTGCATAAGCATGCAGCACAATAGAAGTAACACACACACACACACACACACACACAGATACTCGTCCTGGCCATCAGTTGTGAAAGGCTGTCGGGCGTGATTCTCAGTATTGAAAGGAATAAACAAACAAAAAAGTAGTGGGCGGACAGAGATATAGTAAAAAGAATCCGTTTTAAATTGATTTTATTTATTGATAACAAAAGCCTTGCAAATGCGATTTTCAATTAAAATATGGAGCTGCTATAGCAACAGTTTGAATGCAACGCGCATTGATGATTTGTACGGGTTGCCCGCTGGCTCTTGGGCTAGTTGATTGCTTGGCTCTCCCAGCTGGCCCCATGTGGCCACGCTGATGCTATACAAAGGCAACAGCGACAAATGAATGCAGCTGCTAAAACAGCCGTAAACAAAAGCGAACGAAGCTGCAGTTTAATTGGATAATAAATTGACTCAAGTGCCTTATCAAACCACTACAAATCTAAGAATTACTCTGTCAGCATGTTGGCTGCTTGTTGATAATAAACTCAAGGCATATCTTCAATATTCATCGATCGAATTACATATTCATATCTAGCTGAAACTAAAGTTCATGTGGCCAGTATTTATGATTATGTCTAGTGATTAGAAGGCACTCAAATTTTCTTTAGCCATTTCCCCAGTGAGTGTTTGGTATTTGGAAAAACAATAATTTGTTATAGATCTCAGGGCATTAATCTTTCGCTTTGTATTGCGCTTCATCCACTCGGCGTCTGTGTGGTATTTGCAAAACCAAATGCACTGAACTTGCAATCAAACATAAAATGTTAACATGCCCCAGCGGGGCAGCAGCGAGCGGGCTGTCTTGCAGCGCATCCCACTTGGGCTATCGTTCACTTGGCTGCTCAGCGCGCAAAGCTGCTGTCAGCGCCATATGTGCCAGTTGTGCGGTGCGCTCGACTTGAACTCTGAACTACAAGCTGCCATATGGTTTTATTTGCACTGCCGTATTTGCTGTTTGCTCCATGCTGGTCGAGTGCACTGGGCAGGCGGGCGGACGGGCGGACGGGCGAGTGGAACGGCCAAAGACTGCAAATGTAGTTGGCAATTAATTTCTTTTGGCTATTTACAACACCGATGCTAATTGCGAGCTGTATGGTTTTTGAGGTTGGCATGGTTAGGATAAATGCCAGGCAGTATGTGAAGTGAATGACCGCTCAATTTTAATTCAAAATGTGGGAGAATGTGGCAGAGTTTGGCCAAGCGCAACGCTGCGTATGAGTGATTGCGTATACGCAGCGTTATCGCCTGTGCACACGCTGATTATGGGATATTTAATTATAATTACACCGAGCACTATCGTGGTTTGATGCATGTGTATGTTAAGCAGGCGAGGCTTATCCTTGCTTGACTGACGTAATTACTGAGTGGCAATATCTGTGCATACATACGCATATGCAAGAGCAGCCTGTCGGGCAGGCTTTGATAACGTTGTGACGTATTTGCTAGGCAGCTGTCAATGCATTTTGCATTGTCACTTAGCAGCCGACGTCAGATTGACAGAGTGACAGGCAGAAAGCCGACAGCACTCGAGGCGAGAGCGTTGGCCCTATTGCCAGATTGCCGGATTGTCAATCAGCAGTTTGTGCGCCCTTTTGGCATTATGCTAAATATAGCAGGCACATCAAGCGAGCACGCAAATAAGCTGTGCAAAAACAAATGTCACAGAGCACTGCCGGTCACAGGTTGATAAGCGCTTCCACTCTCGCACTTCCAATAAACTCAGCTCATTGTGCCTGGCAACGGAGCAACTTGTTGGCCTCTTTATCAGTCGCACGCACTGATTCAAACCTCAAAATGTTCTTAAATTTGAGGTACTTATGTGAGCGAGTGGAAAATAGGAAATCCAGGCCTGAGAAGCTTGGCAAATAAAAAAGAAAGAAGAAAAGAAGTCAGTGAGGAAACCCTTTTATACACAGTATTGCTCATTTAATTACACGTGTATACAAATGAACAGCGAGGCTTTGCTACCAACAAGGCTATTAAGCCATGGCCATCAATCAAATGGCTGCAAAATCTGCAGCAAATGTTTGCTTATGATAACGAATGCAAATGCAGCGAGAGGCAGCAGGCAGCAGGCAGAAGGCCACGAGCAACAAGCCAGACACGGTGGGCAGGGCAGTTAACAGCGAACGGTAAACAGCTAACAGTTAACATCTATCATGTTGTACGGCTGTCAAATGAGCCACTGTCCGAACGAGGCCAAAACGCGCCTCGACTGCGTGCGAATGCGGCATGTGCCATGGAGAGCCTGCACGAGCGCATTTATAACTATTTATCGGGCAGCAATCTCTAGCGCACACTATCTGAGCCAATTGCCCAACATGCGGCCAGTCGGCCGTTTAGCCAATCATTCAGTTAGTCACTCATTCAGTTAGCTGAATGCTAAATTAAATCAAATGTTGAGCAAAATGCGGCGCATTTAATTGACTAACAACGCGGCTGTGTGTTTTCGACTGGCGCCCGGCGCTGCAATTAATGTCAAGTCACTTCAGGTTGCCCCAGCCCGGACACTGATGAGTCGCCAATGAGGGCAACTAATAAAATTCATTCATAAATAATTCAATGGAATGCCCAAGCAGCAATTTATAACAATTTCGCATACGCCGTCAGCTCGGCCAACAACACGAAAACATCGAGAATTGTGCAGCTTAATTGATTTGTTTTGCACCCAATAGAGCGACATTTGTGTACAAACAACAGATATGTGAACATATATGTTAATCTATAGGTACATATACGTTTTTTGTGCGCCTATTTGTCATTTAAATAACTGAATGGCCATTGCCAAATTGACATCGATTGAGAATAATTGTCCTGTCGTCTCCAAAAAATAACTTTCTTTTTTGTTTGTGCGCTTTGTTATCTGTCGCCGGCAGCCATACTTCGGCCACCTTCAGTTTTTGCACCTGTTTATCACTGTTATCTGTCGAGCACTGTGCGTGGGCCTGCAATTGAAGCGCCTGAAATCGTGATAATCAAAAATAAAGCACATTAATTAAAGCGAGCTGAACTCCTCCATGCGATTCTCACAGTGACAGCTGAGGTATGATTGATAGAGTTTAATTACGAAGAAATGCGGATATTAAATGTATATAGGAAAAAAATATATGTGGTCAAAATGTAATTATAATGCAGATATCAAAAGGAATTGTGGTTGAATAAATAAATAAAATATAGAATAAATAATAATAAATTGGAATAAAATACAAAGTGCAATAGAATATTTTGGAAAGAGTCCACGAACCACTGATTGCGTGTAAACAGATTTTTGGAAATTCATAATGAGTATTTTGTTCACGCCCACATTTGGTATAGAACTGAAACTTATAATTAAAAAAAAAAAAGAGTTAGTCGGCAAGCAGCTGCTAGTTAGGCCACTGCAAAAAACAGCATTGTCTGTGTAGACTCAAATGAATATTAGATAAAACTGTGCGAAAGTAACAGCTTGCCATGCGGAAAACATTTCTGTGTTTTGTTTTGTTTTTCGAAATGCAGTTGCCGAGAGCCAAATATGCAGCATTTTGGCAAATACTTTGACAGCTGCAATGCAAAGGCGGCTGCCCAGTAGCCGGTTTTGGCCGGGCCAGTCGACCCAGTAGCTGCTGTCCAGTTGTCAGTTGCCAGTTGCCAGTTGTGCGTTTCGGCCAGTCCGAAATGCGCTTGCATATCAAATAGCAGCTAAAGCCGTCAGCGCTTGGCAAAATTATTTAAATTATGTACAAACTGCAAAAGTTGAACGGCAAAGTTGAAATGCCAGCCACGCGCCGCATGCCAAAACATTTTACAATACGTCTTGTTTTCCGTTCAAGTTTTGATTTTGCTCTTTTTCTTGCGCTTTGCTGTCGGCCACGAGGAATTGCATTTTAATATATCCAAATATTTGCCCATTGACGAGCGGAAAGTAAAATATCTTTGATGTATTTTGCAGTCGAGCGCCTGGCATGCCAACAACAATTAGGCATTTTTCTATTCCGTTCCCAGTGGCTTAGCGGGGGCATCGACAAAGCCATAAGAATGTGGCTTTCAGTTACTTTTAGTGAATTTCACTTCAGACTCAATTGGGCTAGTGCTCTAAGCTCTTGTCCTTGTCGGGCTTCAAGACTGTACTCTGCACATATATTTTCTTACCCATGTACTGCAAGTTATATAACCATTGGTAACTGTTAGTGAAAACCATATTTCCAACTGTTGTGGCCATGAAAGAGTTTTCGTCTTTTGGCCCGTGTAGGAGTGTCCTTTAACAGCTTTGGCTGGCCGATTGAGTTTCAAATCCTTAAGCGAAAGGCATGTAAACTTTTTTGGTCCAGCTGTTAAGCCTCCTTTGATGTGTTTTTCAAAAAGCCAGCTCGTAGCTACAGCATTCCAAGGCCTTTCTTTTGTTCCCAAAATATCTCAGGCCAAGGGTCCATGGCAACAGTTTGGAGTAGCAAATGTCAAATTCGGTTTTGTTTCAACGCCAGCCGTGGCGTCTGATTAATCAAATTGCGGCTCAACAGGAGCCGTGGGTGCAGGGCAGCCCAATGTGGATGTATTTTTACATCATTATTTATTTATTTATTGATTTTGGAAGAACTAATATGACTTTACCTGGTTGGCTTCGCTCCAGGGTAGCGTGCGCGTGGAACACTTTTTGCGGCTTTAAATTTGATGAGCCCGACGCCCAGTTTTCCCGTTTGCTTTCTTCTGGCTGGCAGCTTGTGTAATAATTTTTCACATTCACGCCTTCACATCATTTTTATATGCCCCGTGGAAGGGGTGCTTGTTGTCTTTGTTTCGGCTTCATGTAGCTGTCAGATGGCGTTTTTTATGGCCTCGTTACTGGCCGCATTACGGAGTCTTGCGCCTGTGCGCCTGGTCAAGCTCTTGGGGTATGCAGATTGCATTAAGTTGGGCTTGAGCTAAAAATATAATATTAATATCAAGGACTCTGCTGTCCTTGGCCAGCTGCCAGCCCACTAAAATCAATATGGGGCAGACTAGAACCACTGTGAACTGTGCTTCGCCTAATTGAGGCAATAAAGTGCAGCTTCAATTATTATTATTAGTTCGATGGGCAAAGTGTTGAACAGGCCAAGTTGCAACCACTTCAGCTGTGAATAAAAGGCCAGAAACTTGCCTAGCCATTGCTTGGCTAGCAGATACCCTACACTGGAAGATTCCACACATAATAATGATCAATGGTGTATCGTGTTTGTTTTTGGCCTTTATTTCCACAACCTGATTATACCCGCTCCGTTAAGGCTATAGGGCATGGAAATATAATCGCAAAAGCACGGACTCGTCGGCCGCCGAGGTCTAGGTGGGCCTGAAGTGGTCGTGCGCTACCCATAATTTCCGTTTCCGCAATCAAAATGTGAAAAAAACATTTGCGCGGAGCGGAACAGAAAAAAGGATAGAATAGGAATAAAGCGAAATGATGAAGTGAGAGAGAAAGGGCAGAAAAAGAAATTCTATAGCTAGGATTTGACAGCGCCATGGAGACTTCTGATTGGTTTTGCTTTGTGCTTGCAAATATTTCTTATCTGTTGGTGTAGAATCTGTTCGCTGTCGTTATAAACGCCAGATGGCCATAATGATTTGTGCTTGGGAGGCTCCTTAAAAAAATAAAATGCTTTTCTGTAGAATAGCTCTTATATATAAGTTAACAAATAGAAATATGAGATATATATTTATATATGCTCGGCCAAGGCAAACTTACGACTTTGCTCTCGTTTGCAGAAACTTTTCGCCAATATAAACATGGTCTTGTTGCAGCAGCAGCAGCAGCTGCTGTATTGGGCAAATACTTAGTTGCTGTAATTGCGCTAAGAATGTCATCAAATGCAGCCTCACACACAGACACACACACTCACACTCGCACACACATATTACGGGCTGCACCTGATTTACTTTGAAAGTTAGGCAACTGCAGATGGCAGAATCTGTGCCCTGTCGCAGTGTACTGCAATTTATGAAACTATTTGCTGTGCGGAGGAAATTGAAAAACTTCTGGCTAAGAAAAGAAAATAAGAATAGCAGGAATTTTAAGCAGAATTCCGAACAGTTGCCAGACGCAGCAAATTGGACAAAGCAAGTGGCTGAAACGTAGTTTGATAATTGCAATTGCAAGATATGCGAAAGGATAATTGAAGCAAGTCAAGGACTCTAGAGCCAGAGCATCCCATTTAAATTTAGGAATAGTTCCGTGTTAAGGTTAGTCAATATCAAGATCTCGAAAAACACTTTTAAGAACACTCAGCAAATATAAAGCTGGTCGCCATCCAAGCGAGCTTCTTGAGCTCTTCCCTCACACACACACGCACTCAGGCAGCGACAATTTTTTAGAGTGGAAAACAAGTTGCGTTCACGTTTTTGCGCTCGTGTAATTTTTATAGCAACAACAAGAGGAAATTATAAGAAGAAAAGCGCTAGAATGTTGCAATAACCGTAACGTGGCTAAGAATGTTGCTGCCTGACGCAAGGACTGCAGCGCGGGCTGTGGATAGTTAAGTGGGTGGTGGGTGGGTGCCGCTGGTGCTGCAAGTAAAGGCATCGCGCTTATAATTCTAATTGAATAAATTAAAAACTTGAAAGCTAAGCGAAAAAACTGGAAGTTTTTTCCCGCCTGGAAAGATCGGAGAGGGGCTAAAGACAGCCCGGTAAGTAGGGTCCTAAATTGAAAGACAAAGTTGAGGTGAAGAGCAGCGTAGAGTGGGAGTGAAGTCGGCGCTTAAGCAGCTCACAGTTAGAAAGTAAATAAAGCAAATGAAAGACGTAAAGTGTTCTACTAACTAGTATGATAAAAACGGCTTCATTAACGATAAAAGTAAAGAGAAATATGTAAAATATTAAGCAAATGCGCCTTAAAGAAGCTGAATGAAGGAAATGTTAAGTGAAATAGTCAACAAACTGAGACATATCATTAAACGACTCAAATAACTAATGCACGTATTACTTATTTACAAAGAGCTTCGCAGGTTTATGACCAAATATTCCCAACAGGAGCCGCTGCCTGTTTGGCCAAGCATGGCATTAAACGCAAATCCCAGCCGTAACATTTCACATAGACGGCGACCGGGTCGACTGTTTCGCTTAATTATATACCTTTAATATATATTTACACGAGACTCAGCCTGCTTGCTGCTGTGCAGGAGGCGTGTTTTACAGCCCCGGTCGCTCGTTCAGCTCGTCGGGCCGTGGCAGTTGAGTCAATATCTATTTGGTATGTACGCGTACAGTGCGCGTGGATTGTTTAATTAAAAGCGACACATGGTAACTTGGTCGGACCAAGTGCAAAAACATATTCGCCCCACTGCGCACAAGACGTTGAAGAGCCGTTCATAAGTTTTTAATAGAGTACGCCAGCCATTCGAACCGAAACTTTGTGTGTGGAATGGAGTTCACGGTGTTCCTGCCTCGGCCCGAAGTTCTTGTCTTGCGTTGACCCCACAGACTTGCGTTTCTGCTGGCCATTGTTGCCGAAGAGCTTTCCACTGCATGGCGGTCCGCCTTTGTGTTGATAAACACGGGGACGATCTGCTTTTATGTGCACCAGGCCAGGTAACTCACACGGGAGCCATTACGCATACGCAGCGTTGCGCTTGGCGTATTCTTTTTATAATGCTTACGTTTAGTTTATTGTGGATTTTACGACAACCAGTGCCGCATATAAAAAGCTGGCAACTCACGGGTCGAGGTTTTGTGCTCCGTGCCCGGTCGTTGGCCATGCTTTGCCAGGTGGCCAAATAAAGTGCGCTGCACAGTTTAAAATTTCTTGTAAGAAGCTTATCAATCCGCCAATCAAAGTATCTTATAACATTTTACAATACTTGCAATCTTCGCCGTATTATTACACCGATGTAAGCGGCTGAGGGAAATGCGCACTCGACGAAATAAATATTTTGTTATGCCGCTAGAGTGCAGCATAAGTTGTTTACGCGCTGGCTGAGCTGGTAAACAGCTTTGCATATGGCACACAGCATTCGCCCTCACAGACTTTATTCGGCGCAATCTTAAACTCCACTGTGTGCCGCATACGTCTTGGAGGCATAAGTCTGTTGATATTAGTTTTTGGTTGAACTTTTCAATTATTAGTTGGCTGAATTGCTTTGCCGCCGCTGTCGCCATTAGAAAACCGACACGAGACGCCATTATTGTGTCTGGTAGTCTAATGGAGCTTGAAAAAACAAAAGCGAACGATGCTGCTGGGGGGCCACGAGGCGGCGCCGACGGCGGGGGAGGTCGAGCCCACGAGCCAGAAGAAATGAAACGAATTAATAATGCCAGCAAGTTGGCAATAAAATTTTTGTGTATAACGGCTGTAGCGCACATCCCGCTGTTTTATGGGTAACCCGACTAATTTCACTATTTCTCGCAGCCAAGTGGCCCCACAATTTGCATAGCCATAGATGTGTGAGTGAGTGTGAGTGCGTCTATATGAGATACTATATACCCTGTGTCAACTAAGTCTGAGGTATCAGCTATGTAGTCTATGAGGGCGAGAGGGAGAGAGAGAGCTTCTTACTACCACAAATTTATTAATTATGGGCCAACAAATACGTATACATACTATTCAAGTGCTGCAGCCTTGCGAGCTTAATTAAATTCAAACAGTAAATGCTCTCGATATTAAAGAAACGATAAGATATGAAGCCCATGTTTGGCCTATTTATGCTGAGTAGTGACTACTCCATATCTGTTAATACATTGTTTACTTTTATCTATGGAAATTTATTAGCTTTTATATTTATGTTCATATACTCTTGTCCGTGACATATAGGGTATCACGTTTATCGATTATTTCAGAGATCTTTTTTATGCTTTTTTTTGCTACTTGAGCAGCCATTGCAAATTTTGTGATGCGATTTTATAGAATTTGCTGCCACGCGTAGAATTTTAATGAAAAAACGCGCCCCAGCAATTGAATTTAAATTGAGTGGTGTTGGTGGTGGTGGTGGTGCTGCTGGTTGCTGCTTGGACCTGGCATGTGTTTTATGAGCCTGGCAATTCGGCGTTTTATTATGCAGCCTTCAATACGGTAATATCTTAAACATAATTAATTTGTCTGTGTCAAGGACGAA
The DNA here is from genome assembly GCA_035047485.1 of Drosophila peninsularis. Taxonomy (NCBI): domain Eukaryota; kingdom Metazoa; phylum Arthropoda; class Insecta; order Diptera; family Drosophilidae; genus Drosophila; species Drosophila peninsularis. Next base: position 8,932,749 of record JAWNPN010000044.1, on the reverse strand, counting down.
TCTTCGGAGTTCCTCCAGCGTTCCCATTTCCGATGGCCGGCGGCCCGCTGGTCTCGCACTGCTTCCGTTCTATTGCTGTAATAAATTGCATTTTACGGCCTTTGCCGTCCATTAATTGCTTTCACACGAAGCCAGCATATCAGCCAAGCTCTGCCGCTGCGTTTCATACAGAAAAATTGTAATTTTATAATTCCGATTACGAAGTGAATATTTAAACTGCTATCATCCAGAGTCATGACATTTAATGGCTCTATACACACACGCGTGCTCGCGTCATTGGAGGCGGCCATTTCAATGCGCGCAATAAGCCAGTCAAGATGGGCGTGGCTCGTGTCCAGATTTCAATCAAACGAATATTTACATTCGGACCACCCACGGACGCACGCTCGCCGCATGCCCAAAACCGTTTTCAGTCAGCCAATCAACTCTTTGCAGCCTGCTCCATGGCCTGGAGCTTAACTTTTATAGATATTCATTGATATTCTCAACTTTTTTAATGGTTTTTTAACAGTAATGATTAATTAAATGTGCACTCGGCTGTAGGTAAATGGGCTGTGTGACGTCGCTGCAGCACTGAAGGTATTCCAATCCATTCGTATGGACTCCTCGGTTGACATTTTTTATTGCAAATGAGACGTAGAGAGTAGAGAGTAGAGAGTAGAGAGTAGAGAGTAGAGAGTAGAGAGTAGAGAGTAGAGAGTAGAGAGTAGAGAGTAGAGAGTAGAGAGTAGAGAGTAGAGAGTAGAGAGTAGAGAGTAGAGAGTAGAGAGTAGAGAGTAGAGAGTAGAGAGTAGAGAGAGCACAAAATATAAGGAAAGAGACAGAGTAATATATGAAGAGAGAGAGTAATATATGAATAAATATATAACAATTAATATATAAATAATTAAAAATGTTATAAATAGTTTTAATCTTTTAATCCTCATACTCCAGCCAACAATTAGCTGTTTATGCAGCTAAAATATGTTTCAACGGTTAGGAAACAGGTGTAAATTGATTAAAAGCATGTTTCCACATTCCACATTTCGGAGATAGCTTCATGAAAAGTGATATATACAACTCTCTCGGCAGTTGTTCAGTTTCCATGATTCGTTAATTAATGAACAGCTTATCTATATATATATTTATAATTATTAAAACACTATTTCATTTAATTAAATGTGTCTACCTCGCAGCAGATTTTAATTAAAAGGCAGACATGGAGAGGGGAAGCCGAAGAACACACGCATTATGTCACTAGCGCTGGCACGTTGCGTATACGCACTGCGAGCGGCGCTTAAGCTGGGCTAAATTGAAGACTGGTGTTGGCCTTTGGGCCAACTGCTTATTACGCCGCATTTAACCTCGGTCCGCGTCTTGTCTGCCTGAGTAACGAGTCGGTCATAAATAATTGCAGCTAACTGTTGTTCGCTCCGTCGTTCACTTCATCTCTTGACGCTGCTCATCTTGCTGAAAAATGACATAAAATTATACAAAAAGGCGGAGTCTGGGTCTGGGTCTGGGTCTGGGTCTGTGGCTGTGGCTCGGCGTGCCGGCAACAATTTGACACTTATAAATTATGTCACATACTTCTTGGTGGCCGGCGTGAAAAATTGATCAAATTGCGGCCACTGGCAGCGGGCAAAGTTTGCTCGCCGAAACTTTTAATGTTTATCGATAAATTTGCAATTTCTTCAAGCTGGTCAGAGCCTCGCGATCTATGTGATTTACTCAATTGCTGGATGCGGCTGAGCAAGCGCTAATCTAGTGACAACTTGTTGAGCTATAAATTAAGTGTAGCCTCCCTCCTGGCGCCTCCATTGTGCTGTCTGCGTGTGTGGCTGTGTGTGTGGGTGTGTGTGTGTTGCCATTGTTTTCTTTAGTTGTGGCGACGCCAGCCCGACTACTCAATTAGCCGCCAGCGTTGCGGCCACTGCAGCTGCCTGGCGACGTTGCTGACAAATTGCATTTGCTGCCAGTTGACATGCAGACAACTACTCGCTCTGTGTCTGGGGGCGTGCCGAAGGGGCGGGCGGTGGCCTGCACCCACCAATGGCTAACGGAAGCAGACGCAATTTTTCCATTGATTGGTTTTAATTAGAGAAACCATCAGACACAAATTAGCCTTGCGTCTTCATTAATACTTTTTTTACGGCCAACTTGCATTTATTACTCTCTCCCACTCAAAGAGCCCGGCGCGTGTTGGTAGCACTCTTAATTCCAGCAACTACCAAAGCTTGAAACTCTGCAGGTTTTTTAGTCAATTTTAGCTGCTTCGTGAAAAACTTTGTTCAAGTGCCGTGCTCTTGGGCGTGGCCGCTCTGCTGTTTAATAATAATTGCCAAAATGAAAGGTTAAACTTTTACTTTTATGCCGTAACGAAGTGGGGTTTGATGATATTTTAATTTGAATAATGTGAACTAATGAGAACGATTTACACTTGTGTACAGGGTATCAGCTAGTGCTGCAGGCCCTACATAATTATTCCAGCTTTTTGACATTTCGCAAAGGTTGTTATTATTGCGATTAAAGCAGCTGTCAGAGCTTTATGCGCCGCTCGCGGCTTGCACCGGCAACCGTCAACTGGCATGTGGCATGTGGCATGCGGCATGCGGCATGTGGCAAGTGGTAAGTGGCAAGTGCAACTGAACAGTTTAACTGGCAGCGGCATCCGATAAGCTCACAAAAGTAGCACACAATGGGCCAACTATGTTAGTTTTAAGTGCACATATTAAGGCACTTGCCGCTCCATTCCCATAGCTTTGTTTGAGATATTTTTTCCAGCGTGGCTTATAAATCTTTCAACAGATCTCGAGAATTCTTTGGCTGAGAACTTGCGCTGCTTCACATGGTTTATATTTGTTATTATTCGGAGTCCCTTGTTGCATTTGGCATCTCTTGTTTGCATTCCATATCTGTTGGAGCTTTTAGTTCTCACAGTTAATTGTTATTTGTAAAAGTTTTGGCCATTCCGCACATCCCACGCTCACGTCTTTGTTATCGTCAAGGCTTAACGAAACTTTATCATCAGCTTATCCCTTGCTCTCGCACTGGCTTAGCGTAAACTTTTTCTGGGCGAATTCATTTTGGCCAAGATGCTTCAGTTCAGTATAATTCCACTAAAAGCCAAATCAAAAAGCAAGCCAACTGAGTGCCCAGCACCTCTCCCCTGGCCCTGCCTGAGCCTCGCCTCAGCTGCTGCTGCTGCTGCTGCTGGCTGCTGACCAGTTTGCTGTTCAAGTTTCTCAAGTTTATTTTACATAATTGCACTGCCACTAAATTAAATGCGCACGCATAGAGCCAGGCGCTGCCACGCCCCCTTCAAATAAGCAAATGCCAGCTCAGCTTGAAACTTTGGGGAGCAACTTTAAAGCGCCAAAAAGTTTACGAGCTGCCCCTCGTTAACTAATACAAGTAGCAAACGCTCGCTTAAGACTTACTCATGCATGAGTGTGTGTGTGTGTATGTGTGTGTGTAGCTATGTCGAATATGTGTGTGTGAGTGAGCGTATCTGTGCAAACAGAGATGATATATGGCATAAGGCGTGCATTGTGTCACGAGAAATTCTTGTTCAAGAATCACAAAGCTGTGCAAACAAAACTTTAAATAAATATATAAACTAAATATATTATAAAATCTATTTATAAAATTTGCATAGAAAACTTAGATTATTATGTTATCAAAGTTTGTACTTAAGTAGAATCTAATCTAACTATCTCTTTACACGCACACATATCTAACATTTATCGAGGGATTCTTTGAACCTTCCTTTTCTCAGCCAAATGCAGTCCAAATGCGTTCACTCAACTGTAAGCCATTCGTAATATATATATTTCGTGTGTGTGTGTGTGTGTGTGTGTGTGTGTGTGTGAGCAAGTAACGTTCATGCTGCACACACATCAGATACCGTGTTCCATGATGAGTTGTATGTGCCGCACAGTTCAGCCACGCCCGCACAGCCACTCCAGAGTTGAGCGCTGGTACGTTGTGGCTTGTCTGTGTGTGTATGCGTGCGTTTGTGTGCGTGCATGTGAGCAGCTATAGCATACTTTTCAGCGCCAGCGAATGAAAAGCTGTCCGATTGAGTTTCGATCTCTTTCGAGGTATTTTTGTTTTAGTTTCATTCAGCTAATACTTGCAGCCACAGTTAACGCATTGATTTCGATTTGACTGCTTTTGACATTTATGCTCCGCTGCTGCTGCTGCTGCCTTTATGCTGTCCAAATCGATTTACTTGCTACAGTTTATGACTCTACTATTATCGACAGACCCGTCGGTCAGAGCGAATGCGAGTGCCGCACTTGATTTAGTGATTTAGTCATTGTGGGCTGCCCTCTTGTGAGGCTCTTCTCTTGTTCAATGGCAAAGGATTTGCGAAAGTTACTTTGCTCATTTGAGCAAGCCTCGCCAATTTCCCAGCTTCAAATTATTTGCAATACAGAATGAAATTGGTCTAATAACTAAGCTTAAACTGTATGTATATCCTTGTTAACAAGGGCAATTCTACCTTAATGCCAGCATTGTCATTAACTCTGACAAGGGCCGTCGGCAGTTGCAACTTCATTTTCCAGCAAACGAAGGCAGACAGGCCAGAGCCCCAAGCAGCTGGTGTGACATCAAGTGTCAAGCATCAGGAGCAGGACATTGCCATCTTGTGTATTCAATTTGATTATTTAATGATATGATATCAATATTCTCATCAATTGTTTAATTATAACATCTGAGCTCGATGCGGTTGAGAACGAACTAGTGAAACTGAAGATGTTCATTGAACTGAGGTGAATACAGAAAATGTTTTCTGTTGGCCAATATTAATATTGCTAGTAGTTGAAATATAATATTGCGATATATTTGATGGGCTACAATCGAACTGTATCAAGAGAAACTAACTATATAATTATAATTGGAGTAAAAAAACTAATGAACCGACGCTCCCTAGAGTACGCTCATAATATATTAAATAAATATTGTTTGATATTCATAGTGTGATTGATTTAATAACTGTTTAATAAATACTATTCTTTGCAGGTGGTTCTGACAGCAACAAGGGAAAAAGTAAAAAATGGCGAAAAATATTACAATTTCCACACATATCGCAGTGCATCCACCTGAAAGACAAATTAGGTGAGTGTGAAGGGGGAAACTGTAAATCAACAAAACGATTTAAATATGAAAATTGTTTATTTGCATATCACTCGTCGCAACACCATACAGACATAAGCTATGGCTACGTGATAGACCAACAGCCCATTGGTCGTGAGCTCTTTCGCCAGTTCTGCGAGAACAAGCGGCCCGTTTACTTTCGCTACATCAGTTTCCTGGATCAGGTAGTGAAGTAAGTGGTAGCAGCAGGAGTAGAGGGAGTTGAACTATTAATTAAAGTGCTTGCAACATTCGCAGATATGAGATCGAGTTCATTGTGAATCGCATATTCATAGGACATGACATTGGGCGGCGGTTTTTGGACATTGAGCCACCGCTGGAGCTGCGCAACGGCGAGGGCGATGGCCTGGATCTGGAGACGCGCGAGGAGCTGCTGCTGAACAGCAGCATAGCCAATGCAACTGAAACAGCTGAGACTGAACATTGTAACAATACCACCGCCAACAACTGCAACAACATCAACAACTCGAACCACAAGAACCTGCAGCACGACACCCACAATCACAATGGCGAGGACGCGGCGCTGGCGCTGAATGGCGGTGAAGGCGACGCGGAGAACGGCGACGAGGGCGTGGAATGTGAGGGCAGTCAGGATGCGAAAAAGGGCGGGGGTGGGGCATCGGCTACCGGTTCGGGCTCGCCCTCCGATGAACTGGTCCTGGATGTGCTCAACGATGATCTCATAGCACAAGTTCGCAGCAAGCTGAACAGCGGCGGCAAGGATCTCTTTGCCCACTGTATGAAAGCAGTGAAGGCCTTTCTGGCTGGCGAACCATTTCGCGAGTTCGAGAACTCCATGTACTTTCACCGGTGCGTACCGCCCGACTTCAATTAAGGCGAATCGGATCATTTGATTAATTCCCAAATTTGCTTGCAGCTACCTGCAGTGGAAGTGGCTGGAGGCGCAGCCCATCACATATAAAACCTTTCGCATGTACCGTGTGCTGGGCAAGGGCGGATTCGGCGAGGTCTGCGCCTGTCAGGTAAGTGGGCAATTGGATAACTGCGCATACAGTCGTGTCCATTAACGCGTCATCCTTTGCTGCCCTTCGCAGGTGCGCGCCACCGGCAAAATGTACGCGTGCAAAAAGCTGGAGAAAAAACGCATAAAAAAGCGAAAGGGCGAGTCCATGGTGCTCATTGAGAAGCAAATACTGCAAAAAATCAACTCGCCATTTGTTGTCAATCTGGCCTACGCATACGAGACAAAGGACGCGCTCTGTCTGGTCCTGACTATAATGAACGGTACGTATTATCCAGTTAGAGCAGCGCCGTCGTCCGCCATTAAGGCCAGTTGAATGAAATCCGCGGATCTGCAGCGCAGGCTCTAAACAAAGGCGCGTTCGATTGAAAGGACATAGCCATGAACAGAACTGACATTGGACGTTGTCCATGCGCCCTCGGACTGCAGATAAGCACACAGCTCGCTCCAAGGGCCCGAGCTTACATGGGCACAATGGAGCGCTCCGATTTCAGATCATCTGTTGCCCAGCAGTTGACTCTTGCAGCTACGATTTTTAATCCAATGCCATGCTAATTGGGTTTGCAGCGCCGGAAGCACACACCCACACACACACAAACACACACACAGTTGTTAGCCTGTTGTGCGCGATTCATTATGGCTGGCAGGCAAACATCAGTTTTCATTTGGCTGCATTCATAAAAGTGGCGAATGAAATGTGTACGAATGTGTAATGCTCGCCTCTTGCATTGTTCCGTTTCTCATTTAATTAAATTCCAACCTCCCCTTCGTCCTCGAAAATTGAATTAAAAAGTATAAAGCAAGCTAGTATCTCTAGCTGAAAGATATTCATAATGGGAGCACTTCCCGATTTCAAGGGTTGGGGCATATAAAAAATAAAATAAATAGCAATTCCGCTGCGAAACTCAATGAAAAATGTAATACGATTGGGAAAGTCGAAATGAAATGAAGCCTAAATGCTTCAGGTAACGAGTCCGTTTTGTTGCTCACCTGTAATCAGTTGACTTCGCGAGCAATTATACTAAACACAGGCCGCTGCTTCCACTTGAACTGATTTGATTTTTGACATTTTCGCTTCTTTCATTGCAGGCGGCGATTTGAAATTTCATATTTACAACATGGGCGGCGACCCAGGCTTTGAGCTGGAGCGCGCCCGTTTCTATGCAGCCGAGGTGGCGTGTGGACTGCAGCATCTGCACAAGCAGGGCATTGTTTACAGGGATTGCAAGCCGGAGAACATACTGCTGGACGACCATGGCCATGTGCGCATCTCTGACCTGGGCCTGGCCGTGGAGATTCCCGAGGGGGAGATGGTGCGCGGTCGCGTCGGCACAGTGGGTAAGCGACAGTGGACAAGGGAGTTAAAAAATAGTTAAAATAAAAATAAATATTTCAATCTGCCAGGCTACATGGCGCCGGAAGTCATAGATAATGACAAGTACGCCTTCTCGCCGGATTGGTTCAGTTTTGGCTGCCTGCTGTATGAAATGATCGAGGGTCAGGCGCCGTTTCGCATGCGCAAGGAGAAGGTCAAGCGCGAGGAGGTGGACAGACGTGTCAAGGTACGTGAATAGTCTCTAACAAGGACATGCGCTAGTAATATCAACAAACCTTCGTTCGCAGGAGGATGCCGAAAAGTATTCGAGCAAGTTTAATGATGAAGCCAAATCAATGTGCCAACAGCTGTTAGCTAAATCGATAAAGCAACGCTTGGGCTGCCGCAATGGGCGTATGGGCGCCCAGGATGTGATGGCGCATCCGTTTTTCCATTCGACACAGCTGAATTGGCGGCGCTTGGAGGCGGGCATGCTGGAGCCGCCCTTCGTGCCAGACGTAAGTAATACGCCGAGCCAAATCAATAACGCGCTAGCTAAACAATATTTCATGCCGCCAACAGCCGCACGCCGTTTACGCCAAAGATGTGCTCGATATTGAACAGTTCTCGACCGTGAAGGGCGTCAATATCGATGAATCCGATACGAATTTTTATACGAAATTCAATACGGGCTCTGTATCCATTTCATGGCAAAATGAAATGATGGAGACCGAATGCTTTCGCGAGCTGAACGTTTTCGGTCCCGAGGAGAGTCCCACGCCCGACTTGTTGATCAATGCCGTACCGGAACCGGACAAGGCAGGCTGTTTTCCGTTTAGGCGCAAGGTAATCATTAAATACACACTCTTTTTTATATTCGCTAATGCGTCGGCCTTTTGTTTTATTTGCAGAAGAAGCAACCGGCTCGCACGCAACCCATACCCATTCCTGAGCACCTGCTAACCACTAGTCACAGCGTGTCATCCACGACGGTCGAGAGCTGATAGCATAGATTAGTTAAAGCCCAAACGCCTAACGTACACACACAGAACGAATTGTGACCCACACGCGCACAATTAACATCCAACCCCAAAACCAATCAGAGCCCCAATTAGGAGCGAAGCGTACGAAGCGCAGCACAACTGAAACTCATTGCAATACACGAACAAGAACAACAACAACCTTAATAATATGTATCACAGCGGTGAACATCGTTTTTTAAATTATATATATCTCTATGTGTGTGATGATTAACTAGAGAAGCGAGCGAGGATAAAAGGGATCCGCACAACACACAGCAGTTAATTTATAAACGTTTTCACAGGCGATACAGACTCACGCAACTGGCGAGTGCACTGAGAGAGAGAGAGGCACGTTAGGTGGTTACTTAATCGATGGTAGCAACACACATACCATAGCATACTATACCATACCTACTTATTGAACAAGTACGTTCCATGGTAATCTAAAGGCTACAAAGCGAAAACTAAAACTAAACTAAACTAAACAATTAAAAACAAAAGTAAATAAATGAAGGAAGAGCGCAAGCCAAATTGGCCGTCAGTTTGTCATAGCACCTAAAGTAATGTTACTTTAAAACACACACACACAAACAAATGTATGCAGAAACTACTTACAATTAATACGCACACACACATACACAGACACACACACACACACACACACACACACACAGATTTCTATATAGAGCGCAATCTAGAGGCAATGCCAGAGTTAAGAATGTAATATTTGTAAAGTAGTTTTTGTGCTCAACGTGTTTTTGCAGTGTGGGGGAGTGGAGGCGGGCGGTCAGGGGGCTTATGCGTCAGGTGTTTTAGTTAGCGTGTTAAGCAAATGACATAAATACTCGAACAACTTTAATGCATTTTTATTGAAATACTTAACATAAATAAGTACACACAACTCTACGTATATGTAACATATATTTATATATATACACATACTATATATCGATGTAAATGTTGAAATGAATGTACATTTACTTACATACATCATTTTTTATAATTGCCGCACACTTTTCCTACGCTTTTCAATGCTCTTCAAACAATTCTGTTGCCTAAGTTTAAGTTGACTGCAATTTGTTCATTAGGAATTTGAGAACGTGATTATGATATTTGTTGTCTTGTCATGCAATACTGTTGCACACCACATACCACAGCCCAGGCTCGAGGAGGAGGGAGCGTGTCTGTGTGCGTGTGTGTGAGTAGCAGATAATGAAATTTTGCATGCTGCAAGCGATGCCAGCCAATTGGTAATTGAGGCGTCGGCTAGTGTTTAAGAGTTCTGTGTATAAATGTGTAGTGTAGGCATTTTTGTAATTAGCAACAAAAGGAAAACAAAAGAAGGCAAACCAATTTGAGAATTTATTATGTTACTCATTAAATGCAATTCGCACTCGATTGCAGCTTCCCATCTAGGGGTCTGTGCAAAAGCGGACGTCGAACACATTTAGTTGCAATTCAATTCATTTTCTGGCACAATTAGCTAAAGCTAGGGTATACAATGGCAAAAAAAAAAAAAATATATATATATAAAAAATCATCAAGCTATTTACATATTACAATGAATGAAGCACAACCCAAAACGACACAAAACAAACAAAAAGAACAAAAAAAGTCAAATAAAATAAACGCCACAAGCTCGAAAAAAGCATAATTGAATTTTAGCACAAAAGAATCAAAGCAAGCGCCGAAATATTTATCTATAGTAATTAAAGGCATATTTATAGATCATAATAATAAATACCAGATATACAAGCATAAAGTCTACTGTGTAAGAGCAATTAAATGCGAAACAAAAACAAACCCAACATTCAACAAACAAAAACAAAAACAATAAACGTATTTAACTACAACAATTACCAATTGTCGCTTCAATTACAAGTTCGACGAAATGTCTATATTATATTGAGCCATTGGCGTTAATCGAATCAAAGTTTATCCGAGTCGGCATGAATGGAGGTCCATAATGGAAAGGACTGGACGGGAGTTATTATAATTATAGTTTACATTATTTGCAGCTATTTTATTATTTTGCAATTGACTTTTATTTCAGCAGGGGCTTTCGCTTGCAGTTGATGACCCTCGTGGTTAGAATTTCGCCCGTGTACTCCAGCTCGCACTCGGCGCCGTTGTTCTCGAAGGACATCTCGCCCAGAACGTACTCGGGATTCAGTTCCACGCGCAGTATATATTTCTGGTTAACGGGCACCGTGGTTACGTCCACCCACTGGCAGTCCAGCATATGGCTGTAGACGTCCGCGCAGCCAGCAGTAATACCTATCATAGGCTTGGCGTTAAGCTCGAATGAGCAGAAGATCAGTGGGAAGCTACTTACCTTGCGTGGTATTGCCACACATGTATTTGGGGGTCACGCCCAAATTGCACGTTGAGTCCATTAGGCAGAATGAGGCTTTGTGGCCCTGGGCCACCTTTCGATAGCGTTTATTGTATACGTCGAATGTGGCAAAGACATTCATGCTGTGGTAGTGCATGTGGCACTGATGCCACTCCCAGTCCTTGTAGTTGGCGTAGGGGCTAACGTCGGCGCGGCCCACATTGGAAGCCTTGACAGAGAAGCGCAGGAGCTTTCGGATGGCTCTCGGATTCGTTCTGCGTATCACATACGCATCCCTCGACACACAGTTCTCTTCCATGGCGCAGGTCAGCTCCGTCATGGGTACTAGTGCCAGGTACGCACTTATCTCGATGTCCGAAACGCCGAGCTCCAGATCTGCTGATTTGCTCACACAGGCCACAGTGCTGACGTTACGATTGTTGGAATTGCACGCAGCCGGATATGTTGGCTCCCGGTGGCATTCCGATAGCTTTCGCTCAGTGCCACGACAGCGCGTGCCCACCAAGCCCCAGCGGTTGGTCTTACTATTGCCGTGCTTAGTGCTGGATACCGCCATGGAGGCATAACCCAGACCCAGCTGCCGGCACACGACATTACCTTCGCGCAGTGACCAATGCGTGCTGCATATGGTACCCCAACTGATGCCATTGTCGAAACTGACCTCCACACGGCCCTCACGCAATGGCTTGATAGCATTTGGCGCTGGCGGAGACGAACTGGCCAGACGAACTTGCATGTTGCGAAAATTATTGTACATATTGAGCTGACAAGTGCACAGACCCAAGCTGAACAGCAACAACAGCAACGATTCTAAGTGTGACTGCATTCTCCGTCGGTTAGCATCTAGTGCGGCATTCTCAAATTACGCGCAGGTTTTAAGCCATGGAAGACAATGGCCACAATATTAAAGAGACAAAGCATAACAAGGAAAACATCTGCCTCAATGCTGCAGCGTTGTTGTGTAAAGATAATGTGCATTGTATTTTTTCATTCAGCGCCGATTTACATATACAAAAGCCAGCTGGCTGGCTGCCCATTTGCAAGTGGTTCCGTGTGTCTGTGACTGTCTGTGCGGGGCCTTTTGCAACTGGAGTGCATTCATTTAACGCAAATATTAACAACAACAGAATCAACAGCTTGTGTGGCTGTTATAACTCGAGCAGCCTGGTGATCTCCACTTTGAGCGCCGACGGCTTAAAGACGCCATGCTCCGTGATGATGCCAGTGATAAGGGAAGCGGGCGTTACGTCAAAGGCGGGATTCCAGCAGTTAATGCCCGGTGCCGCAATCCGATGCTCGCCCACGTGCGTCATTTCGCGATCGGGTCGCACCTCGATTATGATATGATCCCCGCTGGGTATCTGCAGATCGATGGAGGTCAGCGGTGCAGCCACATAGAACGGCACACCGTGGTGCTTCGCGACCACTGCTATTTGATATGTGCCAATTTTATTAGCCGTATCACCGTTGGCAGCCACCTAGCAGAGACAACGGATACTAATGAGACTGACAAGCTTATACGACGGCTTGAGTAGCTTACCCGATCCGCGCCGACGACAACTGCTGCAATATTCTTCACACGCAGCAACGCCGCTACCATGCTGTCCAGCACCAGGGTGGCGGGAAACTTCTCGTGCACCAGCTCGTAGGCGGTTAGACGTGCGCCCTGGTTATACGGCCGCGTCTCCGTACAGTAAACGTGCTCTGCCGAGATATCGTTGTTCATTAATTACAATCTCAATTAATTAGGTTTAAGCCAAGTGGCCTACCTAGTTTTTTTAGCTCGCTTAAGTGCCGCACCACGCCCAGTGCTGTGCCATAGCCTGCTGTCGCCAGAGATCCAGTGTTGCAGTGCGTCAAAACACGCACAGGACTAGCTGCAGCCACACCCGTCGCCTCAGCCACATGCTCCAGTATGGCCTTAGCCCCATTAGCGCCAATGGCGCGATTGTCGGCAATGTCTTTTTGCAGCATGGCCTCAGTGGCGTTTAGGAATCTTGAATAACAGGAATATAATATTTGTACGTTTAAGTCTCTGTCTTGGGTTACCTTTGCTTCATCTCTGCCACCGTTACCGCATCATCCTTAGCGAGGTCGTTGGCTAGCGTGATTAGCTCTTCGGCTGAAATTTTCATGTTGACCGCTGTGGGCCGAGCGGAAACCAAATAGTTCAGCTTGCCCTCAATTTCCTGACGCAGCGATTTTTTGCTACCAAACTCCTCTGGATAGATTTCAACGGCCAGCGAAAGGCAGCCCACAATGGCAATGGCCGGAGCGCCCCGCACCTACCATGAGGGTAAACATAACAGAGACGGAGACGGAGACAATTACTGAGTGGGTTTGTGCTTGGTATCATCTGCTGCTGTGTCAACGCTCTTATCTGGCCATAAACTCTTTATAGTCACATTATATAATGAGGCGGAGTCCACGTGATGAGCCGCATGCGTGCTCTTTTTGCACAGGCAGCAGTAAGCAACTGCAAAATAATCTCACGCTCTCGCCGATTCTATTTGTTTTGGCAAAATAATAAATAAATGGGAAAACGAGCCAGCGCTCGCTTCTCAATATTCAGCCGTCGTAATAAGTAGAGGGCACCCCACTTAAATGAGCAAGCCGCAAACAACTTGCTGTTTGGCAAGATGCAATTAATTTTGATGATGATGTGCAAGCGTTTTGACGCTTGGCAAGCCATCTGCAAGATTTATTTAAGTGATCTACAAGAAACTTTTAATTACGTTATTTATAGAGCGGACAAATGGCACTTTGAACATAATTCAAGAGTTGAGCACCTAGACAGGAATTTCATTCGGTCGAGTGCTGATTGACTATGCGATTATTGGTGCTCACCTGCATCTTGTTGATCGCCTTCCAGCCGTCCTCGACGCCGCGCACCGTCAAATACTTGGAGACGATGGGCAGCAGCAGCTGATCGAGTATCTCCAGGCTGCCGCGCTGATATTTGATCGATTGTAGGCTCATCCTTTACAATTTGTACTTTACGACTAACTGCAAGGGACATAGAGAGGCGAAATATTAGCAAAGCTCTGATGGACTCAAGGCCAACACAAACAAACCAATTTAGTGGGAAGTGACGGCAGCTATTCCTACTCAGCGGGCGTCAGAGCAACAACATTTGTGTCAGAATTTATGACCAGGGCCCAACTGCATGAGTGTGTGCGTCTGTGTGACTGAATTTATCAATTGATCAATATTAATCAAATGAAACGCCAACGCCAATGCCAGGACAGTCGAAATTGCTGGGGCAGATTCAGACAACGTCTGACAGGCGAGTGCTTCCCTTAGCTACTGAACGATTGCGATGCGAATGGACCGAGACCAATTCGAAAACAGTTTGGCAAAAAGAGAGAGAGAGGGCAGCGCAATTAGCTGGGTGAAGGCTGACGGGAGATGGGAGGCGGGCAGAGTAAGAGTGAGTGGGAGAATAAGCGAGAGAGGGCAATTGTGAGAGAGTGCTGAGATTGTGTGTTAGTCTCGAGTCTAGGGTCTAGCCTCTCGAGCGCGTCGCGATGGCTAAGCGATTAATTCAACTTGTCACAACTTGCGTATCCGTTGCAAATTGATAAAGGCGTTGGCAACGTTGACGGCGAAGCTGACTTCGACGCCGACACCGACGCCGACGCTGGCGTTGCTTTAGCCGTCAGCACGTTGTCGAGCATTTGATATTTTTGCTTTTATATGACAGCAGACAGCAAATCGTACAGCGACGCTTATCTTGAAAGTGAAATAACACAGCTACACATACACATGTGCACACACAAATATTTATGTGCATACTTATGTGTATATGTTCATAATTTGAACGCCTTGATAATTCTCAGAGAAGCGTAATTTATGCGGCTGCAATTAGTTGTGCGCGCTGTAACTGTCAACCAAGAACTTGGCGCTGGTTCGATGCCAAATTGCTTTTTCGACCAAAATTATGTATATATACACACACAAACACACGCACGCACACTCATGCACGCAATTGCATGCACAGATTAGCGGCATGCAACTGGTGGTTGTGACAAAGCCACTAGACAGCGGCATGCCCATGCTCAACACATTAATGCAACAAAAACTTTATTGGCACTCTATTTTACCCTATTTTACAGAATTTTGAATAGAAAATCGAGCACTTGAATTTGAACAAAAATAAATGAAGGAAAATGTAAACAGAAAAAGGTAAACAAAACAAAGGCAAGGTAGAAGTCTGTATGACCAGTTTAAAATAAAAAAGTGTGACCTGTTATCCAAGAATGTTAAGTTTCCGATAGCAAACATTTGATGGTCGGCAGCTCGATAAATGCCTTATTTGCCAAGACAACAATACAAATTGTACAAAATGTTATGAAACAGCCGGCTTTCCTTCTACTTACTGTTTTGTTTACGTTTCCAAGTCTTGGAACAAGTCTTATATAAAATTCATCAATGGTTTCAGCTAAGAGGAACTTTGCTTCTAATATTTATAAATTCGTATTAGTTTTGATTTTCACAGCATTACACTAGATTTCGATGCGAATCGTGAATTATAATTATTAATTTAAGTTTCGTGCTTCTTTTTGGCAGCCAATTAGTTAAATTTTTAATGCACAACACTTGTTGCTCCGAAAATATCACAACGTTTAGCAGAAATTATATTTTAACACGTAACATTTAGTTAACAGAGCGCTTTTTTTTTCCATTCTTATTAACAGCGGCATCGATATCGATAACTCCAATTGAATACACATTGCGATGCAAAGTTCTTACAACTACCAACAGAGGGCGCCAGCTTTGCGGGAATTTTCAAATTATGAAAGTAACTCGTTAAAAATTCAAAATTTTCAATATCAAATTTAGATGAAATATGGTCGAACGTATCAGACATTCACTTTACCGCCTGAAACCAAGTAAAACGTTGTTCATGATGTGCGATATACAGGAAAAGTTCAAGCCCGCTATTCCCCTGATTGGCGCAGTAATAGAAAATTCCAAAAAATTAGTAAGTTTTATATGCTTGTACCCAATAGAAAACATGTTAAGTCTTAGGTAGATGCTGGCAAGGTGTTGAATGTTCCATTAGTGGTCACAGAGCAGTATCCCGAAAGACTAGGCAGCACAGTTCCTGAGCTGGATGTGAAGCATGCCTGTGCCGTCGTGCCAAAGACCAGGTTCAGCATGATTGTGCCGGAAGTACAAAGTATGATGAAGGATGTGTTTAGCGATAAACCCAAGACGGCGGTACTGTTTGGCATTGAGGCAAGTTCATATATGCGAATACAGCATATTTCTCTATTATGCATTTTAAATGCCCCAACAGACTCATGTGTGCGTAGAGCAAACGGCCTTTGACCTTATCAATGACGGCATTAATGTGTGGCTGGTCGCCGACTGCTGTGCATCGCGTCTCAATCAGGATCGCGACTTGGCACTGGAGCGGCTGCGTCACATTGGCTGCGTAATCTCCAGCGCGGAGAGCGTGATATTTAATCTGCTGGCCGACAAGAACCACAGGTCCTTCAAGGAGGTAGCGGCGCTCGTGAGGAAAGTGTCAGCCGACTTGAGGCTTTGGCTGCCCACAGCGAGTGCCAAGGACAAGAAATGATATGGGCGAGCGGCGGGCGGCGGCTTTGATGTCTATTCGCTTACCATTAAGGTAGTATTTTGTGTAGCTCATAGAAATTATGAAAGAGTTGAGCAGAGATAGGGCCTGCCTGTCCTGCGGCCAGCATCGTCATCTCATAAACATTCTGCCCAGCGGACAGCTGAATGGAGCGTTACCTCAGCGGCGCCTTATAAGCCGGCCAGGCAGCGGTGGTAGCCCGCATTGACGCCAAGCCTCCTTGCTGCCAATTTATGCGAAGACTTTCGAGCGCCCCTGGTCCGACTCTGCCCAGGCAGTTAAATTTCATGATGCAATCGCAACAATCTCCGCATGTTGTGCCTACGCGCCAGAGGCAGCCGCCAGGTGACGGTGACAATGTAGCAGGCGTCTGATTGACTCATAACAGGCCAAGATCGCAATCTCATCTGCATGCCAGGCAGCCAGATAGCTGGCTAGCTGGCTGGCTAGCCCCCGCCGGCTCCGTTGGCAATTTATTTGCCTAAGCCCTGCCAGCTGAGTGCCAGCTCGATGGGATCGCAAGTGAAACTGATGGCTACGGCCGGATGGCACGCGATATGCAAACAGCATGCCCAAAGATCTGGCCAATTATGCACCAGCTCGCTTATCTAATCCCAGCAAAATATTAAGCCGCAGCTTAGCCAGCAGCGCGGCGTGCGAGCGGCTGCCAGAAGGCCAAGCTCCAGTGCAACGGTAACATGCGTAAAGCTTGGCCTGCTGCAGCCTCCAGCCAGCGGCCATAAATTTCCGGGCCGAGGCGCGAGACCGGTTCGCCAGCGTGGCATATTAATAAATTTTGGCTGAGCAAAACGATAAAAATGATAAATCTGCGAAATTGCCAAACCGTGTGCAAATGAACAGGCGATCAGGCCAGCCTCAGCTCCGCAGCTCATCGCGGCTGTGCCGCCCGGGATTTATGTGTCTGCTGCGCGGCAAGTGGCAGGTGGCAACATCAACTGCAACTGCAACTGCAGCTGCAGCTGAGCTGATAGACAGAACAAATTTAAGGCTGAGCTAACCGATGTGCTCATACGCTTATTCAGGTGACTTCATATATGTTTAATGATTTATATAAAATATTTCTAAAAAGAAGAATCGAGTTGGGAAAGTGCTATGACAAGTGATGCTAATAACTCCAATTAAAATGCTTACAGTAATAATATATATTATGGTATATGATGAGTTACGTTAGGTCGGCTAAGCACCTGCCCGCCCTATAACAGTACCTGCAATACCCTTCAGCGAGGCATGCTGCATGCCACCACATATGCCGCCGTGGAGTGTTGACAAATGTGAGAATCTCGAGCGGCGCTTCAAAGAGCCGTTGCCCAGGCTCCGCCAGCTGTTGCATAATTTATGGAGATGCTGCTGCCGCCTGCCCAAATTAGCCAAATTTTGCCCCGAGGGCCGCTTGTCTGGGTAATGAGATAACAACTGCAGCAGCAGCCTAACTAATGAAATATTAGTCTAGATGAGGATCATTTGCATTTCCCACACTGGGCAGCTCTTTAGTAATTTAGTAGTTAAGTAATTCACATGCTGCAATTAGTTCAATAATTTTATGCTAATTATGCACTCCATACATTTGGGTTCTTCGGCACCGCCTTCTAGTGGGCGTGGCCGTGGTTGTGTCTAGCGGTCATAGGGAATCTCGCTGCCTCTCTCGAGCTAAGCTCTTTCCGAGTCACCTGTTAACCTAGTAAAATGCACGCGGCCGCCGACCATTGACCAGCAATTAGTGGGCTCCACAGACAGATAGAGAGAGGGAGAGGGGGAGAGAGGGGGAGAGGGAGAGGGGTGAGTAAGTGAGATGTGTATCTGTGCAGTGTACAGTGAGTACTACTTAGGAGTAACATCTAATTAGCATATTAGTTATTTACGGCATGCGGAGGGGCTCGCTCCAATCGTGCTGCTGCCCCACGGCATTTGGGGCGTTCTTTGGGTGTGTGAATGTTTGTATACGAGTGTGCGCAAGTATTATAATTAAGTTAGAGTTACAGCTCTGGGCCACGCTAAGTGGTCGGCAACAAGCCATAGACATCGAGCTGTAGGTACAGTTAGACTATTAGCAAGGATATGGGAATTTACACAGAATGCAGCTAAGAGAAACATGACGAGTTCTAGGACAATGTGCATCGGTGATGGAGATGCATAAACTAGTTCAGTTAACTGTTAATGACAAAGAGATATAGAGCTAGAGCTGTGGAATGCCAAACTGCACAGTTTGAAGTGGAAATTGGAATCTGAATCTTGCTACGATTGGAAACTGGCAAGCTTTAAGTGTTATCAACAAATATTGTATTCTTGTTCCCTTTCAACGATAGAAATGAAGCTAGATCAGATATAGATATGAACCGAAGCTTGCTTGGGAAACGCAATCTGAATTTGCTCTCGTCTGGCAACTAGATCAAATAAAGATATGAAATGTGTTTTCACCACAATTCTAGCTCCGGCGCTATCCCAGCGGACAGCTTGTGAAAGGCATACATGCATTAGCTGATGTAGTTACACATGTAACTAATTTGCTTAAAATTGTGTTTTGGCTGCGACAAGTTGCCGCAAATGCGCCGAGCTGCGCCGAGCTGCTGGCATACTGAAAACATAAAACACAAAATAAAAGAGACGAAGAAAATCTTGAAAGATTTACAAATTTATGCTGAAAACTCGCTGTTGCAGCATTTATATGGGCAATTGGCCAAAATGTTGGCCAACTTCAACACATTTGCGTGCTTTATCTCTGTCGCCGTCGTCGCGCCGTCGCCTTCATCTCCTTTGCGGTTCTGGCCTTTGTTGGACACATCAAAGTGACTTGAGTCCCATTTGACTTGCAGTTTATGCAGTTACAGTTGCCAAATTTGGTCAATTTCACTTGTTCAGTTCGAAATTTATGCCATCTTGGGTAGAGCTCGACTCGAGCGCAGCGCCCGTTGCCGCCTTTGCGGGCGCCGCGGGGTGGGCGCCTAGCTACGCAAATTAAATATGCATCATGCATTGCTACGTTTACTTTCTACGTTTATTTGCATATTAACAGCAGATAGTCAGCTAGAAGACGTTGCCAAGATTCCAGCATTTCATACTTTATATGTGAGACTCTTTTTTAGCGCACATCCTGTATGCCAATAATGGCCAAATTGTATTACAATGCTGATGCTCAAATCCGGAATGCCAATTGACTTTGTTCTACAAACCCATATTTCCTCGCTTTATGAGTCGAGTCGACCACACATCGCAGGCGATCATCCCAACGGAGTTCTTCTCACTTCACAAGTTTTGGGCCTAACTTTCTTCGCCCAACCCATTCGAATCTGCTTAGCGAAATCCACTTGGCGCAGTGTCAAAAGGCTTGGGATACTCAATCAGGGAGCGTTTGCTGTTTCGCCGACAGACTCATTGCACCAATTTGTCAGTGAGTCAAAGCATTTTGTCACGATTTGCCATAAACACCTTGTGGAGCTGGCCCAAAACGTTTTCCCCCGCCCCCCAAACGATTATAGTTATTAAATCGAAGTGATTTGTGCACTTTGGCACAAAGGAGGCCGCCGCCGCCGCAGCCGCTTCGGCTTGCATTAAGTAAATAAATAGAAAGTGAAGTTGTGTGCCCCGAGTTTTTCAACAGGTCAATCGATGGGCCCTGACAGACCCACACACACACACACATACACACACAACTACGCGGATTCACTTTTCAGACCGAAGAATAGAAACGGGCTAATGATAATGTTTGAATTATTCCCGTGCAGATCAGCTGTAGACATAATGAACGCCATTACGGATCGAGCGCTGCTCTCAGAGTCTACTCTTGTTTATAGAGCAGCTCCCACAATGGCTGACGCGGAGCTGGGGCTGCTGCCTCTGCTGCTGTCAAATGCAATCAATTAAGGTTAATTTGCAGCCACTTCCCAAATTACTAGCTCAAATGGGTCTTGAAGCCGCAGCAGCAGTCTGATATTGGATCATTGGAGCTGGCTGACAGCTGGCTATATGTGTCAGTGGCATTGGCCAAAAATTAAGAAACAAAAAAGTTTTTGCGGTTATGATTTGTGAAATTCTTCGGTTGGCTGAGTTGACCGCAGTTGGGCACATGCCAACGCCAACACTCTCTGGGCCGTGATTAATGGCGTGTGGAACATAAATTTGGCACAGGTTGTGGAGCAAACGGCGATGTGGGCAAAGCCTTGTGGCGGCTGCTCTTGCCCAGATCTGATCTTGTATGCTGAGCATGCAATCGCGGCATTGATTTTGCACAAAAGCATTTGCCAGTTAGCCAAGTTGGTACGCTTGTAGGCCTGTCAGCCAACCTGACAAAATTGACAGCCAACACTGACAACGACGACGGCGACATGGACAATGGCAACAGCCGCAACGACAACAGCGGCAGCAGCAGCAGCTACAGCGAATTTGGCCAAACGGTAGCCCATGTTTGACAATCAAATATGGGAACGGCGCACTGTGTACTACCTGCGCCATGACCCATATCAGTCATTGGCAAGCCAAGAGTTCACCGGGTCGTGGGCAGGCATTTAGCATGTGCCATTGGGCATATGGTAACAAATGGCATGTGGCATATGGCATATGAAAAGTGAAATTTGTGGCTCCTAGTCAATGGCCCGGCCGAGTAGAAGCGAGACACAGCCAAAAAGTTTCGAGCTGACCTCATTGAGCCCACGCTTAGCACAGCTTTTGGAATTCACGGGAATGGCTCACTGGCTGAGTGAGTGAATGAATGAATGATAGCCTGCCAGAGCCACTTGCCGAATTGCCAGTTGGACTTTTGATTATCTGGCCGGGTGCTTCAGCTTCAGCTTCAGCTTCAGCTTCAGCTTCAGCTGCGGCTGCGGCGGTTGTGCCGGTTGCAGGCCGGTTTCGCTGGCACATAAAATGTGTTGACACGAAAGCGCAGCGAACGACCAAAACCAGGGAATTCTGAAAAATAAGAAGCAACTCCAACAACAAGTGAAATGCTGAATCTTATGCTGATTGCCCGCCGTAACAGCTGCCTGTGTAATTTCTGCAGGGAAACAAAAAGTGAAGGCGTCTCCGAGAGCATCTTTCGCTGCCAGCAAGCGGAGCAGGCACTTTCATTAAAAGTTTCGGCCAATTCGAAATCATTAAATTGCAGCCAGAATTGCTCAAAGATAATTTTGCTTTTTTGGCCATGCATCAACTTCCTGGCTGTAAAGCAAAGTCAGAGCGCAAAGCCAAACCACTCAATCGCGGCAGCTGTAGCCGCTGAGTGGCTCATTTCTTTTTGTGTTTGCCAGCGACTCGAAACGAGTTTTGGCCTGGCCGGCAGACTTCTCCGAGCCTGACGCTGGGCCAGCCCGGGCCTGAATCCAAAGCTTTCCATCAACTGCTGCGCTGCTCTTTATTTTAATTTGCGCACCTAAGTAAATGCCCGGCAAGTGCTAATGAGACATAACGACGTGGCCGTCGCCAAGGCCAAGGATCCATTTATTATTTTTAGCAAATAGTAACAGCTGCGCCACGCTTGCGCCGGATAGAGCCAGCCTAAGCCTGCCCAGCAGTTGGCATGCCAATATTTCCTAATATTCGCAATCATTTAACTTAATGTGAGCTCATTTATTTTGCGTGCCGCAGATGTGGCGCAGGCAGCTCGACTTGGGGCTGGAGATTTCAGTTAGATCGGGGCGCTCATTGCTGGGCTAGCAAAAACAACAAAATTATGTTCAATCCCACGATATTCGCTAATGAGCCTGGCCAACGCAATGTGGGCGTGCCGATCGCGCTTCGCCTTCGTGAGCCACCAGCGCAGGCTCCGCCACCAACAACAAACAATTCAATTTTCGTGGCCGTCGGGGCGGGCCACCAATTTATTACCTAATGCTGCCAGCGTGCGTTAGATTGCACTCGAGATTGCCAAGGACTGCAGCCAGCTGGTTGGCAAATATTTATGAACAGGCCGCAGCAGTCAAAGACGCGCAGCACTCGCATGCACTCAGCCCCAAGGGCGCTTGCAATTTGTCACTCGCCATATAAAATTATATTGGTGGCAGTTGAGGTTATGTCTGCTTTGCCATTGCCGCTCTGAATGCTGACAGCCGTTAGCTCAGCTCTTTAAGACTGCTCAGCCCGAAATCCGAAATCCGAAACCGAAACTCCAATGAAAATGAAAATGAAAATGAAACGGCGTGAAAATGAAAACGTTTGCAACAAAAGAGAAAACTGTGTCCAGCGTGTGTCTGCTGCGTGTGTGTGTGTGTTTGGGGCAACATTTGGGTTCGTTTCAAGTGTGATGGCTGTCAGTCACTCAGTTAAACTGCCAGCTAGTCAACGAGTGGGCCAGCACCACGGCACCACAGCACCGCA